>VWZW01004523.1:110653-123239 GCA_013397115.1 Edolisoma coerulescens
CATTGGCCGGGCAGGCCCCCCCCGGCCCGGGAGCCCCTCGGGAGCCCCCCGCGGGTCGCTGCCCACGGAGCGCTCTCCCTCTGGGCGGTTTCTCCGCCGGCCCGAAGCGATGCTCTCAGGTCTAGGGGTGACTCTCTGGCCTGTGAGGGGCTGGCTGCTGCCTTGGGCTTTAATCAGAAATAATTAAATTAATGTCGCCCCATCCCCGCCGCTTCCGTCCCGCGTTCCCTGTCGCTCCCAGCGGGGTCGCACCGGGATCTTTCCCCTGTCCAAGCCGAGCTGCCCCAGGTGCGCCGTGGCTGCAGCGCGGGTCCGAGCCAGCCCTGCCCGCCCCGCCGGCCTTTGCCGTGTCCGGGCCCCCCGCGCTCCGTCCGGGCTCCGTGGGCTCCCTGCGCATTCCCGGGAGCCCCTGGAGCTGCTCCTTTGGGGCTGTGCAGCCTGGGGAGCTTTGGGGTGCGGAGCTTTGCTGATCGGAGCTGATCCGGGAGGTGTTTGAGCTCTGATGAACCAGCGGCGTTTGGGATCAGCCCCAAAACTCAGGGCAGGGCTTTACAAACCGCTGGGAGTGGGATCCGTGCTAAGGAGGATCCCGGTGGGGCTGTTGGGATGTGTTGAGAGGAGACTCTGAGTGAGAGCTGGAGCCAGAGCCACGTGAAGGGCCCGGCCGTGCTGCCCTGGGAGCAGCGGGATGTTGCCGGTGCTGGAATATTCTGCTCCTGTGATCCTGCAGATACCGGGAGGGGTGGCTGTGACTGAACATCCTGCAAGGAGCGGGGCCGGGGTCTGTGGGGAGACATCAAACTCTGTGTGGGAGCTGCGAGCGCCGGAGAGGAGCTGAATTCCCGGCTCTGCCTGGGATGCAGCCTGGAAATCAGCCGGAATTGTCCCTTTGGAGTTGTCACGTCAGCTGCTAAACTGGGCAGGGGAGGAGGGAGGGACTCCCTGCGGGATGGAGGGAGCTGCCCGGGCTGGGCAGGCGGCAGCTGCTGCTGCAAACGGGAGCAGGAGGGGCACAGCTGGAGGGAAAATCCTAAATAAAATGGGATATTGAGACAGGCCCCTTGCAGCAGGACAAACCGCTGCCGTGGCATGAGGAAATTCGGGAATTACAGCAGGAAGAGGCAGCGGGCGGTGGGGAGAAGCTGCCTCCCCCTCCCAGATGCCAGGTCAGGATCTGGCGGTGTCTGGCTGGGGCCGGGAGGGGCTGAGCGCGGCTTTCACTGAACTCCTGCTTCTTCCGAGGTGCGACAAACCCGGCACAGGTTCTCCTTGTCCCGGGAAAAAGAAATCCTTGGAGCGCTGCTCTGGCTGCCCGCGGCCGAGGGCTGCCCTGGGAGGGCTGCGGGATTGCTCCGGGATGGGATTGGGCATTCCCGGCGCTGCAGCTGCTGCTGGGGCCCCCGCGGGGGCTGGGAGCGGGGTCTCCTCCAGCCGTCCCGGAAAGGTCCCAGAAGCTGCTCCCGAGGCTGGCACGGAGGGAACTGGGGCTGGGATCCCTGAGATTCTCCCCGGGAGCTCACGGCCCTCAGGGAATTGCTCAGCTGAGGAAATGGGGGAAATATCCTTCCCGTCCCAAAGGTTCCGCGGCTCCAGGGTGGAGGGAGAGGGGAATCCCTGTGCCAGGAACCGGCTGGATCCGCATCCCTGCCCCAGCAGGTGCGGGGGGTCGGTGCCACCTCCCCCTGTCACAGCACGCCCCTCCTGCGTGTCTGAAGGAACAAGGAGTGACCTCTGCGCTCTCCTTGAGGGGAGGCTGAGGAGCTTCTCCGCCTGGGAGAATCCCTGGCGAAGGAGGTGTTCCTTGGGGAGTTCTGGGAACAACTTCCCGGGGGTGCGGAGCGTCAGAGAGCTCCTGGAGAAAGAGCCCAGCAATCTGTGTGTGTGTTTGGGATGGAGGTGCCGCGCCCAGGGGTTGGGGTGTCCTGCGGGGGCTGAGCCCGGGGCAGCCCCTGGGGTCTGGGGCACTTGGGGCTTCTGCTGCTCCTCTGAACTGGGAGGGAAAACCGAAGGAGAGGCAGGAAAATCGTGTGGATTGAGCTGGGCACGGAGATGAGGCAGGAGGTGTGAAAAGTCGGGATAACGGGGGTGTGAAGGGAATTGTGCCGGTTTTACTCCTGCTCCAGGAGCCTTTTCTGTGCCGGAGGAGCGGGGGGCGAGGCCCAAGCCCCGAAAGCCCAAGGCAGAGCTGGTTTGGGGCAAACGAGCCCTGGCTGAGGTGGGAGCAGAGCAAAGGAGCCGGGGGGGAGCTGCTCTCCCGAGAGACCTTCCAGCTCTGTCCTGCAGCTCCTCCAGGAGATTCCTGCTCCTTCCAGCCCTTTTCCTGAGGAGATTCCCTCTCCTTCCAGCCCCTCTCCCACAGGACATTCCCTCTCCTTCCAGCCCCTCTCCCACAGGACATTCCCACTCCTTCCAGCCCCTCTCCCACAGGACATTCCCACTCCTTCCAGCCCCTCTCCCACAGGACATTCCCACTCCTTCCAGCCCCTCAGACCACAGGGGCACAGCAGGAGTTGGGTTTCGTGGGTGATGCGGAAAAGCAAAGCTGGAGAAAGAGCCCAGCAATCCCAACCTGTGTGGGAGGTGTTGCTTTTATTCCTTAATAAATGGAAATCTGGGATTGCACTGGCCTGTGGAGCTCGGGGCTGCGGGACTCGGCTGATCCCGTTGGATTTTTCCCATTTAGGAGGGCTCAGGTCTGGATTATTTCCTGGCCTGCTCCAGGAGGGGTTTGTTGTCCCTGTCCGTGTTTTCCAGAGGGATGAGGATTTGTTGATGGATCAGATGGAGTCTCCCGCCCTCAGTCAATGTGTGGCTTTACTTACTTTAGGCTGGACCTAAAGCTGGGCTGTTGGGATGATTATCCAAGAATCCTGGAATGGTTTGGGTGGGAAGGGACCTTAAAGCCCAGTTCCATGGGCAGGGACACCTCCTGCTATCCCAGGGGGCTCCAAGCCCCTCCAGCCTGGCCTTGGACACTTCCAGGGGCAAAACCATCCAGAAGTGCTCGGAGCTGGAAAAATCCAACCTTCCCCAATGCCCACGTGCTGATTCCAAGGGAAGGAACCACCCAGCAGCTCCTGTCCTTCAAAACTTCTCCCAAATTCCAAATCCACCTGCCAGAACTGGGCAGTTCTGTGATTCGGGATCTGCTTTCCCTGGAATGGCCCCGTCTGGGAGGAGCTGAGGCTCGGGATTAAGTGGATGTTGCTCTGCTCTGCATTCCCTGGGTTTGGGGTTGATTTATTCCTCTGAGCCCTTTGTCTCTGCAATATTTATCTTGGTTGCTGTGCTCATTGATTTCCTCCTTCCTATGATTTTTCATCCTGAGAAATTCCTGAATGGATCCAACACCTTGGGGGCTGTTCCAGGGTGGGGTTTAGGGTTAGTGATCTCCTGATTAATTAACTCCCCAATCAAATCCTCACCCGTGGCTCTGCCTGGGCAGCTGAGGGGACACAGGGGCTGTGTTGGGAGGGGGGGCAGGGTTTGGTCCCCATCCGTGGGGAAATCCTTGGATTTCTGGGATGTTCCGGAGGCTCTGCAGTCCGTACTTGCCCGTGGTTTGATTTGCTCTGTTATTTTTGGTTAAACTGTTTTATTTATCCCCAGAGCAGGGACTTTACGGGGTGGCAGCTGCGCAGAGACCTCAGTGCTGCTTTCAAAAATATTCCTGAATATTTGCCTGAAAATCCAAGGAATATTCCTGAAACAGCCCTTGCAGGTGGGGGCTGTAACGGTGCCGAGAATCCCTCGTGTCCGGGGCGAAGCTGAGCCTCATCCCACTAAATTAATGGGATATTTCAGCCGTGGGTTTGGTGTGAGGGCAGACAGGAATTCTGTGCCAGCAGCTTGGAAAACCCAAAGCTTGAAATAGCTGCCAGCACCTTAATTAGCACCACCACAATTAACTGCACAGGGATTTCGGGATGTGGGGTTGTTTATTTGGGGATTTTCCTCACTCACCCACAACCTGTTTTACCCAATTCCCTTTTCCACCTTTATTCCCTCCTATTTTTATTTCACTTCTTTGTTTTTGGCTTCCCCTCCAAGCGGAGCTCTGGCCTGGGGGTGGAGTGCCACTCCAGGGAACTGCCCGGAGCCGGCTGGATTCCGCCTGGGATCCCTGCGGAGCCAAGGCCGCCTTGGCAGGGACCCCTCCCAGTGCCCCTGGGTTCCTGGTGGCAGAGTCCAGGGAGGAGTCAGGGCTGGGCTGTGCCGGGCGCTGCCCTGAGCGCTGCTCACTGGGAGAGCTGGGCTGAAGGGTTTGGGGCGATTCCTGGGGGTTTGGGGCGATTCCTGGGGGTTTGGGGCGATTCCTGGGGGTTTGGGGTCAGCTGGGCCCTGCACTGGGGGTGGAGGTCCCTGATGTCCTCCAGAGCTGGGCCTTGGGGGGATTTGGAGTTCGCTTGGGCTGGGGAATGGAAACAGGGCCGAGTTTGGCACTGAACTAGTGGGTCCCGAGAGGGGCCAGGAGCCGTGGGAGAAGGACAAAGCCCAGGGATTCCAGAGCTGCTTGGCTCTGGAGAGCCAGAGGGATCCCACAGGAATCCATGGAGCAAGGGAAGCCGGGCAGCAGCAGGGCCTGGGGTGTTTCTGTCCCCCCAGTGCCACCCCTGCCCTGGCAGGGACCCCTCCCAGTGCCCCAGGCTGCTCCCAGCCCATCCATCCCTGAACAATTCCAGGGATCCAGGGGCAGCCACAGCTGCTCTGGGCACCCTGTGCCAGGGCCTGCCCACCCTCCCAGCCAGGAATTCCTTCCCAATATCCCATCCATCCCTGCCCTCTGGCAGTGGAAGCCATTCCCTGTGTCCTGTCCCTCCATGCCTTGTCCCCAGTCCCTCTCCAGCTCTCCTGGAGCCCCTTCAGGCCCTGGAAGGGGCTCTGAGCTCTCCCTGGAGCTTCTCCTCTCCAGGTGAGCACCCCCAGCTCTCCCAGCCTGGCTCCAGAGGGGCTTCAGCCCTGGAGCAGCTCCAGGGCCTCCTCTGGAAGCTGCTCCAGCAGCTCCGTGTCCTTGGAAGGCTGAGTGACTTCCTGGGAGGCTCCATTCCCTCCGCATTTGGCCGGGAATGCCGCAGCAGCAGGAGAACCTGGCCCTGCTGGCCTGGAGCAGGACGGGTGTGCTGGGGGTGTGGCTGTGCAGGAGTCGGGACTGCAAATCCCGGGGAATTTGGGAAGAACGGGGCTGGGCTGGGCTCCTTTGCATCCCACAGCTTGTGTCCCCCTGCCCCTGGGTCCGGGTGCAGTTCCAGGTGCAGATCCCAGTGCAGATCCCAGTGCAGTTCCAGGGGCAGATCCCAGTGCAGATCCCGGTGCAGATCCAGGCACCCGTTGGAATCCTGCACCCCTGGTGGTTTTACCAACATCTGGGCAAGGTTTTGGGGTGAGAACTCCCCTGGGCTCACCGGCTGTCCCAGGTTGGAAGGGATCCACAGGGATCCATGGATCCAGCTCCTGACCTTGCTGCTGGAATATGGGAACTTTCATTTCTGGCAGGACAGGAAAGGCCTCAGTTCCATGGGGAAAGGATTCCGCTGAGTTCGGCCACTTCCCCCAGGAGCTGCTCCCAGTTCTGGCTGGGATTGGAGCCCGGACCAAACCCCTTTCCTTGTGCAGGGATTTCTGTGGAGAGAGGGATGGGAGTGTTTGGGAATTGAGGGATGGGAGTGTTGGGGAGAGGAGCTCCCAGCTGCAGGAAGAGGAGGGGTTTTTAGCAGGACTTTCCTGGGCTTTTTTCCCTGCCTGCTGTTTTTCCCGTTCCCGTTGATTCCATCCATCCATCAGGACAGGGGATTCCGGGTGCTGAAGCTGCAGTCACCATGGCTTTGTTTGAGTTATGGGATAGATTCCCAATAATTACTGCCCCCCCGAGCAGAATTCATGGAGTTAAATCCATAATCCCGGTCCCTGCCCACTCCAGGTTTCTGCCAGGCCCCAGTTAACATTTGCAAATTGCTCTGGGATCTGCCTGGGACCAGCTCCCAACAGGGCACAAAGAGTGGGAATTCCTGGAATGGAGGTGCCAGGGGCCACTGGTGTGGGGAGGGGAAGGAACTCCAGGGATGCAGGGTGGGAATCAGTGGGAACTGGGCTCCCAGTGCCCCTGCGTTTGTTCCCTCGGGAGCCTGAGGCTGCTGGGTTTGCCCTTCCCTCTGCTCCAGGCCAGGGTAATTCCATTCATCCTGAAATCCCTGGAGTCTGTTCCCACTGGGAGCACTGATGGTGCCAGGAGCAATCCAGGCTGGCTCCAGAATCCATCACTTTTCCCACCAGGATGGCTGAAACTGGAGCTGGGATGAACTTTTTTCTTTTAGCCTTGTTGTTCCCATCCCGTCATTTATCCTGAATTCCCTGGGCCACTGGAACTTGTTCTCTCTGGGAGCATTGATGGTGCCAGGAGCAATCCAGGCTGGCTCCAGAATCCATCACTTTTCCCACCAGGATGGCTGAAACTGGAGCTGGGATGAGCTTTTTTTCTTTTGGCCTTGCTGTTCCCATCGTGTCATTAATCCTGAATTCCCAGGGCTTCTGGAGTTTCTTCCTGCTGGGAGCATTGATGGGGCCAGGGGGGCCTTGCAGCATCCCAGGCTGGCTCCGGAATCAGCCGCTTTTCCCACTGGGATGGATAAAACTGGAGCTGGGATGAGCTTTTGTGTTTGCTTTTCCCCATCCTGGCCGTGGGTTTTCCATGAGCTGGGATGGATGGGAACTGCTGGATTATCCTCTGGAGCAGCAGCTCTCCGTCCCTGGGGAGGAACAGGCAGCTGCAGGGATCCCTCTGGATTGTTTATCCCTGGAAAGGGCCCGGCCTGCCTGGGAGCTACTGCTTGTCCAGATGTTCTGCAGCTGGATCTGCATCCAAGGGCTGATTCCCATTCCTTGGCCATGCAGGAGGCCAGGCTGGAACTGGCCTGGATGCAGGGATGGGGGGATGTTCCTTGGGATGCAGGGATGTCCTGTGGGGTGCAGGGATGTTCTTTGGGATGCAGGGATGTCCTTTGGGATGGTGGGATGCCCTTTGGAATGCAGGGATGTCCTTTGGGGTGCAGGGATGTTCTTTGGAATGCAGGGATGTCCCTTGGGATGGTGGGATGCCCTCTGGGATGCCCTTTGGGATGCTGGGATCCCTTCCGTGCAGCTGCAGGGATTCCTGGGGGGCAGGAAGTGGTTGGGAAGATCCCGCCTAAATCCCAGGCTTCAGAACTGACACCTGAGCTCCGAAGGTGGGAATTGTCCCAAACCCTCCCAGTCCAGCCCGGGCGGGCTCAGGGCTTCCTGCAGGGCTGCTTGATGCTGGAATTCCCATTTTTCCTGTCTTTCTGCTCCATGTGCCCTTCCTGGCCCCTCTCAGCGCTTCCACCCTTCCCAGATTCCCTTTCCCAGTCCCTCTCTCTGGAAAATCACCCGTCCACCCTGGGCTGCTTTGGAATGAGGGCTCAGCACTTCTCCCTTGCTGAAACCCGGGAATCCCAGTACTCCAAACCCCTGGGATAACACAGCTCATCCACTTCCCTCTCCAGCCCTTCTGGGAATTCTCATCCTTATTATTTTCCTTTTCCCCTGTAATTCCAGGCAGTGGCAGCAGGAATTTTTAATTTTTTCATGGATTGCTCCACTCCTCTCTTCCCAATTTTATCATTTTCCTCCTGGAATAAAACAGATTCCAGGCAAACTTCCTCCCCAAACCCTTGGAGCCTGAAAGTTTTTCAGTAATAAAGTGGGAACATAAATTGGAAACTGGAGCCATTCCCAATCCCAGGAGCACTCTGCTGCCATCCCGGCTTTCCTCAGCTTTATTAAATCAGGAGGAATGGCCCATTATAATCCAATTAACTGGGATTCCCAGGCAGGAATTCCTGGCTCCAGGGTGGGGGAAAAGTTGGATAAAATGATTGGAAAAGGCTTCAGACTTTTGTGGTTTGGGATTTTTCCCTTTTTCCCTTCAAAAACCCTTCAGCAGCGGGAACCAGGGAGAGCTGTGGGGGGGGAGTTGGCTCCGGGGTTTGTAATAAATCTATGGAATGATCCCAAGTGGCTCCCTGTGGGCATGGAGATCCTGCAGGGCTCCCAGCACATGTTCCTGCCAGGAATAATCCCATCTTTTCCTTGGGATTCACGGCTCAGTGCTCCCAGCACTCGGGTGGAAGGGACAGGCCCAGTCTGGGCAGGGACAGAAGGATCAGCAGCTTGTCCATGGAATTCTGTTCCTGCAGCTCCCAACAAACCTGGCACAGCTTGCAGGGATCTGGGGGGGGGTTGCAGGCAGGTGGAGAAACGGGATCATGGAATGGTTGGGGTTGGAAAGTACCTTAAAGGACCCTAAAGCCCACCCAGGGCCACCCCTGCCATGGCAGGGACACCTCCCACCATCCCAGGCTGCTCCAAGCCCGGCTGCTCTGGGAATTCCATCCCAGCCCCTCCCCACCCTCACAGGGAAAATTCCATCCCTCTCAGACCCTGCTTTGCTAAATTTTGTAGCAGTTCCCAAATGCCTCCAAAGCCGTGGAAAATGGGCGGTGCAGCAGGAAACAGCCCGGGAGATTCCCTGGAATACAGCAACACAACATTCCCACAGGTGGATAGGACTTTATAGCAAATACTTTGGAACAGCAGTGGATGATTCCCTGAGGGGGGAATGATCCTCCCCTTCTGTTTCCTTCCTCCGTGTCTGGGATAAGGGATGGGAAGGCTGGGATCAGCTCCCTGTGCCAGAACAGCTGCTCCCAGCATTCCAGTTCAGCTCTCCAGCTCATTCCCTGCTGCAGCAGCATCTCCTGCTCTCCAGGCTCCGCTGAATCCTGGAATCTCTTCCTTCAGGCCATGTTGGAGCAGAAGGCCCTGCCCTGCCCGAGTCATTCCAGGGAAACAATCCTGAAATCCTGTCTGAAGGTGGCAGATCCTGCTGCTGTTCCCGCAATCCCAGCTTCCCTCACCATCCTAAACCCTTTGGGATATCAGAGCCATCCATCCTGGTGTTCCTGGTGACGCCTGCAGCCGGATCTTCCCCTCCGGAGGCCTCCTCTGGGTGATTTGTGGGACCCAGGGCTCCGGCTGGACCCTGCTCCCGGTGTTTTATGGACACTCACCAGCACATTGCAGTGAGGATCCAGCCAGGGATCCTCCCGAGCTCCCTGTTTTCCTCTGGAAAGTCCATTTTCCTTTTACCCTCTCAAACTTTGCCTCTTTTCTTTCTCCCTCCTTCAAACAAAGCTTTCATTCCACTCAACCCTTCCCTCCCTCGGCTTTCTCCTGGAGGTTGGAATCAGCCCTCCATCCCTCCCTCCATCCATCCATCCCTCCCTCCATCCATCCATCCCTCCCTCCATCCATCCATCCCTCCCTCCATCCATCCATCCCTCCCTCCATCCATCCATCCCTCCCTCCATCCATCCATCCCTCCCTCCATCCATCCATCCCTCCCTCCATCCATCCATCCCTCCCTCCATCCATCCATCCCTCCCTCCATCCATCCATCCCTCCCTCCATCCATCCATCCCTCCCTCCATCCATCCATCCCTCCCTCCATCCATCCATCCCTCCCTCCATCCATCCATCCCTCCCTCCATCCATCCATCCCTCCCTCCATCCATCCATCCCCCATCCATCCCCACTCCCTGTGCCCTTGGTGCCGGATTTGGGGGCACAGCTGTCCCTCCCTGTGCCCAGTGCGGCCGCAGTGCCCAGGGAGCTGCGCTCGCGGGGCTGTGCCAGGGTCCTGCTCCCTCCTCAAGCACTGAAATCCAATTCCCAGGCAGTAAACGTGGCATCTTCCTGACCCTGATCCCGTTCTCCTGACCCTGCAGGTCAGAGGCTTCCCTGTGGCTTCTGTGCCACAGAAGGAGTGAGGGGAGGGATGGGGCCCATGGATGCTGCTGGCTGGGATGGCATTTCCTGGTGCTTGGGAGCTCCCAGCTGCTCCCAGCTCCAGGAAAACCCATCCCAGCCAGCAGCTGGGTTTGATGGTTGTTATCGGTCCCTTCCACCTGAAATTCCTTTTCCTTTTCTCTTTCGTTTTCCTTTCCTTTTTCCTTTTCCCTTTCTGTTTTCTCTTTCCTTTTCTCTTTCCTCTTCTCTTTCCTTTTCCTCTCCCTTTTCCTTTTCCCTTTCCCTTTCCCTTTCCCTTTCCCCAGAATCTCCTCTGCCTCGGATTTTTCCAAGCTCTGGACACTTCCCACCCTTTCCTGCTCGTGCCCTGGCTTTGCTTTTTCTGTGCCTAATTCGTTGTGTTACAATCATTCCAATGGATCCATCCACGGAGAGGGGGGCCATGGGGGCAGGTGGGAACAAAGCTCCTGGCTGGGCAGGGAGATTCCCGGAATTCCTCAGTGTCCTGGGGCAGCTCCTGGTGTGTCTCTGTTTGGGGGATTTCTGGCTGTGGGATGAGCAGGGGGTGGAACCCCCGTGTTTGTGTACTCACACCAACATTCCTGCTTTTCCAAAGGCCTTTCCCTCCTGGGGTCAGCGTTCAGCTTGCACTGCACAGGAGGGAATTTCTGGCACAGGAGGGAATTTCTGCTCACCAGAATCTGATCCCCCCAAATGAAACCATCGTGAGCAGTTAACTGGTGATGGGGGAAATTCCAGCTCCCTTTTCCCTGCCCCATCTCCCCTTCCCAAGACAGGGGAGGTTTGATTTGGGATGACTCCCGGATTTGGGATCTGCCACATCCTGCAGAGGATAATCCAGTGTGGGAAGGAGATGCCTCAACATCAGTGGCAGCTTTGGGGGATTTCCACAGGCTGGGATTTGGTGTGGGATCAGCTCCCTGTGGGATCAGCTCCCTGTGGGATTACCTGCCTCGGGAGAGGGGGGTGTTGCACCGAGGGGTTCAGCAGCCGCACATCCCAAGGATTGGCTGGAGTTTGATAAAAAACACCATTTTAAGATGGCTGAAGGGTTTTTTTGCTGTTTGTGTTTTGCCTCTGGCCTGGGCACTGCTTCAGATGGAGTTTCC
Organism: Edolisoma coerulescens; assembly: GCA_013397115.1. Classification (NCBI taxonomy): domain Eukaryota; kingdom Metazoa; phylum Chordata; class Aves; order Passeriformes; family Campephagidae; genus Edolisoma; species Edolisoma coerulescens. The sequence continues at coordinate 121,606 of VWZW01004523.1, forward strand.
AAGCTGTCCTTGATGGGTTTAAGGATTAAGGATTAAAAGGAGATCAGAGATTTTCACACGTCCTTGGGGCTTTAAACATCCAGCACTGGGGGATCCCAGAGCCCGGGGTGGGGAATGAAATCCCGGGATAATCTGGTGATGGCCCCACCTCGAACCCTGGTTCAGTTTTGGGCTCTTCTAAACCAGGAGCTGGAGGGGCTGGAGCATGTCCAGGGCAGGGAACGGAGCTGGGAAGGGGCTGGAGCCGCAGGAGGGGCTGAGGGAGCTGGGAAAGGGGCTCAGCCTGGAGCAAAGGAGGCTCAGGGGGGCCCTTGTGGCTCTGCACAACTCCCTGACAGGAGGGGGCAGCCGGGGGGGTCGGGCTCTGCTCCCAGGGAACAGGGACAGGAGGAGAGGGAACGGCCTCAGGCTGGGCCAGGGGAGGCTCAGCTTGGACATCAGCAGGAATTTCCTCCTGGAAAAGGTGGCCAGACCTTGGCAGGGGCTGCCCAGGGAGGTTTGGAGTGCCCATCCCTGGAGGTGTCCAAGGAAGGGCTGGAGATGGCACCCAGAGCTCTGGGCTGGGGACAAGGTGGGGATTGGGCACAGCTTGGACTCGGTGGTCTTGGAGGGATTTTCCAACCTCAGAGATCCTGGGATTCCGGGATTCTGAGTGGGGAAATGGAGTTAGCAGGGAAGGGAAGCTGTGTGGGTTTGAGGAGCTTGGACACTTCCAGGGATCCAGGGGCAGCCACAGCTGCTCTGGGAATTCCATCCCAGCCCCTCACCACCCTCCCAGCCAGGAATTCCTTCCCAATATCCCATCCATCCCTGCCCTCTGGCAGTGGGAAGCCATTCCCTGTGTCCTGTCCCTCCATCCCTTGTCCCCAGTCCCTCTCCAGCTCTCCTGGAGCCCCTTTAGGCCCTGGAAGGGGCTCTGAGCTCTCCCTGGAGCTTCTCCTCTCCAGGTGAACATTCCCAGCTCTCCCAGCCTGGCTCCAGCCCCTCTGATCCTTTGTTATCCCAGACACAGGAGCCTGAGCCACTTCCCATGGAAAATCCCACAGTTTGTTTTGCCTCCTCTCCACTTTTTGAAGTGATTTTGCTCCTTTGGCCTCTGTCCCCTCTGTGCCTTGGGAAAGGGGAGCTCCAGGGGGGATGAAGCGGACGCCGAACCCTCAGTGCTGACCCTGGGAGCTCCCTGTGTCCACACCGGGATTAACGGGACCGGGGATTTTTGGGATTTCAGAGGCCGGTGCTGACTGGGGCGGCAGCGCCGCGGTTGGGTCCTCACCTCTGACTTTGCCATGTGAATGATCAGAGCCTGCTGCAGCTCCCTCTAGATCCCAGAGCTTTGGCTCATCGGGGAACAGGGGCTGGGAGTGCCTCAAACCCGCGGTTTCCCAGCAGCTGAGCGGGAGCAGGGAAAATCCCGAGGAACCCTTGGTGTCTGGCAGCTGCTTGGTTCAGAAGTGCCGGGAGCCGTGAGTGCTCGGTGGTGGTGGGGACACTCGAGTTCCATCCTCCCTTCTCTGGGCTGCTCCGTCACAGCCGAGGGAGCCCAGCCTGTCCCAAAGTCCCTCTGCCATGGCCGGGGGGGACAGGAGACAGGAACCATCCAAGGAACCCATCCAACCCCATCCAACCCCATCCAA
>VWZW01004523.1:123678-166887 GCA_013397115.1 Edolisoma coerulescens
AACCCCATCCAAACCCCATCCAAACCTCATCCAAACCCACCCAAACCCCACCCAAACCCCATCCAACCCCACCCAAACCCCATCCAAACCCCATCCAACCCCATCCAAACCCCATACAACACCACCCAACCCTCTCCAAACCCACCCAAACCCCATCCAAACCCATCCAACCCCATTCCATGGGTTTTGGATGAGGTTTGGATAGGTTTTGGATGACGTTTGGGTGGGTTTGGATGGGGTTTGGATGGGTTCCTTGGATGGTTCCTGCCTCCTGTCCCCCCTGGCCGTGGCAGAGGGACTTTGGGACAGGCTGGCCCCCCCCGGCTGTGACAGCAAAACAAGAGCAGGGACTGAGCGAGAGAATTTGCAAAAAGAAACAAAACCACGGAACGTTTAAGGCTGGAAAAGATTTCCAAGATCAAGTCCAGCCTTCATCCCATTTCTCAGATTTCGGGAATGGCTTTGCTGGGATAACAGGGCTCCACAGGAGCAGCTGGCACCAGTGAATCCCAGTCCCTCATCGAGGTGACCTTGCCCACATCCCTTTTTCCTCCTCCTGTTCTTCCTTTTCCCTCCCTGCTGGGCTCAGCTCCTCCATCTCCGTCTCCCTCTGAGCACCTCTGGAAAACAGCTGGAAATCCACCAAGTCCTGATGGATTTGGAGGAGGGAATATTCAGTCTGGGAGGGAAAAGGGCTTTTTTTTCACTGCTGGAGGTATTTTTTGCTCCAGTTTAATGGGATTAGCGCTGGAGGTTTGGGGCCAGCTGTTCCCTGTGCAGACAGGCAGGAAAACATTCCAGCCTTCCACTCCTGCTGCTCTCATCTGGTAATGAGCTTGTCAGCAATTAGCAGCTCTTGGAACGGGCACCGAGTGACAACACCGGGAGCTCAGTGCCCAGACCCTGCATTTTTAATGGGAATTGGGTGGGAAAAGGGCTGGAATGGGGGTGGGTTCAGGATTGATGGGCAGGAAGCACCAGAGCTCTGCCTCGTGGCATTTCCTCGGTGTTGTGGGGAGGGTTTGGCTGAGTTTGGGGTTGTAACACACGGAGATCCTTGGGGGAGTTGTAGGGATATCCTTTGGGGAGTTACAGGGATATCCTTTGGGGATTTTTTAAAACGTTGAACATTTCTAGCCTGGAATTTTCCCTTCTCACAGGCAGGAGGGGAGTTCACGGAAGATTTTAAGTCTGTAAAGTCTTTTTCCAACCCACACCTAGGGAAACATGGATGGCACAGCCGGTCCTGGAAGAATGGAGTGTGCGGGGAGAATGGGATATGCAGGGAGTTCCTGCAGGGCTGGCAGAGCTGGGGGTATTTTTTGGGCAGAAAGGAGGGGTTTTGCTTGTCCTGGTTGTTGGTTCAGAGCCTGGATTTTTCCCAGTTCTTTCCAGGTGGAAATAAATCCGGGATAGGTTTGAAAGCCCTGAACAGATGTGGGGAAAGGCTGACCCGGAATCTTGGAGTTTGTGCTGATCTCCAGCCCTGGAGAAGACCTGCAGTGCATTGTTGCTGTTATTATTTTTGAAGGCATCAGGCAGAGATTCCTGAGCTTTTCCCTGCAGTTTTCCCCAGGAGCCGTTCCAGAGCCGTGGTTCCTGCCCTGGATTTTGTAGCTGGATTATTAAAGCTGAGCTGGAGGTCAGGACTGGGACTGGGATTTGAGGGATTTGGTTGTGGAAGTGTTGAAGCAGCTCTGGAGCTGCCTGTGGTCCTCCCAACCCTTCCCGTGGGATTTGCTTTCCTTCCTGAGGCTGGCCGGGATTGGAATGATATTCTGGAATCGTGGAATTGCTCAGGTTGGAAAAGCTCTCTGAGCCCCTGGAATCCAACCATCTCCAGCCCTGCCCAGGCCAGCCCTGCCCGTGTCTTCCATCACATCCACATGGATTCAAAATCCCTCCAGGGATGGGGACCTGTTCCCTGGGACAAATCCTGACACACCCCCCACCGGCTGCCCGCTCCTGTCAGGGAGTTGTGGGGTGAGAGGGGCCCCCCTGAGCCTCCTTTTCTCCAGATAAACATTCCCAGCTCCCTCAGCCGCTCCTGTGTCAGGTGCTTTTCCATCATCCCGGAGATCCCTGGCCCTGGCGCTGGGAATATTCCCACTCCCCATCTGAGGCTGGGCTGAATCAGCTCGGGGTGAGCTCCCCCCTCCATCCCAAAATCCGATTTATTCCCAGTTCATGGCTGTGCCCTTTGGGGTGCTGGAGAGGGGACCCTGTGGGTTCAATCCCACCTTTGTCCTCCTCGGGGGACACACACTGGGGATGAGCTGGGAATGCTCCCAGGATCCAGCCCTGTGCCTGGAATTACCTCTTTTGGAGCTGGGATCAGGTTTGGCTGGAATTAGCAGCGTCTGTCGCTGATTCCGCACGGATCACAAGGAGAAATCCATGGAAACTTCGCTCTGAAAACTCCGCGGTGCCTGGGCTGGATTAAACGTTATTCAACATTATCCCGGGATTTTGGCCAGCTGCTTTTCCTGCTGGAAAAGCCAGTGAAGCATCCAGGAGTGCTCTCCCTGCCCTTCTCCCAGGTGGAGCAGCTCTTGGAGAGGCTGGGAATGCTGGCATGGAATGTTCTGCTTCTGCCCTCATGGATCCCCAGCTCCTGGCTCAGGAGCTGCATTCCCTGGTGGTTTCCCTGTTTTTAAACCGGGATTAAACACAGGGATGGCTCCACACTGACTTGGATAAAGCAGGAGCCCAGGGACATCCTGGAGCAGCCTCATTCCTTGTGGGAATTTTGTGGGGCCTGGTGACATTATTACTATTTTTTTTAAAAATTTTTATTTTATTATTATTATTTTATTATTCCATTTTCACCTCCGATTCCCTCCCCATGCACAGCCAATTCCATACTTTATCACGATCCCAATGTTTCAGTTCCCGCCGGGAGTGGGAAGCGCTGTCAGGGTTCCCAGGAGCTCCTTAGGGCCCATTAAAGGCTCTCCGGAATTGGAGCTTTCTCCTTGTTCCGTGAAAACTCCCGGCTGAGTGGCCACGGCAGCGTGGCCAGGGAAGGTTCACTCCCAGGTTAATGCACTTTATCCATCACGCGAAATTCCCAGCATTTTTTTCCGGCTGAGGCACCGAGTTCATCCAGGCAGGAGCTCAGGGAAAAACCAGGGAGCTGCTCCTGAAAGCGCCCCTGGAGCAGGGGGGGAGGCACATCTTGGGAGCTTTTGGGCAGAAAATTGGGCAGAAAAAGTGGGATTTTTCCCGAAAATCCTGGCTGTTCACCCTGGAATGGGATTGGGAGTTCCTTGGGGAGTTCAGTGTTGAGCCCATCCTGCAGCATCCTTACCTCCCCCATCCCAGGGAATGCCATGGGCTCTGCCACTTCTCATTTCCCCGCTATTCCTGGCTCAGGTTTGGCTTTTGGGATCCTGGAGCTTTTCCTTGTTCCTTTGGCATCATCCAGCCCTGTCCTAATCCATGATCCCATTCCCTGTCCCATCCCTGTCTCAAGCCATGATCCCATTCCCTGTCCCAGCCCTGTCCTGATCCATGATCCCATTCCCTGTCCCATCCCTGCCTGAGCCATGATCCCATTCCCTGTCCCATCCCTGTCCTGATCCATGATCCCATTCCCTGTCCCAGCCCTGTCCTAATCCATGATCCCATTCCCTGTCCCATCCCTGTCTCAAGCCATGATCCCATTCCCTGTCCCATCCCTGTCCTGATCCATGATCCCATTCCCTTTCCCACCCTGCAGCAGGACCTGGGAGCAACCACAAGTCCTGAGTCCTTCCATCCCATCCAACCTTTCCCATCCTTTCCTTTTCCTCCAGGGAGGGCAGGGATGGTTTCATGATCTTAAAACCTTCCCTGGCTGTGGGGGGCGGTCACTCCCTGGATTCTGGTCTGGCCTGGGATGCAGGGAAGGAGCAGCTTCCCAAACATTGCTGGGGTGTGGGAACAGCTCCGGGCAGGGCTCAGGGTTGGGCTATTTTTAGCACCCATTGAGAAGGGATTTGGGATTAGAGCTTTTGTCCAGTGCCAGATGGGAATGGGAAGCTCCGAGCCACAGCCGGAGCTGGGTGATCCCGGGATTCACTGCTCTGGTGGGGACAAAGGGACATCCCCAAGGTCCTGGAGGAGTCTGGGGCAGAGAACGGAGATGAACGGGAATTTGGGGCTTTAGGCTCACGTTGGATATTTCTGGGGGACATTAAAGGGATTTTGTCAGTGGGATCCAGTTCCTCAGAGGGGATTCGGGGGAGGCTCATCCAGCTCCGATCTCTGCTCCCAGTGAGCGGGGTCAGGAGCCAGGGAGCGGCTGGAGCTGAGCCGGGGGGATTTGGGATGGAGATCAGGGGAAGGTTCCTCCCCCAGAGGGTGGAATAAGCACTGGAACAACTCCCCAGGGAATGGTCCCGGCCCCGAGGCTGCCAGAGCTCCGGGAGGGTTTGGACAATGCTCTCAGGGATGCCCAGGGTGGGGTTGCTGGGGTGTCTGTGCAGGGCCGGGGTGGCACTGGGTGATCCTGGGGGTCCCTCCCAGCTCAGGATATTCCAGGATTCTGTTCTTTCCAGGGAGTGGAATTCTCCTCTCAGCCCCTGCCCCAGCTGGGAGCTGCTCAGGGGAAAAAAGGAAAAAGAAGCAAAACTAGGGGGAATTTCTGTCCGGTGGGAAAGGATTGGAGTCTGGCTGTGAAGTACTGGGATGAGTGCCTGGAATCTGGCCAGGGAAACATCCCTGGAAATCCCTGGAGAAGGCCCTGCATGTGTGGGGACAGCGGGGACAGAGGAGGCCGCTCGGTCCCTGGGCTCAGGACTGTTTTGGAGGTGTTTTATGGAATCGGGGGGGAAACAGGGAAAACTGCTCATCCCAGGCTTTAATCCCAGCTGGATCCATTTATCCCTCGGCTGAGCAGGCGAGGTTTGTGTGCTCAGCACTGGGACAGCAGCTTGGAATGGGAATTTGGGAGCTTGAACTTGGAGTTACTCACGAGGCCTGCAGGGAAATGAGCTCCAGAGCCCTTTGGGAATCAGAACTGTGGAATGGTTTGGGTGGGAGGGATCTTAAATCCACCCGGTGCCGCCCCTGCCACGGGCAGGGACACCTCCCACTGTCCCAGGGTGCTCCCAGCCCCATCCAGCCTGGCCTTGGGCACTTCCAGGGATCTGGGAACCTCATTCCAGCCCCTCCCCAGCCTCCCAGGGCAGGATTTGTTCCCAGTATCCAGGAGCTGTGGTGATGTGGGACAGGCCGCGGAGCAGAGGCAGAGCTGTTTCAGCTCTTGCCTCATTCCGTGTTCCTGAGCTCCAGGAGCAGTTTGAGATGTCACAGAGCTCTGCTCTGGGCCTTGCTGGCTCCAGGCAGGATTTTCCTGCTTCCCAGGGCACCTCTGCGTCCCAGAAACGGCAATTCCTTGCACAGAATTCCCTGGGCTCCACAGCCAGAACAACCTGGGCGGTTTTTCCGTGCTCGGTGTTGCTGCTGAGGCGATCCCTTGGTTGGGATTCACAGAAATCCCTTCCAGAGGAAACAGCCATGGAGGCACCGGGATCCAGGGATGGCACTGGGGATTCCCTGGGTTGTTCCCGGTTCCTAGGCAGGGTGGGGTCACAGAGCTGGGACTCATTCCCAGAGCTCCCCAAAAACCAGGCAGCAGGAAAAGCTGAAGGGGCTGAGGCTCCATCATTCCCACAGCCCTGGGAAGGGATCCCGGCACAGGGATCGGAGCATCCTGGGCACCAAAGGGAGCCCCAGATTCCGGCTGCTTCCTCAGGGAAGGCCTCAACATCCGCCAGGGAATTTTGGGGGATTTTTGTCGGGTTTTTAAACTAAAATCTGCAAAATCTGCTCGAAGCCAAACGCTGCTCCTGGGGCATTCCAGGAGGGAATCTCAGAGCCACAGGTTTTCCTTGGAATTAGGGAAGAGCCTCAGACCCCTGAGGGAGTTAATTTGGGAGTTTTAGCTTGGAGTCAGTGCAGCTCTGGAATTGGGGTGAATCGAGCTCATCCCGAGGCGCAGGACAAAGGGAATTCTGTGTCCTTGCAGTGTCTGTGGGACCTGGCAGCATTAATTTGGATTAATTGTCCTGCCTGATTAACCCCCAGCACTCTAGGAGAGTTATAAAACACCTGGAAACCTTCTCCAGGGGGATTTTCCATGTTTTTCTTCCTTCTCCAGTCCTTGTTTTGGGTAAAGGAATTGGTTTTTATGGCCACCAAACCCAGGGAAGAGCCACAGGGAAGCCCCAGGCTGGGGGAAGGGGAGGGAACCGAGCTGGGTCTCAGCCATAAAAAAATGAACTTTTGGATGCCATGGGTGCAGATTCCCTGGATTTATCTGAGGATTAGGAAAAGACTTCTTAAACCTGCCCAAATCTGCTCAAGCCCAAATCTGCTTTCCCTGGATTGAGCTGGATCGGGAGAGCAGGATCAGGGAGAGTGGGATCGGGAGAGCGGGATCAGGAGAGCGGGATCAGGGGACCAGGATCGGGGAGAGTGGGATCAGGAGAGCGGGATCAGGGGACCAGGATCGGGGAGAGCGGGATCAGGAGAGTGGGATCAGGAGAATGGGATCAGGGGAGCAGGATCGGGGAGAGCGGGATCAGGAGAATGGGATCAGGGGAGCAGGATCGGGGAGAGTGGGATCAGGAGAGTGGGATCAGGGAGCCCTTAATGCCGAGAAGCTCCTGGGATCATCAGGGCTCAGAAATGTTCTGGAATGATGGGAATGTGAAAGGGACAGAGAGGAGGAGCCGAGGGAAGGGGAGGGGACAGGGAGGTGCCAGTGGCATCACCGCGGGCTCTGCCTGGCACTGGGAGCTCCAGGGATTAACCTGGAATCTCAAATAAAACTTTGGGGACAGAAAGGCTTCAAAGGAAGGAGCTTTTCCTAAATCTCCGAGGCTGGAGGCACCCAGGGAGCAATTCCTTCCCAAAATCCCATCCATCCCTGCCCTCTGGCAGTGGGAAGCCATTCCCTGTGTCCTGTCCCTCCATGCCTTGTCCCCAGTCCCTCTCCAGCTCTCCTGGAGCCCCTTTAGGCCCTGGAAGGGGCTCTGAGCTCTCCCTGGATCCTTCCCTTCTCCAGGTGAACGTTCCCAGCTCTCCCAGACCCCACCTGTTCTCCAGGTGAACGTTCCCTGGCTCCAGAGGGGGGAGCCTGATCCAGCCCTGGATCAGCTCCGCGTGGACTCTCTCCCCGCCTTGGTTTTCAGGGATGTCGGGATAACCAACCTGCAGTTCCACGTGTTGGAATCTCCTGGGAAGTTTTGGGCTTGGACAAAGAGTTCAGGGATAAAAACTCTTCCCTCTGGATTTCCGTGGTGTCCTCCCCACCCTCCCAGGCAGGAATTCCTTCCCAGTATCCCACCTGGCCCTGCCCTCTGGCTGTAGGAAGCCGTTCCCTGTGTCCTGGCCCTCCATCCCTCATCCCAAGGCAGCCACTCTGCATCCACAGGGTCCTTCCCCCTCCACCCTTTGGCTGCTCGGAGCCATCCCGGGAATGTCCTGGTGCTCTCCAGGGCAGGGAATTCCAGCAGCCAGAGCTGTTCCCACAGAATTCCCACCACTCCAGCCTCCCCTCTCCAGGCTCCTCTGGATGCGTGAGGAGCACAGGACCGGAGCTGTCCCGTTTGGCACCTCCTGGGAAAGGCAGCCGGGAGAGGCTTCCCCGGATCCCGGCAGGGATCTGATCCATGGAACCCTGTGAGCACTCCTGCTCTCCCAGGGGAGTGCCTGGAAGTCCTGGAATGCCGAGGAGCAGGGAGGGACACCCCTGCCCCATTCACACCCCCCATGCAGTGGGGGTTCCTCACGATGGGAGGGAGCTGAATCCCGCCGGGAAGGAGGCAGAGCAATTCCACATTCCATCTGTGCCAGCACGGCCTCCCAGGCCGGGATGGGCTCCAAGGATCCACTCACAGCTCCATCCCTGGGAATGTCTGGGCTGGACAGGGCTGGGATAGCGGGAGGTGACCCTGCCCATGGAATGGGATGAGCTTTAAGGTCCTTCCAACCCAAGCCATTCCAGGATTCCCTGGTTCTTTGAGCCTCTCCAAAGTTCCCTCTTCCAAATGCCGGAGCCATCACAGGAGAATCCAAAGGAATTCCCTGTGCTTGAGCAGCTCCCACTAAAGTGTCTGGAAGGGCCCTTTTTAATGGGAATATCTTTTATGTGATGGGAATACCTTTGGCATGAAGGGAATGACTTTTCTATTATGGGAATATCTTTATAATTATAGGAATATCTGTTACATGATGGGAATATCATTTAAATTATGGGAATACCTTTTCCAATGGACTGCAGAGGGAATTGAGGAGCCTGGAAGGGGATCCTGGAGTTCTGGCTGGATTATTCCAACAAATCCCTTGGAAAGGGCATGGAACCACCACTGCCCACGTGGCCGTGGTCACTCAGAGTGACCCTGGGGGCCAGGCTGGCCCTGGGCTGAGCTTTCCCTGATTCCCAAATATTTCCCTCCAGGCAGGAGCTGTGGCACTCAGGGACGTGAGCAGGGAAAAATTCCCGGGCTTTGGGCCTCACTGGCTGCAGGGAAGGGAATCCACTGATTTCGGTGGATCTTTCCAGTGGATCTGGGTCTTTTCAGTGGATGTGGCTGTTTCCAGTGGATATTTTCAGTGGATATCTCCAGTGGATGTGGCTGTTTCCAGTCCATGTTTCCAGTGGATATTTTCCATGGATGTGGCTGTTTCCAATCCACGTTTCCAGTGGCTGTTTCCAGTGGATTTTCAGTGCTTCTCTCCCTGCCTGAGGACGAGGGAGCTGCTTTTCCTCTCTGGGAGGCAGGAGCTGGAGTTGTCCCACTGGGAATATCTGGAGCTGTCTGTCCTTCCCACGTGGCTGACACCTCCTCCTGCGCCTGTGGGAGGGTGGGAATTCCAGGGAATGGCCTCAGAACTCCAGCCATGGAAATGGTTTTACAGCAGGGAGCAAACTGCTGGAGCCTCCCGCAGGATCCCAGTGTCCGGAGGCTGGGGAGGGGCCGGAATCTGTGGCTGAGGAGCCTGGATGGCCAGGACAGCCCAGCTCCCCAGCGTTTCCCTGCCCCTTTGGATTTGGGATGCTGCTGGGTGGGTTTAGGACACATGGGAGATGCTCAATCCCTGTTTTCTGGAGAATTCCTGTGGTGCAGGATATCCCTGAACAGCCGGAGGGTTTGGGGTTGACACAGACATCCCAGCTCTGGGTGTTTTATCCCCGTTTTTCCTAAGGCACTGCAGAGCCTCTCCACAAGGACGGGCACTGAGGGGATCCAGGGCTGCGCTGGGACACTCGGGAGGAGTTTTGGGATGCTGGAATGTTGTCGGTCCCAGAGCCAGGCACGGAGTTCAGCAGAGGGAAGGGATGGGAGTTAATTAACGGGATCAGCGGGGATGGAGCGGGAGCACAGATTGTAATTAGGATCCAGATGAATCCTGGCCTGGGAGCTGTTCCTGGCTCCTGTCCCGAGGCTCCAGGGCTGGGCTGAGCCTCAGAGCGGGGATGGAACCCCCTGACCCTCCCTGGCTCCTCTTCCCGCTCCATCTGCTGCTTCCCAAGGCCTCCTCCAGGTGCTCGTGGCCTCGTGTGACCTCGGCCAGCCCCGGCTGGGGACATCAGCCTGAGGTGGCCCCGGGCCGGGGACCTCAGGTCACCTCTGTGCACATTCCAGGTGACCTCAGGTTTGTGCTGGGCCGTGGATTCTCATGGGTTTTTGTGGATTCTTATGGATTTTTAAATTGATTTTTATGGATTTTTAATGGATTTTTATGGATTTTTAAAATTAATTCTTATGGATTTTTAATGGATTTTAACAGATTTTTAATTGATTTTTAATGGATTTTAATTGATTTTTAATTTATTTTTAATTGATTTTTATGGATTTTTATAAAATGAGAAATTTGTTGTTAAAAAAAGCCCCACTCTTCCCCCAAAATCTTCCCAAATCCCAGAAAACCAGAGGATGTGTCCTCTGCAGTCATCCCTGGTGGTGTCCCCTGATCCCAGCTTGGACTCGGTGACCTTGGAGGGCTTTTCCAACCTCAGTAATTCCAATAATTCCGTGTTCTGCTAAACAGAGCCTTGGGAACTGGAGTTCCTGGGTTCCTTTGTGTTCCCATGGGAGATGGGAATATCCAGGTGTTGCTCCCGACAACCCATTAATCCCAGCAATTCCCAGCTCCTGCCCTGCATCCCTTGGTTGTGTGTGGAGGGAATCAGGGATCGATGGAATCAGGCAACGCTTCCCATGGTTTAGGGACCAACATCATTCCCAAATATTTGGAGCTTCTCCATTGGAGTTGATCCGTTTGCTGCTGGAATTTTGGGGGTGTTTCCTGTTGAACACCCTCCCAGTGGAGCTGAACTGGGAGTGGAGGGGGATTTTTCTGGATTTATGGCAGCTCTGAGGAGTCCTCCCCGTTCCCACAAATCCTGGCACCAACGGGCCATTCCAGGGAGGGGCTGATGGCACAAACCAGGAGAAAATGGGAATATCCCTTAGGGAATTAAACACGGAGCCAAGTGTTCCTCTGCCAGTGCTGCCAGAGTTTAACTGGAGTTGAGGGTGGGACAAAAGGCTGGGAACTGTGAGCCACTGGGAATGTTTGATACCATCCCATAAAATAGATTGGAGAGAGTTGGGCGTGTCCAGTGGTGAGAGCTGGATGGGAAGGGAGGGATGGATGCGTTGGGAAGGGAGGGATGGATGTGTTGGGAGCGATGGATGCGTTGGGAAGGGAGGGATGGATGCGTTGGGAATGTTGTGTGTTCGGAGCAGCTGTGGCAGTGCCAGGTTATTGGATTTGGGCTCCTGGTTTGGGAAGAAAATTCCCATTAATGCTGGGAACGGGATTAAGCTGCGCTCAGGTGGTGCCTGGGACTGGGAGCAGTCGGGATTGGGAGCAGCAGCCGGCAGGGAAGTGGAACAGCTCAGGCAGCCCCGGAGCAGCTGCAGGGAAAGCTCTCCTGCCTTCCCTGGCAGTGCTGCCTGACAAATCCCAGCGGGAATCGCAGCCTTGGAAAACCCTCTCCGTGTAAACACGGCCCTGACAACGTCCCTGGCTCTGATTCCTGCAGCTCCATCCCATCCCTCGGCTCCGCGGGGACATCAGCACTGGCAGGGAGGGATGAGGCTTTCCGTGTCTGACATGGGCTGTGCCACGTTCCCGACAGCACAAACAAACAGGGATTTATCCCGGGATCCACGATCCCTGGACAGGGAGCAGATGCCGAAGCTCCTCCTCTCCAGGGGTTTCCCCTCCTGGATTTTGTTCGTTTTTGGGAGAGCTTTGCTTATGGCCAGGTGGGGGTGACCCAAATGCCCTCTGGCATCCACGGCTCTGGGATTTGTGCGTTGTCCCGGTGTTTTTGTGGGATTGGGATGTGGATAACGTGTGAAGAGGATGCCCTAAAGGCTGGGCTCGCATCCCCCTCTGCTGGGACCGGGATTTGAGTCCTTCCCTCTGCCCTTTGTTGGGAAAGGCCATTGAATCCTGCCTGCCCATTCCCAGGAGTTCCCTCCTTGCCAAGGGTCAATCCCCCAGAAAGGGATTCCTTTAGGGATCTGTCAGACCCCTGGGGGCATCCACTGGGATTTTCTTCCCATCATTCCATCCTAAAGAATGTCCCACTGCCTGGGAGGACAAAGGGACCTTTGGGATGCCCTTGGATGGAGGCAGGATGGAGCCTGGGATGGAGCCTGAGATGGAGCTGGGATGGAGCTGAGATGGAGCTGGGATGGAGCTGAGATGGAGCTGGGATGGAGCTGAGATGGAGCTGGGATGGAGCTGAGATGGAGCTGGGATGGAGCTGAGATGGAGCTGGGATGGAGCTGAGATGGAGCTGGGATGGAGCTGAGATGGAGCTGGGATGGAGCTGAGATGGAGCTGGGATGGAGCTGAGATGGAGCTGGGATGGAGCTGAGATGGAGCTGGGATGGAGCTGAGATGGAGCTGGGATGGAGCTGAGATGGAGCTGGGATGGAGCTGAGATGGAGCTGGGATGGAGCTGAGATGGAGCTGGGATGGAGCTGAGATGGAGCCAGGATGGAGCACTGGATGGAGGTGGGATGGAGCCGGGATGGAGCCATTCCTCCATCCAGGTGCCATCAGGACAGGGCTCGGTGCCCCCTTGGCTCAGTGGGAGAGCTGGGAGCCCTGGGAAGGGATCTCTGGCAAAACCTTGGGAATAAAGCCTTCTCTCCTCCTAAACAGGAACTTTTCCCCATGCTCCTGTGGATGTTCTTGCCCAAACCCATCCCAGTTTTTCATCTCCACGTTCCCCTTCTCCTGGACCCATCTTGAAAATTGCTTTGTTTTCCTTTTTTCCCATTATCCATGATTCCCTTGGATGTGGCTTGCTGGGAAATGTCTCTGAGCCTTTGTGTCCCACAGTTGTGGGGAGATGACTGCACAGGATTCCAATTCTCTCTTTTTCCCATGGTTTTACCTCAAATTCCCTCTTTTTCCCATGGTTTTACCTCCAATTCCCTCTTTTTCCCATGGTTTTACCTCCAATTCCCTGATTTTTCTGTGATTTTACCTCCCTCTGACAACTCCTTCCTGCCTCGCCAGCGTGGCCTCGCCTGCATCTCCATCTGCATTTGGAAAAGTCGTTCCCAGGCTTCCAATGAGTTCCTTTTCCCATCATTTTTCTCGGGATTGAAGGGATAATTTCTCAGCAGAAAGGTTTTTTCTGTGCATCGTGGTGGAAACTGGAATGCCTTGTTTTCCATGGCTCTGGGCAGGTCTCTGGAATACCAGTGCTGGGCCTGGTGGATTCACAGGCAGTGGGATTTGTTTATCCAGGGATGTCCTGGAGCTTTTGTTGTCTGGTTTGTGCCTGGAATCCGTTTGGGATACCCCTGGTCTGAGTTTGAACTTCCCAAAATAACCGTTTTCCCAAAAGAAACTTCCCAAAATAAACGTTTTCCTTGGTTTTCCCTCGGCTGAGGAAGGGCTCAGGAAGTCACTCCGTGGCAGTTCATGGATTGGACTCCATCGCCTTAAAGGCTTTTCCCGACCTAAACGATTCCATCAAATCCCGTTCCACAGATTTAGAATTATTTCCCTTTATGCCCAAGCTGGGATTTTCCAAGGAGCTGTCAAAGACCCCGTGCTCCATCAAAGGGAACAAATTGGAATTTTTATGGACTATTCTCAGGGAACGTGTCTGGAGTTTTGTTTCTGGCCCTTTTTATTGGCAGTTAAAGCATTTCCAGGAGGGAAACTCACACAAACTGAGCGTAAATCATCCTGCTCTGCTCAGTTCCTGCCTCCAGTGAATCCCAGCCCTTCCCAACAGCTCCAGCTTTCATCCCGATGATCTGATAATGCTCCGAGTCCTTTCCTGTTGTCAGGGAGCCTGAAAACAAGAGGAGACTCTGGAAAAAAAAGTTGTATTTTCCCAAGTAATCGCTGTCAGCAGAGGTGAGAGGGGGATGAACATCCTCAGGGGGAGCTGAGGGAACAGGAGAGGGGCAGGACACAGGGAATGGCTTCCAGAGGGCAGGGATGGATGGGATATTGGGAAGGAATTGTTCCCTGTGAGGGTGGGGAGGGGCTGGGATGGAATTCCCAGAGAAGCTGTGGCTGCCCCTGGATCTCTGGGAGTTTCCAAGGCCAGGTTGGAGCACCCTGGGATAGGGGAAGGTGTCCCTGCCCATGGCCCTGCATGATCCTCAAGGTCCAAATCCAAACCATTCCATGATTCCATTGATCCCGTGACACCACAATCCCATTCAATGGGAGTTGGAATGGATGCACGTGGATTTTTGAGCTCAGAAATATCCATAAAGGCTGTTAGGAAGAAATTTTTTGTATCTTCTTTGGGAAAGAGGGGAATCCTTGGAATCCTCGTGGCTGAGAGGTCCCGTGGTTGTCCTTTCCCAGTCCCCACGAGGTCTCTTTCCCTGGGGTTGTGGTCCCAGCCGTGCAGCTGCCCCTGTCAGCTTCCATCTTTTCCTTGGATGTACACATCCTAACGGGAGCTTTTACAGGGAATTTTTACAGCCCTATAAAAGCCCCACAAAGCCTGGATTTCTTTGCCTGCAGACAGTGCCTAGCACGGCAGCTCTGGAATCCTCATTCCCTGGGCTGTTCCCATTCCAGCCTCATTGTTTCCCCCAGATTTTCTCCACTGCAGCTTTTCCTCCTTGCTGGATTTTAAACTCCCCTCGTCAGGAATTTTTGACTCCTGCCTTCAGAGCCTGTCTGGGAAAGCCCATCCATGGGGCCGCTTCCAGAGGCTCTGCTTCCCTTTCCTGAGTGCTTTAATCGGTCGGGCAAGCATTAAAATGGGATTTTTTATTTGGATATCAAATCTGTTTTAAGGGATGTATTTTTCCCCTCACAAACGCTTCTTATCTGAATTTAAATATGATTTCCTCTCTCTCCATCCCACCTGCTTCCCTGGCGCCGGGATTAGTCAGGATATGTCAATATTTGAGGGAATAAATCGCTGCTGGCTCCAGCCGCTGTTTGGGTTTCTGACTCATCTCGGGGTCAGATGAGCTCAGCAAACGTGGGAGAGGCTCCGCGCTGGCTCCCCGTGCTCTGGGTGCTCCCTGCAGGGGTTTACTGGTTGGTACTGGTTTCCAGACTGGGCTTTCTGGAGCCTTTATCCCAGGAAGCAGCTCTGGATGTCCCCGGGCTGTCAGTGCAGGGCGGAGGAGGGATTGCTTGGGGTTAAATCTGGGATTTCTGGGAGTTTTCCCACTCGGGGGGAAAGGCTGAGCCTGAGCTGAGCCCGGGCCCTGAGTGTCACCAGATGCAAAGATGTGACATCCCTGCTGGCCCAGCAGGAGCGCTGGGATCCCACTGGGAATTCTCTGTTATCCTACTGGGAAATCTGTTACCCCACGGGGAAATCTGTGTCATCCCACTGGGAAATCTGTGTTATCCCACCGGGAATTCTGTTATCCCACTGGGAAATCCATGTTTACTCCACCTGGAAGCACATGTCCATCCTGTTTGGGAACCTGTGTTCCCCTCTTGGAAACCTGTGTTCCTCACATGTCCATCCCACTTGGAAACCAAGGTCCCTTCTCCTTGGAAATCCATTTGTTCCCTTCTTGGAAACCCCTGTCCATCTCACTTGGGAACGTGTCCATCCCACCTAGAATCCCAGGTGTCCTGGGATTCCACACCTGGAAACCATCTCCACCCCCCTGGAAAACCCATGTCCCCTACACATCCATCCCACTTGGAAACCAGTGTCCATCCCACCTGGAAATCTGTTTCCTCTCTTGGAAACCCGTGTTCACTCCACTTGGGAATGCTGTGTTCCCCACTGGAAAAGCCGTGTTCCCTCCTTTGGAAACCTGCATTCCTCCACTTGGAAACCCCTGTGTCCTGCACTTGGAATCCTGTGCCCATCCCACTTGGAAACCCATGTTCTCCCACTGGAAAACCCATGTTCTCCCAGTGGGAATCCTGTGTTCCCCACGTCCCTCCCTTTGGAGCCCATGTCCGTCCCCGCTGGGCACCGATGTCCCCCTGCTTTGCAGCGCCGGTGGTGCCTGGAAGTTCCACCTGGGCTTTGCCAGGAATTTCTTTCGGGAATCAGCCCAAAACAAGTGGGAAGAAGAGCGAAATGATGGAGGAAATCTTCCCTCATTTCCCCGAGTGTTTTTAACTCTTCCTGTTTTCCAAGCAGTGGCAGAGGGAGGAATTCTGGGGATATTGGATGTTTAATGTCAGGAGAGCATTCCCATGGCATGGACAGGCTGAGACTCCAGCCAAAACCAAGGAATTGTGTGAATTTTTAGCAGGAGCTCAAGGCTGGTGGGTATCTGTCAGAGCTTGGACTGGCTGCAGTGACTCCAGGAGCTTCCGAGATTTCCCTCTGAGCAGCTTTTCCTTCCCAGCTTCCCTGTGTTCTTTTCCATAAGGAGAACACAAATTATTAAACCTGGGTGGATTTCTGGGGATATTTGTGTGGATATTTATTTGGATATTTCTATGGGTATTTCTGTGGGTATTTTGGGGGATATTTCTGGGGGTATTTGTATGGATATTTCTGAGGATATTTCTGTGGGTATTTTTGTGTATATTTATTTGGATATTTATTTGGATATTTCTGTGGATATTTGTGTGGATATTTCTGAGGATATTTCTGTGGGTATTTTTGTGTATATTTGTGTGGATATTTATTTGGATATTTCTGTGGATATTTGTGTGGATATTTCTGAGGATATTTCTGTGGGTATTTTTGTGTATATTTATTTGGATATTTATTTGGATATTTCTGTGGATATTTGTGTGGATATTTCTGAGGATATTTCTGTGGGTATTTCTGAGGATATTTCTGGGGATATTTTTGAGGATATTTATTTGGATATTTCTGAGGATATTTCTGTGGGTATTTTTGTGTATATTTGTGTGGATATTTCTGGGGATATTTGTGTGGATATTTATGTGGATATTTCCCCCTGACCTGCAGCTCGTGGCTGTTCCCCGTCCCTCTGCCGGCTGGGAACGGGCGTTGATTCTGTGGGAAATATTCCCTAATTCCTCTCTTTTTTCCCCACAGGTGTTTACAAAATATGGGAAATGCTACATGTTTAACTCAGGAGAGGAGGGGCGGCCTCTCCTCACCACGGTGAAGGGGGGGACAGGGAATGGCCTGGAAATCATGCTGGACATCCAGCAGGACGAGTATCTGCCCATCTGGGGAGAAACAGGTAAGAGCTTCCTTTTCCTCGGGTGATTTCCTTGGAAAAACCATCCCATCCCATCCCATCCCATCCTGTCCCATCCCGTCCCGTCCCATCCTTCCCAGACAATGCCTGAGCTGGCTCTGGGAGCAGGAGCCTGGCCAGCCCAGGCTGTGTCAATTCTCTTCCCAGGGTTTGTGGTGGCCACCTGGGACCAGCATTTTGGGAAGTGCTGGGCTGGGGGGGTCTCAGCCCCAAAGTTTGGGATGCCAGGCAGGAATGTCACTGCCTGTCCTGGGCAAGGGTGGCATTTGTGGGTAGCAGGAGTGTGGGACTCCGTCAGAGGCTCCGGCACATCCCGCTCCCCTGGAAAGGCGTTTTTGGGAGGCTGTGTTCAAGGTGGACTCCAGCTGCTCTCTGGGTTTTCCTTCTCCTTGGAGTCTGGGAATGTTTCCTGTGCTGAGTTGTGTTTGCTGGGCTGGTGCTGTGTGGGTGGGCCAAGGACTGGGTTCCTTGGAGCTGGAGCATTTGGGATGGATGGAATCTGTCTGGGAAGGAGCCCAGCTGGGCCGAGCAGCCCCTGAGGAGCTGGAGCCCTTTGGAGCAGGAGGTGCTGAGCGGGAGCGCTGGGCTGTGGAGTGTCCCCCAGGCCCCACGGATTGGGGTGGCAGCTCCTGGAGCAGATGTGGAGTTGTGGGAACGCCGGTGCCAGATCCTTTAATGAACCTGCGGCATGAAGGATGGGCAGGAGGGGTGGGGACAGGATGGGGACAGGATGGGGACAGGATGGGGACAGGGCCACCAGGGTCACCTGGTCACAGCTGCCCTTAGCAGTGCCCAGCAGCGGTGGCTGCAGCTCTCCTGGGCCCACGGTGACATTTGAGACAAAGCATCCCAAAAAAAATGCTGGAAAAGTGCCCGGAGCCGTTGGTGTGGCAGAGCCTCTGTGGGGCCTCATCCGGGAGCAGCTGTGGCTGTTTTGGGTATCCAAGAAGGGAGGGGAGGAATTCTCACTCCAGGTCGGTGTCGCTGTGGCTCTGTCACCCCCTCCAGTGCCTCTCCAACTCCTGCTCAGAGCAGAGAGGGGATCTGGCTCCGTTTGTTCCCAATTCCCTTTTCCTTGTGTGCTGTTTGGCCCTTCCAAACGCATCCCTGCCCTCCCAGCAATCGCTCCAAGCTGCACAGGCTTCCAGAGGAGCTTTGCTCCCGGATTTTGGCTCCTGCTCCAAACCAGCCTGGTCTGGCCCAGGTGAGGGGATGGAGACAGAGATTTGGGATCCTCATTCCATTGGGGAATTGCTTTGGGGTCTTGTCCTTTTAAAGGGAAAACAGCTCTCGGTGGGGATGGGAACGTGAGGAGGAACTTCCCCTTCAGGGTTCATCTCCCCCAGGGAGAGATCCCCCAAGGGAGGCAGAGCTGCCCTGGGGACCTGTGGGGACAGGAACCACCCCAGGGAGGGCTTGGGGACATCCCAGAGCTGATGAACCCCTGGAGCTTTGTGTTCAGCCCCGCTGGGGAATCCCAGGAGGATGTGGGTTGGAGGGGACCTTAAAAATTATCCAGGGCAGGGACATGGACAGGGACACCTCCCATTGTCCCAGGCTGTTCCCAGCCCTGTCCAGCCTGGCCTGGGACACTGCCAGGGATCCAGGGGCAGCCACAGCTGCTCTGGAAACTCCATCCCAGCCCCTCCCCACCCTCCCAGCCAGGAATTCCTTCCCAATATCCCATCCATCCCTGCCCTCTGTCAGTGGAAAGCCATTCCCTGTGTCCTGTCCGTCCATCCCTTGTCCCCAGTCCCTCTCCAGCTCTCCTGGAGCCCCTTTAGGCCCTGGAAGGGGCTCTGAGCTCTCCCTGGAGCTTCTCCAGGTGGCCATTCCCAGCTCTCCCAGCCTTCTCTCACAGGACAGAACCCCTGTGGGGTTCTCCAAGGAGACCCAGCCCTGGTGTCCCACCATTCCCACTTTGCTGCCTGTTTGGAGCTGCCCTTTGGAGAATCTTTAGGAGGAACATCTGGGAATGTGCTGGGCTTTCCCATCCCCGTGATTCCGGGAAAGCCAGATCAGCCTTGGGCTGGATCAGCCTCGCATTGCACAGGGGGCAAAGAAAGGGGAATAATAAATAAGTGAGGATAAAAACTGGGAGGGAAAACGCTGAGGGAGGAGTTCTCCAGGCTGGTCCCTCCCCATCCATTGGAATCAGCTCCATCCCGAGGGGGGTGGGATGGCAGCTGCTGCTCTGCTCCCTCCTCTGAGCACCTCCCAAGCCCTGAGCGTGCCAGGGGTGCTGGAGCCTGGCCTGGCCTGGGCCTCGATCCCGAGGGAGACAAAACCACCTCGAGTGCTCGTTTCTGTCAGAAATCCTGGGGCTCGTGGTGTCCTCGGGGTCTGGAGCTGCCTTGAGCGAGGGCCCTGTGACGTTCCACAGCCGCTGGTGCCGTCCTGCCCCGACCCCATCACTGCCCGTCCCACCCAGACTGAGCTGAAAGTCAGGCTCAGCTCGAGGGCAGAGGCTCAAGGAGGAAGTCTCCTGTCCCTGGACCTGGGTTAGAGTTGGATTCTCCTGTCCCTGGGGTGATTTTGGATTCTTCTGTCCCTGGGTCTGGGTTAGTTGGGGTTCTCATATCTCAGGACCTGTGTTGACATTGGATTCTCCTGTCCTGGACCTGGGTTAGTGTTGGAGTCTCCTGTCCCTGAACCTGGGTTGATTTTGGATTCTCCTGTCCCTGGGTTGATTTTGGATTCTCCTGTCCTTGGATCCGGGTTAGTTTGGATTCTCCTGTCCTGAACCTGGGTTAGTGTTGGAGTCTCCTGTCCCTGAGCCTGGGTTGATTTTGGATTCTCCTGTCCCTAGATCCAGGTTAGTTTGGATTCTCCTGGACCTGTCCCTGGGTTGATTCTGGATTCTCCTGTCCCTGGAGCTGGGTTGACATTCGGGGCTCGGATTGCCCTGGGAGTTACTGAGGTCTCTTTAAACCTGGAATTCTACGGGATTCAAGGAAAAGCTCCACAAGCAGGGCTGTGATTTGGTGAAGTGCTGCAGAAGCTCCTGGGCTCATTCCCGGGAGCCTTGGCCGTGCTCTCCCAGCCCCAGGAGGAGCTGCCTGCCCCTGGACCTGGGAGAACGCTGACCTCGGCCTTCTCCTCTCCCACACCCCTCAGCACCCGGACAAACCGTCCTGGATCCTCTGGAGCTCCCTGGACACCTCCGGAATCCCAGATGGGAATGCTGGTGGTTGAGAATGGCTGCTGCCATGGCAACGCCTCACTCAGCTCCTCCGAGGGGAGGCCGGCACTTGATTATTTCCAAATATTTGCGTAATAATTCCATGTGTTTGGAACTCAATCCCCGGCTGCTGCCACCGGGATGGCCCAGCTGGGCTCTCCAAGGGAATTCCAGCCCTGGAGGTGGACACAGGGTGGGATCGAGGTGTTCCAGAGCCAAAGGAATGTGGGCACAGGGAGATCCATGGGATGGGAGGAGTTGAGTTTTTCCTTCCCACTGAATTCCTGTCTCTGCTGTCACTGGGAGGGTGGCACCGGTTTCCAGGGAAGCTGTGGATCCCCTGGATCCCTGGAAGTGTCCAAGGCCAGGCTGGATGGGGCTTGGAGCAGCCTGGGACAGTGGGAGGTGTCCCTGCCATGGCAGGGGGCGGCACTGGAGGATCCAATCCCCCAAAACCCAGGAATCTCCAGCAGGAGCCGGGAATAGGAGCAGTTTCCCAGCCACGTTGAGGGGCCTGGCTGCTGGGAAAGCAGGAGATGAAATTCCTGCAGCAAACAGCCATCAGAATTCCCTTTTTTTTTATTATTTTTTTTTACATTCTGGCTGTTTAATTAATTCTGGCCCAAACGGGACCCCGAGGACGCTCCAAGAGGTGCTGAGAGCACCAGGATGGGCTGAAGATTCCTCAGAGCAGCTCCCGGCCGGGCCTCAGCTCCCAGCTCATCCTGGAGAGCAGAGGGACTGATGGACAAAACATGGGAATGTTTTCCATGACTTCCCTCAATGCCTGCTGAGGAAACCCCTCGCGGGGAATTCCAGGCTCCTGCTCTCCCCCAGCTCCCAAAGCTGCTTTTGGTGGCTAAAAATCCCCTCTTTGGGGCTCAGAAATCCCCAAGTGGACACAAACGAACATTCCCTGTTTGTTAAATCCAAACAACCTTTGGATTTTAAGGAAAATATCCCTCCCAGCAATCCCACTCCTCCCACAGCACCAATCCTTGGGGCAATCCACGCCCGGAGCAGCTCCTGTAAATCCCTTGGCAAGTGGAAACAGCAGCTCCTGCTGCATCACAGCAGAGCAAAAATCTCTTTTCAAGCCCTGCCTCGGCTCTCCCCAGCTCCAGGAGAATTCCAGAGGCCCTGGAGAGCAATTCCCAAACCCGGGAGTTTGTGGGGTTTGGGACAACCCCGAAGACCCAAACCCCGAGGAGCCTTTGAGCTGCTCCCGGGGTTGGAGCTGCTCAACCAGGAATAATTCAGCTCTAGGGCAGGAGAGCCCGGGGGCTGCTCTGGGCACCGGGGGCTGTGGAGCTGTTCTCCCTGGGAATCCCAGCTAATCCAGGGAATTGTGGCTGATTCAGGGAATTCTGGCTAACTCGGAATTCTGGCTGATTCAGGGAATCCCGGAAAATTCGGGGAATTCTGGCTAATTCAGGGAATCCTAGCTAACTCAGGGAATTATGGATAATTCAGGGAATCCTGGCTAACTCAGGGAATTCTGGCTAACTCAGGGAATCATGGCAAATTCAGGGAATCCTGGCTGATTCAGGGAATCCTGGCTAACTCATGGAATTCTGGCTGATTCAGAGAATTCTGGCAAATTCAGAGAATTCTGGCTGATTCAGGGAATCCTGGCTAACTCAGGGAATTCTGGCTACTCCAGGGAATCCCGGCTCTCACCAGGACAAGGGCCAGGACCCAGCAGGTTTCAGGTGACCCCTCGGCCTCCCGAAGGTCCCCCTGCCTGGGATGGGCTGATCCGAGAGCTGATTTCCCTATTCCATAAAAACCAATGGCTTCTCCTGGCCTGAGCCCCTCTGGGTTATTCCAGGCCCCTTTTCCTTTCCTATTTTTTCCCACTTCCAGAAGGATGGGCAGCCCTGAGCTGCTGGGTTTGGGGGGATTTTCCCAGTTATTGCTCCTGGGAATGCCCAGCCTCTCCAGGAATCAGGATTCTCCCTGTGCAGCCCCATCTGGGGCTCCTGGGGGTGGCTTTCCCCAGTGGATTTTTAAGCAAAACAACTCTGCAATTCCATCCCAGCTCCTCCCTCCCTCCCAGCCAGGAATTCCTTCCCAATATCCCATCCATCCCTCCCCTCTGGCAGTGGGAAGCCATTCCCTGTCTCCTGTCCCTCCATCCCTTGTCCCCAGTCCCTCTCCAGCTCTCCTGGGGCCCCTTTAGGCCCTGGAAGTTTCCCTGGAATTTCTCCTCTCTGGAACTGTCCCAGAATTTTGTTCATCCAAAGGCTGCAAACCCAAACCCAACCCAGGAAAATCCTCCCAGGGCTGAGGATGCTCCAAAGCCTCCTTTAAAAAGGGAAAAAAAAAAGCCCCAAATTCAGGGAAATGTTCTTTGAAGGCAAAACTGAAGGAATCCGAACCCTCTGGCTCTGGGAATCTGGGAAAGCTGAGATCAGGCCCTGAAAACCAACGGATTGAAATGAAATCCACATTTCCGGCTTTCCTCGGAGCCTTTGCTGCTGTCAGATGCCCACAGCTGAAACAGGAGCCCTCAGAATAGCAGGAATACTCGGGAATCCATGGGAATACATGGGAAAAGCCTTGGGATTTGGGGTGGTGCCACCACGGTGACAAAGTTTGGGGCTGTTCCCAGTCCCAGGAGCTCCCAAGGTGTTTGCAAACACTGGATTTTTATTCCCGCTTTTTCCAAGCACTGGAAGCGAGGTCCCGGGGCCTCAGGTGAGCTTTGGGGATGCTTTGGTTTCCCTTGGGAATGATCCAGGTCATTCCCAGCCTCTCTGATCCCGACCCTTCCCTTGGTGGCTCCGTTTCCTTCCTGGAAGAGCTCGGAGCATTTCAGTCAATCCCAGGGAGACCCCGGGAGAGTTCAGGGCTGGAAAAAGCTTTGGAGATAAAAGTCTCTCCCAAGGGCTCATTCCATTTCATGGGATCAATCCCTCTGGCTCAGGGATCAGCCTTTGCTCCCACTGTGTCCGGCTGGTGCTTCCTGAGGGCAATTCCTGAATTCCCTGTGCTGAGGAGGGTGTGGGAAGGGATTTTCCACCCCAGGAGGGGTTTTCCCGTCCTGGGAAGGTTTTTTTCCCTCCCAAGAAAGGTTTTTACTCTCCTGGGAATAGTTTTTCCCTGCTGGGAGTGTTTTCATTGTGCTGAGCAGCAGCAGGACCTGGGAATGTTCTCTTAAACCAGCGTCGCGTGGGGCAGCTCTGGAGGGAAAAAATCATCTCACCTGGAATATGAAATGATCTCAACTGGAATATGAAATAATCCCACCTGGAATATGAAATCATCTGCTCTGGAATATGAAATTATTTTATCTGGAATATGAAATCATCTGCTCTGGAGGAGCAAAGAATCTGCTCCGAAAGGACAAAAACTCTGCTCTGGAACATTAAATAATCATCTGAGGAGGAGCCAAGAATCTGCTCTGGAGGAGAAAAATAATCTGTTCTGGAGGGACAAAGAATCTGCTCTGGAATATTAAACAATCTGCTCTGGTGGAATAAATAAACAGCTCTGAAGGAGCAAAGAATCTGTTCTGGAGGAGGAAAGAATCTGCTCTGGAGGACAAATAACTGCTCTGGAGGAATAAATAATCCGCTCTGAAGGAGTAAATCATTTTCTCAGAAGCAATAAATCATCTGCTCCGGAATATTAAATAATTCACGCTGGAGGAGCAAAGAATTCGCTCTGGAGGGACAAAAAATCTGCTCTGGAATATGAAATAATCTGCTCTGGAGGAGTAAATAATTTGCTTTGAAGAAATAAATAATCTGCTCTGGAGGAACAAATAATCAGTTTTGGAGGAGCAAATAAACAGCTCTGAAGGAATAAATCATCTGCTCTGGAATAATCAATAATCTGTGCTGGAAGAGCAAAGAATTCATCCTGGAGGGCCAAAAAATCTGCTCTGGAGGAAAAAAATAATGTGGTCTGGAGGAGCTAAGAATTTTCTTTGAAGAAATAAACAATCTGCTCTGGAGGAACAAAAATTTTGCTCTGGAATGTTAAAAAATCTGCTCTGGAGGAATCAATAATCTGCTGTGGAATAATCAATAATCTGCTCTGGAGGACAAATAAGCAGCTCTGGAATATTAAAAATCTGCTCTGAGGGAACAGCTGAGCTGCTCCCAAGGCTCCTGCTGGCGGAGCAGGCGGAGCTGGAAGGAGCCGAGGGGTTTGGAGGGGGTGGAGGGGCAGAAATGACTCTGCAGGGGTGGGCAGGACCCCGGCAGGTGGGGACAGAGGGGGACAATCCAGGGGGACAGGGGGAGTATGGGTCTGGGTGTGGGAAAGGCGCCCGAATCCATGGATTCAGCCCTTTTCCCTCCTGTTGTCCCGTCCTGGAGTGAGGGAAGCTCGTCCTCCCCATGCTTTAGGGACAGCTGGGGACAGTCCCTTGGAGGGGCCGGGTGGCCTTGGCGGCTCCCCAGGGCTGTGGGCACAGCTGGCACCTGGGGACAGTGCCAGGAGCCACAGGTGACCTCTGCTGCCCCTGGGCCCTCCAGGCCACATTCCCGATCCCTCCTGTTCCGGCCGCACAGGAGGTGCCACGGCCTGGCTGGGACAGGGCTGGGACAGGGACAGGTATGGGGACAATTCCTGAGCTGGGACAGGGCTGGGACAGGGACAGGTATGGGGACAATTCCTGAGCTGGGACAGGGCTGGGACAGGGCTGGGGACAGTTGTGAGCTGGGACAGGGCTGGGGACAATTCCTGAGCTGGGACAGGGCTGGGACAGTCCTGGCAGGGACAGCCACACCTGAGCGATGGCAGAGCAGAGCCACCAATCCCTGGGCACAAACGGGGCTGGCTGGGAAGGGTTTGGAATTCTGCCAGGGAAAGCCGGAGCCCTGGGAAGGGGCTGTGCCCGTGTGGAGCGGAGCCGTTGGAATATCCGTGGTGTGGGTTTGCCTTCCCACCGCTGCTATTCCAGGAAAAGAGGGAAGAGCCGTCTGTGGTGTTTGGCCGAGTGAGAGGATCCCACTCGAGGAGCTGCTCGGATGTTTTGGAGTAGGAGCGGTGGGAAGGGAAGGGGGTTGTGGATGGAAAAGTCTCCTTTCTGTCCCTGGGAGCTCAGGGTGAGGGAAGGAAAACGGGGGGACGGGAAAGAGGGATTTGGTGTTAAACATCCCGAAATGTGCCAGGCAGGGGAGGCAGAATTCCTGCTCTTTGTGGGGAAAGATGGGTGGGAATCCAGGGTTATGGAATTGTTCAGTTGGAAAAGTCCAACATCTCCCAGCACTGCCCAGGCCACCGCTGGCTCCTGTCCCCAGGTGCCACATCCACGTGGATTTGAATCCCTGCAGGAGCGGGGACTCCACCACGGGACAGCCCTTTCCATGAAGGAATTTTCCCGATGTCCAGCCTCAGCCTCCCCGGCACAGCCTGAGGCCGTTTCCTCTTGCATGGAATTCATGCCTGGAGAAAAATGGCTCTGAGCAGCTCAGTTCCTTGGGATCTGTTCACCCTGGATCCACCCCGGGGACCTCCAGCTCTCTGGGAAGTGTCACCCCCAGGGCAGGATCCCAGTTTCCCGCAGTTCTGTCCTCATCCGGCATCTCCTAAAGCCAGGGTCTGGATTCAGTCCCAGCCTGGTCCCAGGGGGGAGCAGAGGATCCCCAGTTTGCTCCTCCAGCCCCCTGAGTGCTCCCCTGGGGGCTTCTCTCCATCATTTTTCCAACCTTTTCCTCCAGGTCCTGCAGGTCAGGGAGACTCCCTCTAATTCCAGGCTGGAGCAGCTCACATCCCCCATCCCAAGGGATGTGAGAGCTGCTCCGAGGGAAAATGTCTAAGCCCCTTGGCTGTCCCCTCGGCTGGGGCTGGGACCCAGCTAGAGTGTTCCCAGATAACAGAGCTGGGGTCGGAATCCTGGGATAACCCGTTCCGGCTCCGATCCTTTGTTTTCCCCACTGCTTTTCCTGCCGGTGGAAATGTTCTGCTCCCGTCTGGTGTTTGCCTGGGAATATTTATAGAGAGGATCCGGAGCTTCCCCTCGCCAGACACAACCCAAGCTGTGCTGGACTCCTCCCAAATCCCGCCCTTCCCGCTCCTCTTCCATCCCAGCCGCTCCTGGGGTGCTCTTCTCCCTGTCCCCATCCCGCCCCGGGTGACCCAAGGTGGGGGTGGCACTTCCACTCCAGAGTTCCTGGAGTCCCCTCCCGTGGCGGGTGGGCAGCTGGGAAGATGGATCTGGGAGAGGAATGAGATGAGATCCGGGCTGGAGCCACCCCATGCTCCAAAACTCCTTAAAAAGGGATTTTCCATCTAAATAAGCCAAGGGATGGATGGATGGATGGATGGATGGATGGATGGATGGATGGATGGAGATGGATGGATGGATGGATGGAGGGATGGATGGATGGATGGATGGAAGGATGGATGGATGGATGGATGGAGGGATGGATGGATGGATGGAGGAATGGATGGATCATCACCATGGTGACCGCTGGGATTGATGGTCAGCTCTGAGGATGAGGAATGAACATTCCCTTGTTTGTGTCTTTTGGAGAATCCATCAGGATTCAGCTTTGCCTCGTTCTCATCCCATTCCCTGATTTCACATCCTGCTGTTCCCTCCCCATTCCTTGAAAACCTTCCAGTGCCAGCCCCATTCCCTACCCGGATCTCCAGGCTGGCACCAATGGATATTTTGGTCTCTTTTCCCTCTCTCCAGCCCAATTCCAGCAGGAGCAGCTGCCTGGAGTTTCCCTAGGTTGGCTGGGAAATCTTTCCCCTCCTGCTGCCCCCAGAGCTGGGAATGGCCTGGGGGTGCCACTGGAACTCAGGGCAAATGTTTTGTATTTCCATTTATTTATCCATAAAATCCTCCATGGGGGGGTGGGGGTGGCAGGAGGGGACAGGGCTGGGGGACACCTGGGGACGTTGGGGACAAAGGGAGGGAGGAGCTGCAAGGCTTTGGGATGCCTTGGGATACAGAGAGGGAGAATCCTTTCCTGGAGAGGAAAAATTCCAGGGAGAGCTCAGAGCCCCTTCCAGGGCCTAAAGGGGCTCCAGGAAAGCTGGAGAGGGACTGGGGACAGGGATGGAGGGACAGGACACAGGGAATGGCTTCCCAGTGCCAGAGGGCAGGGCTGGATGGGATATTGGGAAGGAATTCCTGGCTGGGAGGGTGGGCAGGCCCTGGCACAGGGTGCCCAGAGCAGCTGTGGCTGCCCCTGGATCCCTGGCAGTGCCCAAGGCCAGGCTGGACGGGGCTGGGAGCAGCCTGGGGCAGTGGGAGGTGTCCCTGCCATGGCAGGGGTGGCACTGGATGGGCTTTGAGGTCCCTTCCAACCCAAACCATTCCAGGATCCCATGATGTCCCTTTCATCCATACCAAAACTGGCTGGACCCTTGGACATCCCAGTCCCATCCCTCCCTCCATCTCTGCATCCTTCCCTGCATCCATCCATCCATCCCAAAGTGGCCGCAGCGGTGCCAGGACCCCTCCTCATCCCAGGGAATTCTGCTTCCCTCTGGCTCTTCCACCAGCCAGAATCAGCAGCAGCTTTTCCCTGTTTCATTTTTCAGGATGTTCCAGGGGAAGCAGCCCAGCTCCTGGAGGGGGAGGGATGAGCGGGATCTGCTCCTGTGCCTTTCCGAGCTGTTTTCCCTTATTTTGATTTATTTGGGATCATCCCTGTCCCTGGGGCAGCAGCTGAACAAGGCTGGCAGATGGTGCCACCCCCAGCTCTGGGTGCCGGGAACATCCCTCCCTCCCCTCCAGGGAATCTCTGCTCCCTCCGCAGGGAATCTCTGCTCCCTCCCCACTCCCGTTCCCGCAGCAGCTCCAGGGATGCCGGAGGTACCGGGATGGCTCCGGAGTTTTGGCTCTGCTCCCTCCTGCCACTTCACTGCCACACGGGATTCCCAAGGGATGTTCAGGTGGGAAGGGGATCTTTATTCCCTTCCCAGCACGGAGAAATTGTGGAAGCAGCATCCCAGGAGCATCCCTGGCTGCCAGGATGATCCCAGCAGGAGAGCAGGTTATGGGACACTCGTTCCCTCCTTTTAATGATTAAAAATTAAGTTTAATAGGAGAGTAGCAAGGAGCTGGAATATTGAATCCCTGGCTCCTGCTCATCCAGTAAAACCTTTCCCAGCCCTGCCTGGAATCCTGGAGCTTCCTCCTGCTCCTGGATTATGTAAGGAACTCTTTAATGATATCCGTGGAGCTCTGGAGTTTCTGGCTCTCATCCCTCCCGTGGTCACCCTTCACTGCCACACAGGATTCCCACGGGATGCTCAGGTGCGAAGGGGATTTTTGTTCCTTCCCCAGCACAGAGAAATCATGGAAGCAGCATCCCAGGAGCATCCCAGCCTGCCCCGGGATGACCCCGGCAGAGCAGCTTCCCAGACATTTGTTCCCTCTTTTTAACGATTCCCTCTTTTTAATGATTAAAAATTAAGCTTAACAGGACACGAGCGAGGAGCTGGAATATTGAATTCCTGCCTCCTGCTCATCCAGCAAAACCTTTCCCAGGCTGGAATCCTGGAGCTTCCTCCTGCTCCTGGATTATGTAAGGAGCTTTTTAGTGATATCCACGGAGCTCTGGAGTTTCTGGCTCTCCTGCCTCCTCCTTTCAGTGCCACACATGATTCCCAAGGGATGCCAAGGTGGGAAGGGGATTTGTATTCCATGATCATGGAAGCTGCATCACCTGGCAGGAGCATCCCTGCCTGCCCTGGGATGACCCCGGGAGAGCAGTTCCCAGACATTTGTTCCCTCTTTTTAACGATTCAGTAGGAGCGAGGAGCTGGAATATTGAATCCCTGGCTCCTGCTCATCCAGCAGAACCTTTCCCAGCCCTGGGCTGGAATCCTGGCACTTCCTCCTGCTCCTGGATTATGTAAGGAGCTCTTTAATGATATCCACGGAGCCATCTGGCCCCAGCTTTGGGATGCAAATGCAATATGTTCCCTAAAAATAGCGCAGCGGCTCCGTGGGGTTGTACAACACCTCCTGCTCCTCGGGAAGGAGGGAGCTGGGAAAGGAGGGAGCAGGGAAAATCCTCCTCTGCAGGCTGGGGAGAGCTGGAGGAGCTCTGAGTCCCAGCTCCTTCCCCTCTCCGTGAGCCAGGGATGGGGTGGGAGGCACCTTAATAAAGGAAAATGAGAGATAAATCAGGAATTTCTCTAGGGAAGCTTTGGGTCCCAGCCCAGGGTAGGTGGGAGTTGGGATTTATCCTGGATATTTATCCCAGTTGATGCTGTAGGAGTTCCAGAACCGTGGAATGCTTTGGGCTGGGAGGGACTTCAAAGCCCATCCCATGAGCAGGGACACCTCCCACTGCCCCAGGCTCTCCAAGCCCTGTCCAGCCTGGCCTCGGACACTTCCAGGGTGGAATTCCAGAGGTGCCAGAGGGACGCATTGGCTCCGTGCCCTCATCCCTTGGGATCAGACCCCTTTGCTCCTTTCCCAGCCTTTTCTCCATCCCAGATTCCCTCGGAGTCTCCCTCTTGCTGGCAAGGCCGATGTTCCTCCTCTCTCCCGTTCCGGCCATTCCCTTCTCCCTGAAGCAAATGGAAACGACAGCAGAGGTGTCTCCACGGGGATGGCTCCGGACCTCCCTGGGCAGCCCCTTCCAGGGCCTGACCACCCTTTCCAGGAAGAAATTTTCCCTAAATCCAACCTGAGCCTCCCCTGGCACAGTGTGGGGCCGTTCCCTCTCCTCCTGTCCCTTTTTCCCTGGGAGAAATCCCGACACCCCCNCCCCCTGAGCCTCCTTTTCTCCAGGATAAATTTATTCCCTGAAATCCAGTGGGGGTGGGCTTCATCATTCCTGCTGTATCCCAGCGGGAACAGCCCCTTTTCCCGGTGGATGTGGCAGACATCTCCCTTTTATCCATGAGGAAATTCCTTGTCCCTGATTGCTCCCGGAGCTCAGCCCACGGCAAAAACACCCCCAGGACAAATCTGGTTTTCCCTGGAAAAGCTGCGTGGCCTCAGCTGGGATCAACCCTCGGGTCCCAGCTTCACCTCCCCGTTCCCAGGCAGCTTCCAGGGAACTACAACCCCAATTCCATGGAAACCAGAGCACGCTCGGGGCAGCCAAACTGGTGGAACTGGTGCCTTCACAGCTCCAAGTTTTTCCAGGCTGAGATTGTGCCTCCCGCTTCCTCGGAGCCGCGTTTCCATGGCAATTGGATTTTTTGTTTTAATCTGTAAATCTTTGTCTGGGAAAAATGTGAGCGTTGGGAGTTTGGCCAAGATTCCTGCCTGGATATGGAAGGGCTGGAGCGGCAGGAGACTCCCTGGGAACACAGGGAACTTCCTGGGATGCAGGGCTGGGATTAGCCCTTGGTGCTCAGCAGGGCCTGAGGGGACCCGAGCACACAAATCCCAGTCCCGCGAGCTTCCCAGAATAACGAGAGGGATGTGGGAGGATTTCGGGAATCTTGGGGTTGGTGGGAGCAGGGAACACACCCGGAGCAGCTCGGGGGGCTCGATCCCGGTGCCGGGAATTCCAGCCCTTCCCGGGGGTCACACAGGAGGTGGAGGAGCCCCAGGGTTAGAGATCCATGGAATCCCAGGGGGATTCGGGATGGAAGGGACCTTTCAAGGACCTTGAGCTCCTCCCCGGTGAGAGGAGCAGGGACATCTCCAACCCCATGGGAGCCCTGGCCACGGCCAGCTCTGCCAGGGAGTGCGGGAGGGATTTCGGGAATCCCAGGGTTGGTGGGAATGGGGAGCAGAGCGAGAGCAGCTCAGGGGGCTTGATCCTGGTGCTGGGAATTCCAGCCCTTCCCTGGAGTCCCACAGGAGGTGGGGTGGCTCCTGGGAAGTGGGGAATCCCCGGGAACTGGGAATCCCTGGAAGGTGGGGCAGCCCTGGCTCATCGTTCCCATGGTGACACCAAGCAAAGGATGCTGGAAAACCTCAGGATGAACTCAGCATCCCACAGCATCTCCAGGGTGTGTCTGGCCTGGATCCAGGTCCTTCCTTCCTGAGGAACAGCCGGAATCCCAGTCCCAAAGGGCCCTCCAGGGATGCCCAGGATGCACATCTGGGTCCCTGCCAGATGTGGCTCCTGGGGCTGCCCCCCCTGGCCCCTCCTGGGGTTTGGGGGCTCCTGGGGGGGGAAAAGGCCCTGGAGACACTTCCAGCCCAAGGAATTCCTTGGGACGTTGTTCCCATTTTACAGAAGGGAAACTGAGACCAAGGACAGTGAAAATCTGGGAGAATCCAAACCTTCCCCAGCTCCGTTCCCTCTGCCCGGTGCAGGAGGAGATTTATGGGAATTGACTGAGGAATTCCCAGATGGAGCCGTGTGGGACCTGCTTTGGCTTTCTCCAAGCAGGAATATCCTCCGTGGAGCTGCTGGCTGGGATAACAATTCCAGAGGATAACAATTCCAGAGGTGAGGGATAACAGTTCCAGAGCTCAGGATAACAATTCCAGGGCTTGGGATAACAGTTCCAGAGGTGAAGGATAACAATTCCAGAGCTTGGTATAACAATTCCAGGGCTGGGGAGAACAATTCCAGAGCTCAGAATAACAATTCCAACCAGAAACCCCTCCCGGCTCCGGCTGTATCCTCATTTCCCAGTAAATCAGTGCCAGGATCAGCTCCAGCTGTTCATTCCCAGGGGATTGGATGTGTTCGGACAGGACCAGGCACGGGGACAGGGAAGCTCCCGGCTCTTGGCAGCACTCGGGATTTTAATTCCTGAATTCTCAGGGATGAGCTTGGTCCCGGCCGAGCTCTGCTGGAGCTCCCTGCAGAGTTTCCAGGGATACTCTTCCCAGAAAAGTCATGGAAAGGCAGCAGCTGGAATGGGAAGCTGAGCTTCCGTCTGCAGCCACCTGGGAGCAGATCCTGAATTAATCCCGGATTTAATTAAAGCTCCTCTAATCCTGAGGGAAAAGAGCAGCTCGGGATTTGTTGGGAGACACCACCCTGGGAGCAGGAATGGATTTAATGTGGGAAAATGAAGTTCTCCAGGAATTTTGGATTATTCCCAACCCAGGATGGGCTAAAACCTGAATTTCCAGGCTCTGTGAGTGGGGCTGGGGATGAAGGAAGTGTTCCCAACATCCCAAACGAGGTTAAAAACTGGGAGGGACAACCCAAATCCCAAGGGATTGGGATTGATTTGAGTTTCTCTGGGCCAATCCCAGGATTTCAGGGTTATTTTTCCCCACGGTGATGGGTGATTCCAAAAAATGGGCTCAGGTTTCATTGGCAGACTCTGCCAGGTGCAGGAATGGATTTCATGTATGGAAAAATGCAGTTTCCAAGGAATTTTGGATTATTCCCAAACTGGAATGGGCTAAAAACTGAATTTCCAGGCTCTGGGGATAAATGAAGTGGTCCAAACATCCCAAACGAGGTTAAAAACTGGGAGGGACAACCCAAATCCCAAGGGATTGGGATTGATTTGAGTTTCTCTGGGCCAATCCCAGGATTTCAGGGTTATTTTTCCCCACGGTGATGGGTGATTCCAAAAAATGGGAAGGGAAGAGCAGTGGCTCAGCCCCAGAGCTCCAGGAGGTATTCCCAGAAAAAGCCATTCCAAATGATGCTAAAATTGGAAAAAATTTGAAAAAAAAATTGTCAAATTGGAAAAACATTGTCAAAAATTCCTAAAATTGGAAATATGAATAAAATCATGGATGGGATTTTCCCTGGGGATGTTCAGAGCCCTCTCCAGTCCCAGAGGTAGCCACAGAGCCCTTTGGGATTTGCTGTGTCCAGGGAAAATTCCTTCCGAAATGAATGACCCCAGTTCCAGGTTTTTGGCCCTCCCTTTTCCCACAATTCCAGGAAATATTTCATCCTGAATCGCAGCATGGATTGGGAATATTTAGGGTGCAGTTAATGAGTTCTGATCCAGGCGTTTCCATACAAGCTGGGCTTTTACTTCCCTCTCCCTTCCCTCTCCTAGCGGCAAACAGGAATTTTGGAAGGAATAGACTTTTTAGGAGAAGGGACAATTTTTCCAAGCCAATTCCATGTTTATGGTGGGATCCTGGTGCAGGAAAAACAAGGAAAGCTGCCTGGGCTCAGCAGCTCCTCTGAAAAAATCCCGTTTATTTTGTATTCCTGGTTATCATCACTGATGGAATTCCATAATTGTGGGGTTGAATCCCAACATTTTTTCCATGGCGTGGCCTTTCCCTCCCTTTCCGTGGGCACTGCTGGCTTCATTCCAGGATTTTCCATTTAAAATTCCAAATCCTGATGGTTTTAAGGTTATTTTGGATACCTGCTGGCCGGATCTTGGTATGGATGGACAGGGATGGGCATGGGAAATCCATGGAATTCGAGCTGGGGCAGGTGCAGAAATGGGCAGAGCAATTCTGGATGGAAAATATTTTGGGAAAACAATTCCTGTTGCCCAACAAATTAAACGAAACGGGAATTTTTTCATTGGAGGTGTCAGGGAATTACTGAGGGAAGCAGATGGAATCTCCTCCGGAGTGCTGGAAGGGGATCAACACCCGGCAGAGCAGTGGGGGTGGGTGGGATCGGCAGGAGCGGGAATAACGGGATGGGAATTGGAGCTGGAGGAGTTGGGGGGAGCTTGGGAAGGGCTTGAGCCCGTCCTGGTCTGGGATTTGGGCAGCTGGGACAGATCCCAGGATGGTGTGGGGCTATGGAGATGGGATTGGGATGAAATGGGATGGGATTGGGGTGTTCTCGATCACCAAAGGCATTTGGGAAGAGCTGGCAAGGGTTTGTTCCCAAAAACTGTGGGAATGTGTGGTTTGGGGTCTCCAGAATTCCAAACTTCTGGATCAACCCTTGACTGCAGCTTTGCTGAGCTGGGAGGTGACGCCTCGGAGGGGCTGGAAGGGGTGGGATCCGAGCACTGGGATGCTCCTGTTTGTCCCAGCAAATCCCAGCCTAAACCCATCCCCACCTTTGCTTTGTTTGCCTTGGAAGCTCCTGGGTGGGCAGGGTCTGTTTAGGTGGGATTTGGGAAGGAATTCCTGGCTGGGAGGGTGGGGAGGGGCTGAGATGGAATTCCCAGAGCAGCTGTGGCTGCCCCTGGATCCCTGGCAGTGTCCCAGGCCAGGCTGGACGGGGCTGGGAGCAGCCTGGGGCAGTGGGAGGTGTCCCTGCCCATGGCACTGGAGGGGCTTTGAGCTCTCCCAGCCCAAACCATTCCATGATTCCATGATCCTATGAGGAAAATCCTCTTGGGAGACGGCGGCAGATCCCTTTGCCAGCAGAGTTAAATCCTGAATTCCTGAGATCCACAAAACCTCATCCAGTGTCCCCTGATTGTCCCCTTGTCCCCTGCCTGTGTCCTCCCAGCCCTCTCTCTGCAGCCCCTGCAGAAGCAGCTCCGTTTTGGGAATGGTTGGGATTCCCAGGATTCCCCCGGAGCTGTCGGAAATTGAAACGCACAATGAAATAGTGGGAAAATCCTGCGGAATAGTGGGAAGCTGAGGAATGATTCATCCTCCACCAGAAACTCCTCGGATGCGAAGGTGGCACTGCTGGCCACCAGCATGGATCCAGATCCGGGAATATTCCAGGTTTAGGCCAAATGGGGCCTCATTAACAACTTCCTCTGTCAGTCCTGGGTCCCAGATGGAATCCTGGGTTTGATGGGATGCGAGAGCAGCAGGAATCCCAAGGAGAGGAGGTGACACCCCCGGGTGTGGGGACAGGAGCCCTCAGGGCTGCTCTGATCCCATCAATTCCACTCCCAAAGTCACTCTGGGACTTCTTCCAACTCATTTTAGTGGAAAAGAGGGACTGACCTCGAGTGACTCCACATGGATTTGGGATTTGGGAACTTCCCATCACCCCGAGCTCTGTGTCCGAGCCCGAAAGGCTTTTCCAGCTTGGAGGAGCTGCCAAACCCAAAATTCCTTGGAATTTTGGGCATTTTTGATGTCATTTCATGACCAACATTCCCAAGTGGCCTCGGGCTGTGTCAGGGATGGGACAGCAGAGGTGCATCCATGAATCCACGAATCCATGAATCCTCAGCATTGGAGACCTCACGGAGTGTGGGAAGGGCTGGGGTTGGGGATGGAGGAGATGGTTTGGTTTGGTGGGAATGTCTCCAAAGGACCAAATTCCAGTGGGAATGGGGAGGTCCCCTCCTGGTTTCTCTTCCTTGGAAGTTCAGCCCAGGCTGGAGCCGCTGTTCCAGGGAGGGGGAGTTGGGATCAGGAGCTGGGGATGCTCCTGGTGCTAATGGGAGGTAATTCAGGATGAGGCCCAGGAGTGCTCTGCTCCCAGCAAATCCTGCTGCTGGATTTCCTCCCGCAGTTCCCAGGGATCCGATCATCCAGGCGGGAACATTCCAGCTGTTCCGGAGCTCCTTAACCTCCCCCTTCTCTTCCAGAGGAGACAACGTTCGAGGCCGGAGTCAAAGTGCAGATCCACAGCCAGTCCGAGCCTCCCTTTGTCCAGGAGCTGGGATTTGGGGTGGCCCCCGGGTTCCAGACCTTTGTGGCCACCCAGGAGCAGAGGGTAAGTCCCAATTCCCGTCCCAGCCCAGGATCCCTCCGGGGCTCCGTGGGAGAGGTTCCTTCTCCATGATTGATGCCCCTTGGATGCATCCCCATCGTTAACAGGTTTTTGATGCTTTGCTTCAAATTTCCTGGGATGAGGGCAGCTTTTCCAGGTTATTTCCCATGCGTTCCCACAGTCCTGCATTCCCACAGTTCCCCAAAGTCCCACAGTAATTCCAGCTTCAGGAGGGATTTCATCCCTGGTGGCTTCCCTGCTTTGCTCTTCTGTGGTTGGAGTTGAGCCGCAGCATCTCCGAGTGCTGGGTCCTGTCCAACCCACTGGGATTTTCCCAGAAAAACACATTCCAAGGATATAGAAAGAGGCAGGAGGAGAGAGTTTCGTGATGGAGAACAGCAAGAATCTTTCAGGTGACACCAAAATGTCCACAGGATTTATGACAAACTCTGCTGGGATACCTGGGAATCATCAGCTTCCCTGGATCCCAGCAGAGACACATCCACAGGGATGGATGGAGGGACGGACGGATGGATGGATGAGGGATGGATGGATGGATGGATGGATGGAGGGAGGGATGGATGGGTTGGGGATTGACCCCAGATCCTCCTCAGGCACATGGAAAAAAGCCAATGGAATAATTCTTCCCCCCAGCTGGACAGGGATGGGCAGGGCTGGATGGACAGGGGTGGACAGGAGTGGAACAAGGCTGAGCAGGGATGGACAGAGATGGATAGGGCTGGGATAGGGCTGGATGGGCAGGGATGGACAGGACTGGACAGGGATGGATGGATACAGATGGGCAGGGATGGGCAGGGATGGAAAAAAATGGAAAAGGATGGATAGGGCCAGACAAGGCTGGGCAGGGCTAGATGGACAGGGCTGGATGGACAGGGATGGATGGACGGGGATGGATGAGCAGGGATGGATGGACAGGGATGGACAGGGATGGATGGACAGGGATGAGCAGGCAGGGCTGGGAAGGGCTGGACAGGCCTTCGTGTGGTGCCTGATGCTCAAAGATTTTGGGAACAGCTCCTTGAGCCGGCCCCACCTGGCAGCTCCAGCAGTGATGGAAAAGATTTGTCTTCCTTAAAAATCCCATCCTGGACATGATCCGGGAGCAGGGCTGGGAGCTGGAGCCTGCAGAGGGGATCCCAGTGACTTTGGGTTAAATTGGTGCAAATTCTGGGGCTTTGCTGCAGCTGTGGGAAACCTTCCCCACCCCCTGCCAGCACTGCCTATCCCAGTACTTCCACTGAAAATGAGAATTCCAATTGGGAGAACATCATACAGATGAGAGAGAGGGGGAAACATCCCTCCCCAAATCCCCAAATCCCCAAATCCCCCCTTCCACATGGGAGGTGTAGAGGACAGAACAGGTTTAGGGACTCTCAGCTCCAGGGTTTCCCTTTTTCCATGGATTTTGCCAGACTTTTGCTGCTGGGAGAGGGAAGGGCTCATTCCTGGGGTTTTCTGACTGCTTTGAAATCCTCTGAGGGCTCCAAAGCCTTTTCCCAGGAGAGCTGGAGGGATCTCCGGCATTCAGCTCCTGCCCCAATCCCTGTTCCCAGAAAGTCATTTTTAACCTAATTACAGCCATTAACAACCTCCTTTAATTAATTATCCCTCGGGGACCTTCTGGGCTTCCCCCACTCCCCGATGTGCAGCTTTTATCCCAATCCCTGATTCAGTCCTGGTTTTTCCAGCTAAATCTCTCCATCTGTGCTGCTCCTTTAATAAACCAGAGCCAAAGGTGGAAAAGCTCCAGGAAAATCCGCCAGGGATGGAGCCCAGGCAGTTATTGGGGTCCTGAACCCGGAGTTTTACACCCTGGGCCATAAAAGAAATGATCCTGCAGCTGGAAGAAAGCAGGAATAAAGATAAAGGGGAGCTCGTTTCCCATCTCCCAGCTCAGAGCAGCCTCTGGGAGTTAAAAGCTCTTTTTCCAGGGATAAAAAGCGTGGAGTCGGGAAGATTTGGGATGGGGGGAGCTGTGGATCTTCTGTGGGACAGAATTTGGGATGTGGGGGGGTTCATTCCTGGCTCTGGAATTCCTGGAATTCCATTCCCTGTGGCCCTGCTCAAATCCCTCCCGTCCTTCCCCATCCCACTCTGGAAATCTGAGCATTCCCCGGGCTTTGCTCCCTAAATTCCTGCCTTTCCATAGGGGCAGCTGCTGGGCACCAGTGAGGATTCACATCCTGGGACCAGGGGGATGAATCCTGGTTTTCCACCCAGAGCTTCCCCAGATCCCCCCGTCCAGGGCAGCTCTGGCTCCGTGGCTGGGATCTCACTGAACCTCCCTTCACAGGGAGCTCTCGGGCTGGAAAAACGGGAATTGCATCAGCTTCTCCTCCTCCTCCTCCTGCTGCAGGGGCTGAGCCCGCGGCTCCTGCAGGGAGACGCTTTCGGGATGCACTTCCCGCTTTGGGAGTTGATTCAGGAGTGACCTCGGGAGTGCCTGGGAGGGACCTGGCAGGGGCGGGGCTGGAAATGCTGAGTCAGCAACAAAAAGCCCTGCGGAAGCAATTCCAGCAGGAGGTTTGTCCATGGAATGTGCTGGAGGGGTTAAAGAGGCCGAGCTGCTCCTGGGCTCGTGGCCAAGGGAGACTTTCCTGGCTGAAAAAAAGTGGGATTGTTCATCCTGGAGGAGACACCGGGGGTGACTGAACTGTGACCTTCCAGGACCTGAAGGGGCTGCAGGAAAAGTGGAGAGGGAATATTTCCAAGGGCTGGAGGGACAGGACACAGGGAATGGCTTCCCACTGCCGGAGGGCAGAGATGGATGGGATATTGGGAAGGAATTCCTGGCTGGGAGGGGGGGGAGGGGCTGGGATGGAATTCCCAGAGCAGCTGTGGCTGCCCCTGGATCCCTGGCAGTGCCCAAGGCCGGGCTGGACGGGGCTGGGAGCAGCCTGGGACAGTGGGAGCTGTCCCAGGGATTGGAACTGGATGGGTTTAAGGTCCCTTCCCACCCAAACCATTCCAGGATTCCGTGAAATCTCAGACTGGAGCGATGCNCAGGAAAAGTGGAGAGGGAATATTTCCAAGGGCTGGAGGGACAGGACACAGGGAATGGCTTCCCACTGCCGGAGGGCAGAGATGGATGGGATATTGGGAAGGAATTCCTGGCTGGGAGGGTGGGGAGGGGCTGGGATGGAATTCCCAGAGCAGCTGTGGCTGCCCCTGGATCCCTGGCAGTGTCCCAGGCCAGGCTGGACGGGGCTGGGAGCAGCCTGGGACAGTGAGAGCTGTCCCAGGGGTTGGAACTGGATGGGTTTAAGGTCCCTTCCCACCCAAACCATTCCAGGATTCCGTGAAATCTCAGACTGGAGCGATGCCTGAATTCCTTAAGGAAAGCAGGGGACAGCACCCTGCGGATGACTGGAATTATAACAGGAGGCTCTGGGTGTAGGAGGCTGGAAAATCCCCCCTGGATCCCCCTCCGGGCCCGAGTGCAGAGGGAAGGGAGCTGGAGTGGCTCCCATGGATCCATGGATCCGGAGCTGCTGCTGTGGGGCTCCCACCCCATTTCCCACGGGATGGATTCCCACGGTCCCATCCCAGCCGAGGTTCCCACAGGGATGCTCTGGGATCTCCGGGAGCCTTTCCATGGCAATTCCTGAGCAGATGGATGGGGTTTGCGTGCTCATGGATGGGAGCTGGGCAGGAGCTGGCACCGGGAAGGATCCAGCACCTCCAGAGGGATCCCGAGGGAGGCCAGGACCCCCTGGAATGGGGAATCGTCCTTCAGGTCCCACTGCTCATGGCTTTGGATGGATCCCCTTCCATTTTTCCCCTTTCCTGGCACTTCCAGGTGGGCCTGGTGTTGGATCTCCCCCTCCAGACCTCAGGAAGCTGCACTCTCCCTGTGCTATCCCTGCAATATTCCCCTTTTCCCTGACTGTGGCACCAAGGATTGGACAGATGCACTAAAATCCACATTTTTAAGGGCTGATCCCATGGAAAAAAAGAAATTCCTCCTTCCTTCCCGTTTTCCTGGCTGGTTTTCGCTGCATCCCATCATCACCCAAACCTCTTCCGTCAGGAACGGGATCAGATTTCCCAGCAGAGCTGCACAGGGCATTCAGGGAGGATGGAAAACACCTGGAAAAGGGCAATTCCTGCCAAGTTGGCCATAAGAATTCCAGAGGCTGCAGTGAAGCCCCGAGTCCGAGCTGGAGCGGTGCTGTGTAACTCATCCCCTCTGAAGGTTCTATGCGATAGGGAGCAGCAGGAGCTGCAGATCCAGAGTGGGATTTGAGAGGCAGGAAAATGGGATTGGGGCTGGCAGGGATGGCTGGAAGGGTTAAATTCATCCCTTCAAACCAGTTCCTCAGGAAGGGAGCAAATGGGAAGGAACAGCCGGGATGGGAAAGGAGCTGGAGATGCAAACAATCCCAGCACCGTCAACTGGGAGCTGGGATCAGCCAGCCGTGGCTGCTCGGGGTTTTCCAGGATTTCACGAGGGCTGGAGCTGCCTGGGATGGGAATTCCATGGACTTGCTGCTGTCTGGGGTCTCGTTAAGGAACGGAGGGTTCCGGTTCTGGTTTCATTGGGAACAAAGGAAACCCAGCCTGGGTGGGGTTGGGATGCTCAGGGAGGGGTTGGATCCTTCCTTGGGATCGCTGGAGCTCAGTGGCATCAGCCACGTGTGGGGGAGG
The DNA here is from genome assembly GCA_013397115.1 of Edolisoma coerulescens. Taxonomy (NCBI): domain Eukaryota; kingdom Metazoa; phylum Chordata; class Aves; order Passeriformes; family Campephagidae; genus Edolisoma; species Edolisoma coerulescens. The sequence goes on from VWZW01004523.1 coordinate 163,611, forward strand.
CAGGAATCGGGGCTGGATCCATCCCAGAGCCAGAGGGAAATGGGGCAGGAAAAGGATCTGTGACTGCCCAGGCTCCCCAGGGAATGGGGACATTCCAGAGGCTGCCAGAGCTCCGGGAGCATTTGGACACCGCTGCCAGGGATGCCCAGGGTGGGGTTGTTGGGATCCTGGGCAGGGGACTCCGTCCTTGTGGGTCTCTCCAGCTCAGGATATCCCAGGATTTTCTGAAGCTGCTCCGGCCTCGTGCTGGGATTGTGTCCAGCACATTTCCCTCTTTGAGAAAATGGAACAGGCAGGAAATCAGGGATAGCACTTCCAATTAATGTAGGGAATGACCTCTGTGGCTGCAGGCAGACGCTGGCAGCTCCCGGAGGCTCCGTGCCAGGAGCGGTGGAAAGGCAGGAATGTGGCCGGGAAAAGGCTGTGGCAGAGCCGATCCTGCCCTGCCCCGGGGATCTCTTCCCTCCAGCTTTTCCAAGCTCATCCCCTCTTTTCCTGGCGTTTGGGACGAGCAGGATCCATCCAGCTTCCAAGGAGTCAAATTAATTTTTTTCCTTCCCCTTTTAGCACCGCCAGCTGGGAACTGATCCCAGTAATCCCGGAGAAAGCCAGGATCAGGAGGGCTGGGAAAGCGTTTAATTCATTAATTAATAATTAACGACTGCAAAAGGGCCAGGCCGAGAGTTGTCACACTCAATTAGAGGCTGGATTTGGATTTCTCCAAGGGGGAGAGGGAGGAGGAGCCCTTGGGAAGCTGCCAGGGAGCAGAATTCCTGCGGGATCCGAGGGCAGGGATGTCCCCGCTGCCTTTTCCCGCTTTTCCCGCTGCTTTGCCGGGGTTTGTTCCCGCTTTGGGGGCAGCAGGGGAGGGAGGAGGGAGAGGCTCCTCATCCTGGGGTCCCAAACTGGAATCATCTGGGAGAAAGGAAAGGGATCCCCTCAGGATTCCCTCCGGAGGAGGATCTGGAGGGCTCCAGGGACAGGGATCAAACCCAGTTCAGCCTCTCCCGAGAATTCTTTCCGTGGCTGAGGGCTGGGATTGCTCCGTCCATCCTGCTCCTGGCTCCTCGGGGTGCCTCTCCCGGCAATCCAGCAGCTCCAGTGCCCCGGAGAGCAGGAATTCAGGTGTGTGAGCTGAGCTCAGCAGTTCCACGGGATCAAGGCTGTGGATGGAGAGGCTTTTCCCGAGGTTTCAGCCCCGGTTTGGCCAGGAAGGGATCCACGGGAGCTCTCAGGGATGGATTCCCTTGGATTCATCCCCAGGATTCCCGTGCCAAGCTGGGAGCAGCCGCTGGGAGGAAACTCCACACATTTCCTGGGAATGTGAGAAGGTTTTCCTGCTTGGGGAAAGTTTGGTGGAGTTTTCCAGTTTGTGGAGTCCAGGCAGAAATTCCTGGTGCTCCTTTCACAGCTGCTCCCACACCGACACCTTCATTGTCACCCGGGAGTGTCACCTCCAAATGTTCATTGTCACCCGGGAGTGTCACCCCCGTGGCACCGGGATAACTCCTGAGGGACAGCTTGTCCTGACTTATCCCGGGAATCGGGGAGCTCCTGGGAGGGGGGGATGCCCTGAGGGGTTGCAGCGGCTGCCCCCAACAGAGGAGCTCCCGTGATGTCCTGCAGCAGTCCCTGTGCCTGTCCCTCTCTCTGTCCCGTCCCTGTCCCTGCCCTGTCCTGCAGCTCGTGTCCCTGACCCGCAGCTGACATCCCTGACCCCCTGTTCCTGTCGTGCTGCTGATGTCTCTGACTTGTCCCTGTCCCTTCCCTGTCCCTCAGCTGATGTCCCTGTCCCCAGCTGACACCGTGTCCCATCCCTGTCCCCAGCTGACACCNCTGGTGTCCCTGTCCCCAGCTGACACCGTGTCCCATCCCTGTCCCCAGCTGACGTACCTGCCCCCGCCGTGGGGCGAGTGCCGCTCCCCGGATTTGGGGCTGGCGTTTTTCCCGGTGTACAGCGTCACCGCCTGCAGGATCGACTGCGAGACTCGGTACATCGTGGAGAACTGCAACTGCAGGATGGTGCACATGCCAGGTGGGGACACCTGGGGGTGGCTGGGGACACCAGGGGGGACACCAGGGGACAGCTGGGGATGGGTTGAAGGGACAGTCCACATGTCAGGTCAAGGACAGGGACGTCTGCGGGGACACCTGGGCATAGACTGGAAGGACAGGCCACCTGCCAGATCGGTGACAGGGACACCAGGGGGACACCAGGGGACAGCTGGGGATGGCCAGGAGGGACAGGCCACATGCCAGGTCAGGGACACCTGGGGACACATGGGAACGGCTGGGGCTGGGCTGGAGGGATGGGGGATGCCTGAGGGAAGTGGGGTGCTCCTGGTGTTTGGGACAGGCCGGACCTGAGGCAGCAGCGCCCTGGGGCCAGNTCCCCAGCTGCCACCGTGTCCCATCCCTGTCCCCAGCTGACGTACCTGCCCCCGCCGTGGGGCGAGTGCCGCTCCCCGGATTTGGGGCTGGCGTTTTTCCCGGTGTACAGCGTCACCGCCTGCAGGATCGACTGCGAGACTCGGTACATCGTGGAGAACTGCAACTGCAGGATGGTGCACATGCCAGGTGGGGACACCTGGGGGTGGCTGGGGACACCAGGGGGGACACCAGGGGACAGCTGGGGATGGGTTGAAGGGACAGTCCACATGTCAGGTCAAGGACAGGGACATCTGCGGGGACACACGGGCATAGACNACTGGAAGGACAGGCCACCTGCCAGATCGGTGACAGGGACACCAGGGGGACACCAGGGGACAGCTGGGGATGGCCAGGAGGGACAGGCCACATGCCAGGTCAGGGACACCTGGGGACACATGGGAACGGCTGGGGCTGGGCTGGAGGGATGGGGGATGCCTGAGGGAAGTGGGGTGCTCCTGGTGTTTGGGACAGGCCGGACCTGAGGCAGCAGCGCCCTGGGGCCAGCAGGGCCATCCCTGTGCTGGGGACAGCAGAGGGGAGGGAGGGATTGTCCCTGCTCTGGGCTGGGGCGGCCTCTCCTCAAGTGCTGGGGCAGTTTTGGCACAAAATAAAAAAGACATCGAAGAACCAGAGAGGGTCCAAAGGAGGGACACGAGGATGCGGAAGGGTCTGGAGGGGCCACACGAGGAGCAGCTGAGGGCACTGGGAATGGTCAGAGGAGCCTGAGGGGAGACCTCAGTGAGCGCCTCAATGTCCTCAGGAGGGGCAGCTCCGATCTCTGCTCCCTGGGACAGGGACAGGACCCAGGGAATGGCCTGAGGTGGTGTCACAGGGGGATTTGGGATGG
>VWZW01004523.1:168635-194122 GCA_013397115.1 Edolisoma coerulescens
CACTCCGTGAGCTCCATGGTTGGTCCCTGCTCCATGGGATCTCCCCTGCCCTGTGTCCCTGCTCCGTGAGCTCCATGGCTTGTCCCTGCTCCATGGGATCCCACCCTGCTCTGTGTCCCTGCTCCATGGGATCCCACCCTGCTCTGTGGCCCTGCTCCAGGGGATCCCCCCCGCCCCGTGTCCCCGCTCCGTGAGCTCCATGGCTGCCCCCCGCAGGTCTCCTGGCGGAGAAGGACAGCAGCTACTGCATCTGCAGGACCCCCTGTAACCTCACCAGGTACAACAAGGAGCTCTCCATGGTCAAGATCCCCAGCAAGACCTCGGCCAAGTACCTGGAGAAGAAGTTCAACAAGTCGGAAAAATACATCTCGTGAGTGGGGGAGGACCCGAATTCCTTTGGGTTTTGGGGGGAAATGTCTGGAAAAGGCCCAGTCCTGGCCGATCCATCCCCAGCACAGGGGTGTCCTCCAGGGAAGAGCGGAGTGAACACCTGGAAGACAAGAGGCTGTTTCCTTCTCAGCAGAACAACCTGAGTCCCTTCCCAAGGATTGTCCTCACGGGAATCCTCCATTCCCACCAAAACAAGTGCACAAATTCCCAGATTTGCTGGTCCTGTTGCAGATTTGTATCTCTGGACCGAGGTCCTCAGGCAGCCACGGCCTTGGAGCTCTCCCGGCCCTGGGCACGTGATTGGCACGTGTGGCAAGTGAGAGTTGCTCCAGATCCTTTGGATTCTGCTCCATGGAATCACGGAATCATGGAATGGTTTGGGTGGGAAGGGACCTTAAGGATCACCCAGTGCCACCCCTGCCATGGCAGGGACACCTTCCACTGTCCCAGGCTGCTCCAAGCCCCATCCAGCCTGGCCTGGGACACTGCCAGGGATCCAGGGGCAGCCTCGGCTGCTCTGGGCACCCTGTGCCAGGGCCTCCCCACCCTCCCAGCCAGGAATCGCCATCCAGGAACAGAATTCCCAGCAAAGTGAGATCCAAGTTCCTGAGGAATCCTGGGGAAACTTTTTCCAGCTGCTCCAAAAGCTCCCAGAGCCCTCAGGGTGCCCTGAGCTCCTGCTCTGCATCAGCTCCAGGTTCTGTGGGGTCTGAGGACCCCAGGGAGAGGAACAATCCGGACAAGGAGGGGAATAAAGCCCCAAAATCCTGTTTTTCCCTTCTCCCAAATGATTGAGCCCCCAGTGGCTCCTGGGCTGACACTTTTCCCATTCCCACAGAGAGAACATTCTCGTGCTGGACATTTTTTTTGAAGCACTCAACTACGAGACCATCGAGCAGAAGAAAGCCTATGAAGTGGCAGCCTTACTTGGTAAGGGGGGACTGGGACCAGTTTGGAGTCTCTGCTGGTCTGGGAGGGGTCCACAGCCTTGAAACCCTCAGCAAGGCCCCATCTCTACTTCCCTCACCCCACCACGGCATCCCAGGAATGTCCCCGTGGATACTCCATGTGTTCATGGAAGGTTCTGGAGCTGCTCCATCCCTGCCTGCTCCCAGCACCCCTATTTTGGGGGATTTTGGGGCTGGGTGGGTGCTGGGTGCTCTCTGTGGTGCAGAGTGTGGGGGACATCCCAAAGCCATCTCCCATCACCTCTTCCCCGCTCCAAATCCACCTTTTCCAGCCAGGCCGGAGCTCTTGGCCTTTGGATGCCTCATGGAGGAGCTGCAGGAGACCCTGAACAGCTCCAGCTTCGGGGTCCCAGCTGCAGATTTGGGGTTGGTCCCGTTGGGTTTGGGGTGGGGGTGAGAGCCCCCAGCCCTGCAGCCTCCCTGAGCCCCCCGAATCCCTGGATCCCTCTGGAATGCTGGGAGTGCTCAGCGCCTTGGGAGGGTGGAGCTGGGTGACCCCTGGGGCTGGACACCCAGGGTGGGGACACGGAGGTGTCCCCATGTCACCTCCCATGGGTGGCCCTGCCAAATGCCCCCTCAGGAGCCACTCTGTGCCTCCTGGGGCTTTTCCAGGAATTCCAGGGAGGAAGAGGAGGCTGCTGGAGCCTCTCTGACCCAAACCCCATTTGCCCCTCCTAGACCCCTCATTCCCAAGGCTCTGGAGCTTCGGGAAGAGCCTCATCCCAGAATCTTTTTCCCAGGCTCAGAGCCTCCAGGTGATTCCCCATGGTGTAAATCCAGAACATCCCCTGGGATCATTCCGGGTCCTCACTTTGCTCCCAAGCGTTTTCCCTTTCCCCTCTCGGTGTCTCACGGACACCCCTGGCAAAGGCCCCTTCCCCCCGCCCATGGATGCCTTTGCTCTGGGGTCAATCCAGGGCTGTTTTCCAGCAAAATCCGTGGGATTTGCCTTCCCTGAGCACCACATCCCAGTTACCTTCCCAGCAGATTCCTGGGAATCTCCTCTCCTCAGGTTCCACTCAAGCAGAAGCCAGGAAATGCTTCCCAAAAACCCCAGGGCCTCTCCCTTCCCACTTTTCCCAGACTAGGGTTTCTCCTTGGCTCCAGGGACTTTCCTTCTCCCCAGCACCTTCCCCAGACTGGGAACTGGCATTCCTGGGATGAGCCTGGAGCGCTCCAGGCTCGTTAGCAGCAAAACCATTTCGGCGGCCAAGCCCATTCCCGGGATGCCGCTGGTGCCGTTGGAGACGCTGCTGTTCCGGGGGGAATTTTCCCAGTTTTTTGGGGATGGCAGCTCCTGGGACAGGGCCTGGGAGCGCTCAGGGCACTGTCCCCTGCAGGTGACATCGGTGGCCAGATGGGGCTGTTCATCGGGGCCAGCATCCTCACCATCCTCGAGCTCTTCGATTACCTGTACGAGGTAAGGCCTGCCCCGCCTCAGCCCGGGAATTCCCCTCCTGGAGCCCCTGAAACTGGGATTTCCCATCCTGAAGCCCCTTATCCCTGGATTTCCCCTCCTGGAGCCCCTCATCCCTGGATTTGCCACTCCTGGAGCCCCTTATCCCGGGATTTCCCATCCTGGAGCCCCTCAAACTGGGATTTCCCACTCCTGATGTCCCCTCATCCCTGGATTTGCCCCTCATCCCTGGATTTTCCACTCCTGGAACCCCTCAAACTGGGATTTCCCACTCCTGGAGCCCCTCAGCCTGGGATTTCCCACTCCTGCTGCCCCCAGTCCCTGGATTTTCTGTTCCCTGGCAATCCCAGAGCCCCCCCCACCCCCCTCAAATCCCATATTTCCAACCTGCCCCATCCAGCTCTCCCACAGCCCCACCCCGGGATGGGAACAGGGAGTTTTGTTCCCGTGGGATGTGAGAGTTGTCCGTGGCTGTTGATTTGATGTGTCCCAATCGAGGCTGGGGACATGTCCCATTCCAGAGAAGGGTCACATCCCACAATCCCAGCTCAGAACTCACTTCAAATCCTCTCCTTTTCATTTTCTTGGGATGCTGACTTTATATTTTTCTATTTTTAGACAATTCCCCCCATCCCAATCCCAATCCCAATCTCTCCTGGGCAGCTCCAGCATTGGTGCCATTAACCAGGAATAAAAAATATGGGAAAATTCCAGTCCTAAAGCTCAGAGAGCAACAAAAGCTGAGCCTGAATTTCGAGCTCAGCCTGGATACCCAAATATTTAATTAAATTCACCTTTTCCTGGATTTCTTGGGGATTTTTCCTAAGTAGGTCATAAAAAACCTTACAAATTTGGGATTTTCCTCTCTGTTTTCCTCCTTTCTTTGACATCTGCTGATAAAATCTGTCAAATGTGGGGGGGTTTGCTGTTATTTTTAGTTTTTTCCTTCTTATTTGGGCTTAAATTTCATTTTGTCCCCTCAGAGAAGCTCCCTGGGGATGTCCCAGCAGGGAAATCTTCACATTCCTGCACGCAGAACCCCCACCAGCCAGGAAAAAAGGAATAAAATATCTTAAAATTTCCAAAAATTCCCCACAGCTTTTTCCCCTCTGCTTGGGGTTTCACAAAGAGGGGATCAGCAACTCAAAAATTTGAGTTTTCAGCCAAAATGTTTGGAGATTTTGGGAATGACAGCAGCCAGGTCCAATTTTTATTCATGAATTGGCCAAATTTGGGGGAAATATTGACCCTAAAGAGGCTTTTTTGGGATCTTCTGCTGAGCTCCGTTCTCCTTGTGGTCCCAAATTCCTGCCACACTTCCCTGCACCACCCAGGATCCACACTCCATAGGAAATGACCCCGTTTTTTTGGGATTTCAGGATTTCAGCTTTCTTTTGTTGGTTTTATTTCTCTTTTCGCCCAGTGGAAGTAAAACACTTCCCAAGTTTTCTGGGATTTCCCTGGAAGCCAAATCCTGCAGGAGCAAGAAATGAGGGGGCTGGGAAGGGAAATGGAGCTCACGGAGCTGGGAGCTCTCCCTGAACTCCAGAAGTGTCCCAAAAATGCACTTTTTGTGGGTTTTATTCCTCGTAACCAAATCCTGGAATGGTTTGGATGGAAGGGACCTTAAGGATCATCCATTCCCACCCCTGCCTTGGGACACTTCCCACTGTCCCAGGCTGCTCCAAGCCCCATCCAACCTGGCCTTGGGCACTGCCAGGGATCCAGGGGCAGCCACAGCTGCTCTGGGCACCCTGTGCCAGGGCCTGCCCACCCTCCCAGCCAGGAATTCCTTCCCAATATCCCATCCAGCCCTGCCCTCTGGCGGTGGGAAGCCATTCCCTGTGTCCTGTCCCTCCAGCCCTTGTCCCCAGTCCCTCTCCAGCTCTCCTGGAGCCCCTTTAGGCCCGGGAAGGGGCTCTGAGCTCTCCCTGGACCCTTCCCTTCTCCAGGTGAACATTCCCAGCTCTCCCAGCCTTTCTGTGGCTCAGCCCTTGGACCATCCTCCTCCTCCCAACCCTTTGGAATGCACCCCAAACCCAGCACATCCCAAAGCTCCCTGTCCCACTGCAGCCTCTTCCCACCTTAACCCCGGCTCCCTCCTTTTGCAGCTGATCAAGGAAAAATTATTGGACCTTCTTGGAAAAGAGGAAGAGGACGGGAGCCATGACGAGAACGTGGTGAGGGGAGAAGGGGGAATTCCCTGGGGACGCTGGAGCTCTTCCCAAGGCTCTGGAGCTTCAGGAAGAGCCTCATCTCAGAATCTTTTCCCAGGAAAAGATTGTCAGGATCCCGTTATTAAAATATAATAAAATTATATATTAAAATTCAGCCCCTGCCCGAATTGAGGAGCAAATGAGCCCAAATCCCAGTGACAACAGTGTGGGGTTTATGGGATAGGAAATACGAGAGAGAGGGAGAAGAGAGAGAAAAATCAAGAGAGAGAAATAGAAAAGAGGTGGGTGGGGACAGAAAGAGAGTGACAGGGACAGAGTAAGGAAAACATCCCCACCCGTGCATCCCAAGGATGCTCTGTTGATCCTCTCCAGCTGCTCTTGGGGGTGAAAGTCCCTCCACGAAGCACAGAATCCGAAGGGTTAATGCAGCTCAGGGCAGGTGGGGAATCCCAGGCACCTCCCTGGTGAGGGGTTGCCATTGTCTCTTACACCAGGCTCGGGGTTTGTGGCATCTCTGCAGCCGTGCGAGGCCTCGGGAGCGACTCCGGGGCCTCTGTGATGGATTCTGACACCCCCTCAGCTGCCTCTCCCGGGAACGGCCCGGGGATGGGGCCTGTGGGGCTGGGGTTCCCCAGGTTTGTGTCAGGGAGGATGGGGGCTCTGAGCAGAGCCCCAAAGCAGCAGAGACTCTGCCCTGGCTGGGTTTGGGGTCGGGGAGAGCAGAGCCCACAGAGGGGTGCACAGCCTCACCCCGAAATGAGAGCTGGGAGAGCAGCAGCCCAGGGCTGGGGAGGGCAGGGAGAGGCCACGGCTGGGGCTCGGTTCCCCATCGTTATCCACAGGGAATGGCCTGGCCCAGCTGCTCCCACAGGGAATGGCCTGGCCATTATCGTTACCCACACGGAATGGCCTGGCCCAGCTGCTGGAGCAGCTCCGGAGCAGCCTGGAGCCCCTGCGCTGGAAAACTCCACTGCTGCAGCTGCTGGGGCTGAGCAGGGGCTGAGCTCTGCCCCTTCCATCCCTGTCCGGCCACGGAGCCCTCCAGGGGTGGAACAACCCATTCCCAAACCTGGCTCAGCAGGGATCAATAACACATTCCCAAACCTGGCTCAGCAGGGATCAATAACACATTCCCAAAACCTGGCTCAGCAGGGATCAATAACACATTCCCAAAACCCAGCTCATCGGGGATGGAATAACCCTTTCCCAAACTCCGGCTCATGGCTGCACTCAGAGCCTGGGAACCCCCCTGGTTTCGGGGTGAGGCTGTGCACCCCTCTGCAGGCTCTGCTGTCCCCCACCCCAAACCCCGCCAGGGCAGAGTCTCTGTGGTGTTTGGGGCGCTGGGGGATGCATTCCTGTCCCTCAGCCTTGTTTGTCTGAGGTGATCACAAGCCCTGTGAGGAGCGGCTGAGGGAGCTGGGGCTGTTTGTCCTGGAGAAGAGGAGGCTCAGGGGGGACCTCATCTCTCTCTACAAGCCCCTGAGAGGAGGGGGCAGCCAGGGGGGTCGGGCTCTGCTCCCAGGGAACAGCGACAGGACAAGGGGACACAGCCTTGAGCTGCGCCAGGGGAGGTTCAGGTTGGACATCAGGAACAAATCCTTCACTGAGAGAGTGACCGGGCACTGGAATTGTCTGCCCAGGGAGGGCTGGAGGCACCGTCCCTGGAGGGGTTTAACAAAGCCTGGACGTGGCACTCGGGAACAGGGGTTGAGTGGTGAGGATGCCAGGAAAATTAATCCACACACACCAGAGGTTTATGTCCAAAAAGGAGAGAGAGGAGTCCTTTCACTTTATTCGAATAAAGGGAGAGGCCATGGGGCATTCCCCGGGGTCTCTCGAATTTTTGGAGGGTGCAGCCTCCTTTTTTTATCCCAATTTCCCGGCCGCATGTCCCTCTCTCTCTCCCCATCGGCTGAGGTACTTGAGAGGTACAGACTGCCCGGAACGCCCAACACCTAAGGTTCCCTTCTAAAGTATAACCCCCCCTTGATTTTATAGTTCCAGGAATTCATAGTTTTTACCACGGTTTCTTTCATCTTTCAATACACAAATTCGTCTATCAGCAGACTCAAAGGGATTTGTAAGGGCAAATCTCTTGCATTCCACTCATCAATCGGTGGAATCCTTCCCATTGCTTCTTTTATCTTTCAGTGTTGGTCTTACCTACAGTGGGCCCACAGCTGGTTTGTGAAGACAAAACCTTCATTCCTTTCAAGGAGGTGTTGGGTCACAGGTTGGACTCATGATCTCTAAGGTCATTTCCAACCTGGTTCATTCTGGGATTCTGGGATTGAAGGATGGGTTTCCCTTACCCAATCCCAGCAGTTTGACTTCCAGCCCAGAGTTCTCCAAGATTTCTGTGGTTGGAGCTCCTTTATCCAGATTTTTTTATAATGAGCAAAACTTCACATCAGGGTTTGAGACAAGAACCGTTTCGGTCTCGGACAAGGTGGGAGGGCCAGGGAGCGTCCAGCGGCTCCGGGATAACGCATCCCGCGGTTTTCCATCGGCAGAGCACCTGTGATCCAGTGCCAAACCACTCGGAGAGCCTGAGCCACACTGTGACCGTGCCCCTGCAGGCCCCGCTGGGGACGCTGGAGGAAATCGCCTGCTGACCCCTCCCCACCACAGTGCCCATCCCGAGGAAGGAAAACTGCACAGGGAAAACAGGGACCCAGCTCAGGTTTGCACCGGGGGGAAAAAAAAAAATGGAAAAAAAAAAAAAAAATACTGGGAAAAACTACTGGGAAAAAAAAAATACTGGAAAAAAAAGATGGAAAAAAAATTATTAAAAAATCTATTAAAAAATAAAAAAAAAGAAGAAGAAGAAGAAACTCGCTATGCATTAAAATAATATAAAAATAATATAAAATATAAATTCTAAATATACTCTGCCCAAAGTGAGAGGCGCCTTGGACCTGACTCCTGTTGTCCTTTCCTCCTGGGGGGGTTTGGCTCCAACCTAGGAAGCAGCTGCCAGGCTGGGAGAGCTGGGAATGTTCACCTGGAAAAGGGAAGGTCAAGAGAAACCTCAGAGCCCCTTGCAGGGCCTAAAGGGGCTCCAGGAGAGCTGGAGAGGGACTTGGACAAGGGATGGAGGGACAGGACACTCTTTGGGATTGTCCCGAGCAGCAGCAGCAGCAGCAAATCCCAAAGGAAGCATCCCAACCATCCCGAGCGCTGCACGCCAGGGCTTTTCCTGGCCCCAGCATTCCCCAGCTGCCTCCCTCAGCTCTGTTCCTCTTTGCAGTCCCTGAGTTTCAGTGCCAGAAGGAGCATCCCAGAATTCTCCATTCCCAGCGCCGTAGGCTGAGAGTTTTAGAGTAAAAGAGACCCCAAAGTCGCCGCTCTCGGATTCTTCTCCCGGCCGCGTCCTCCGGGTGGGGTTGGGATGAATCCCGAGCGCAGCCCAAGGTGAGCATCCCTGGAGAGGAGCCAAGGGGCTCCCTATGGATCATCCCAGTCCTGCTGCTCCTCCTGCAGTGCCTGGAGAGTCCGGGAGCGGCGCTGCCCGGGGAGGGGGGTTGGGTTTGTTTCTTTTTGAATTTTTGGGGGGAATTTCTGGAATTTCCTTCTTCTCCCATCCATGGATTCTGTGCTTTCTCCTCGTTCTCCTGGCTGACATTAAAGCTGGTCTTGTGGAAATGGCCAGGCTGTGTCATTCCTGCCTTGCCCTCATCCTGAGTGGGAGGGCAGATCCTAGGAAAAGCCCATCCCGGGAGCTTCCCAGGCTCCCCCTCATCCCTTATCCCTCCTCTTCCTCTCCCACCACGTCCTCACACAGCTCCGGGTGGGGTGGGAGTGGTGCCATGGCCGTGCTCACCTGCATCCCTGTCTTCTCTGGGGTGGGGGATCTCCGGGATGTGCTGGGATCTCTGAGGTGTTGTGGAATCTCCAGGATGTGCTGGGATCTCTGAGATGTGCTGGGATCTCTTTGCTGACAGAGGTGTTGGAAACCTCTCCAGGAGGTTTTGGGATTGTTCAGCTGGGAGAGGAGAAGCTTTGGGGTGACCTCATTGAGGCTTTCCAGTGCCTGAACGGAGCCTGGAAAAAACAGCTGGAAGTGCAGCAGCTCCTGGCTTTTCCTCCGTGTTCTTCATCCTCCCTTTTCCTCAGCCTGGCTGAAATTCCCACTGGTCCCTGCCAGGATCTACGTCCTTCCTTGGGCAGGTGGGAGGGACTCGGCAAAGAGCAGGAAAACCTTGGGCAGAGCAGGGAAGTTTGCAGAGCACAAATCCCGGTTTTTCCACTGATCTCCTCCAGGAAAACGGGACAGGAGAGGAGCAAAGCGGAGCAGGAGCGGGTGGGGAGATCCCACCTTTGGCTCTTCATGGAAAAATCCCAATGGTTTTCCCACGTCCAGGGCTGGGACTGCTCAGGTGCAGGTTTGTCCTGGTTTCCCACATTCCATGGAGGACATTGGTCATCCAGAGGCTCCCTGGGTGGGTTTTGTTCACTGGGGTCATTAATGGCTGTAATTCCTGAATTCCCAGCTGGGAATTTCACCTCCAACCTCAAACCATTGCTCCCGGAGCAGGAGCAGCGTGGGCTTTTCCATGAGCAGCATCTGCAGGAATAACCCTGGCAGGGTTTGGGGCTGGCACGGGAATGTTTGGAAGAAGGGAAGCAGGGAAGAAGGGAAAATCCCAGCAAGCTGATCCCAAAATAAACGTGGGATGAAGGACTCGAGAGGAGCCCTCCAGGGAACACTTCAGGGCGTTGCTCTGCTCTTACCTCCCCGCTGGGCTGACCCTGTGGATCCCACCTCTCCCAAATCCCCAGGAACAGCTCCAAGCCCCTCCAGGGCACTGGGATTTCAGGCACTGTTGGATTTTCCAAGTTAAACCCACGGCCAGGATTCCGGGAAGCTGCTTTAGTTTGGATAACCCAGAAGTGCAATTCCAGCAGAAATTATTTTCACTGGACCAGCCTGAATTCCCTTTTCCATCACCTTTCCCATCCCCCTTCTTGGCAAGGGGCTTCCCAAGCCCCCCGAGCCTTTTTCCATCAAGATTCCTCTGAATAAAGGATGGAGCACCAGAATTTGTCACCTTGGAGCTCATTCATAAATTCCCACCCAAACCCGGGGACACCGGGAGTGCCCAATTCCCATTCCCATTCCCATGGCAGTGACAGGAGTGTGGCAGCACCCTGGGGAGCCTTGGCTGGACAGAGCTGAGCCAGGAGCCCTTGGAGCAGGAAAAATCCACAAAAATCCAAGTCCAGGAGCAGCCCCAGGCCAGGGTTGGAGGCAGAAATCAGGAATGGTGGGAACAGGATTTGGGAGAAGGGCAGAGCCTTGGGAACACCTTCAGCCACCTTCAACAGGGATTCTCCAGCTGCAGCCATGGAAAACCATCCCCTGTCACCATCCAGCAGCAGCCTGGGGAGGCAGGAGCTGCTCCAGGGGCTGGGACGATCCGGGGGGAAGCATCCCTGTGAATTCCCTGTTTGTTGGCTGAGAACGGGACCCGGCTTTTCAATTATGGATGAGAAAAGAAGGGATAATGGATGGGTTTACGAGCAGCACTTTGTCATGTGGGGCATCCATGAAAAATTCAGGAGCTCAGGAAGAGCCTTTTTCCCTGCACAGAACTCCCAGCCCTCCCCTCACAGCTAGGCTGGAAAAAGCTCTGCCAGAACCTGGGAAAATCATTCCAAAGGGGCTCCCAGTTTGTGGCTAAACTGTACTTTAAATATTCCAGATTTGTGCCTGGTTCCCACGTGGGGCTGGGAATGGGGCCTGGGAGGTGGGAATTGTGTGCAGGGATCCAGAGGGGAAAGGGACAGGGATTAGACACTGGGAAGAGGACAGGGATCGGACCCAGGGAAAGGGACAGGGATTGAAAACTGGGAACAGGGATCAGGCAGATCCCAAAGGCTGGAGAGGCAGAGAGCCACAAAAGCAGGGAGTGGGAAGAAGACTGGGATCCTTTCCCAGTGTTCCAGTCCTCCCTAGGACTGCGACACTCCAAACACGGAGCGGGGCTGCGGGAAGAACATCCCGGGCTCCTCATCCCTCCCAGCTGGAAGGAGCTTTGAGATCCCTAAAAAGGGATCAGCATCACTTTGGAGCAGAGGAATCTGGCCTGGATCCCCAAAATGTGGGATCAGACCAATAAAAAGGAGGAATGAATCCTAAGGGAAGAGCCTGGATCCCCAAAACATCAGGAAATCAGCCCTGTAGGAAGGGGGGAATGAATCCCAAAGGAAAATCCTGGATCCCCAAAACGTGGGGAGCTCAGCCCCTCTACATTCAGGACAAGGATGGGTCCAAGCCCCTCCTGGGGGACAGCGATGTCCCAAATCCCGAGCCACCTCCTGATGCCGCACATCCAGGCCGGAGCAGCCACACTGGAACAGCAGGGCCAGGATTCAGGGACACAGATCCAGGGAAAAGCCCCAAATCCAGCAGGAGCAGCAGTTGGACACCTCCTGGATGTGCCACCCACGGCCCTGTCCCCAGCCCGCCGTGGCACCGTGGAGCCAAGCGGATCCGTGGAAAACGAGGCTCCTGATTTGTTTTTAATGGCATTGTTTACTGGCAGGGAAATCTCCCGGAGCCAGAACTTGTCTCTCTTAATAAAAAACAAGGAAATAACAACGGGAGCGAGGAGGGAGAACGTTTGGAAGCCATCAGGGTTTGATTTGATTGATCCTGATAATAAAGCAGGAATTGTTAGGCTGGAACAGAGGTTGTGGATCCCCATCCATAATTTTAGAGGGAATGAGAGCTGTAAACGTGCAAACTCCCCCCGGACTCCAGGGTGGAAAATTCAGGAAGGATTGCAGAAAAAACTGGGAAGAGAATTGGGGGTCCCAGCACTGGATGCTGCAGGATCCCAGTCCCAGTTCCAGTCCCAATCCCAGTCTCAATCCCAGTCTCAATCCCAGACCCAGTCCCAATCCCAGTCCCAGTTAGGAACTTGTGGAAACAGGATGGGGGAAGTGGGAGAGGGACACAGGGAGAGGGACACCTGGAATGGGAAGACAGACAAGGGGAGAGGGGAAAGAGGGACATGGGGAGAGGGAAGAGGGATGAGGGGAGAGGGAAGGAGGACACGGAGATGGGGAAGAGGAGCCGGGCAGGGAGGAGAGGGCTCCGAGCGCTGTCCCTGAGCAGCAGCAGCAGCGGGAACAACGAGGGATGAACGGATCGTGAGCCCATTCCCATCTCTCTGCGCTGCCGGAGGGAGGAGGGAGAGCCTGGGAAGGAAGGAGAGCCCGGGAAGGAAGGAGGACTGGAGGGAAGGTGGTGCTGAGATTTATTCTGCTTCTCTTTTTCCTGCCCTGATTTTGTTGGGAATAAATACAGTTAATATCCCCAAGTTCGGTCTGTTGTGTCCGTGATGGGATCGGGGTGGGATCTTTCCCTCTCTTCCTCTCAGCTCCTGAATCCTTCTTTTTATTCCCTGTCCCTGTCCTGCGAGGGGACTGAGAGGCTTTGGTGGCATCCGGCCAAGGTCACCCCAACATCCACAAAACCCCCCGAGCCCCCAGCCCAGCCCGGCCACTGCCCCCAGTCCTGGGGTGGCACTTCCCAAGGGTGCTCAGGGCAGGAGGGAAAGGTCAGGAACACAGAGAATCCCATCCCCAAAGATCCCAGAATCCCAGAACCACGGAATCCCAGGATGGTTTGGGTTGGAGGGGACATTTGAAGGGCGCCTGGTCCAACCCCTCCTCAATGAGGGACAACACAAGGGGGGGACAGCACAAAGAGATCCTTAAAAATCCATTTTTGGGGTCCCACGTTGGCTCCCCACATCCCAAGGACACATCCCAAGGACTCATTTCCGAGCCTTGCCAGGGCAGCGTGGCCTGCCAGAGCCACTGAAGTCTCGAGGGACCACAACCACCCAGGTGCTCCAAGGAGGGGACCTTCCCAGTGTGTAAATTCCCCCAAAACCTTGGGAAAGTCCAGGTTCCTGAGCAGGCTGTGGTGGGGAAGCGTTTCCAGGGCTCTCCCATGCTTCCTTTTATCCCCTTTCCTCTTGGATTCCAAGGGTTTGGCTGGAATTGTGCCCCTGCCGATGGTTCCCATCACAAACCTGAGGATTTGATTACATCAAGTATCTCCCAGAACAGCGGCTTTTCCCTGGATCACTCACTCCGAGCAAAACATTCCCATTTTCCTGTGCTCCAGCTTGGAAATGTCCTTCCCTTCCATTTTGCCAAAGGATTTGGTCTAAAATGGGGGCTTTGCCCTCATCTCTGTCCCTTCCAGACCCAGTTTAGCTCCAATTCCCTTTCCAGGCCCAGTTTGGCACCAATTCCCTTTCCAGGCCCAGTTTGGCACCAATTCCCTTTCCAGGCCCAGTTTAGAACCAATTCCCTTTCCAGACCCAGTTTATAACCAATTCCCTTTCCAGGCCCAGTTTAGCTCCAATTCCCTTTCCAGGCCCAGTTGGGCACCAATTCCCTTTCCAGGCCCAGTTGGGCACCAATTCCCTTTCCAGGCCCAGTTGGGCACCAGTTCCCTGTTCCCTCCTGCTGGAGGATGAAGGATTTTTCCCACACAAACATTCCTCACATCTCTCTGGACGCATAAAACATTTTCCCTTCATTCAGGACCAAAGGATGGGTTTGGAGTTTGGATGGGATAAAAGGAGCTGGTTTTCCCCCCTCCTTGTCTTCCCAAAGCCTTTCCTCAGGGAGCGGCGTCAGGGACGATTTGGGGACATTTGGTGACAGCTCCCATCTCCCTCTCCAGCCCTTCCCCATCCCAGTTTTTGAACTGCTTCCCTTTGTTTTCCTTGCATCCAACTTTTTTCAGGAATCAAAAGGACCCTTCCTGCCTCCAAGCTTCGGGGTTGTGCCTTTGTGCACAGAGTTGATTTCTCCGAAGTAAAAGGAGCATTTTTGCACACACAGCCTCCAGTTTTCCAAGTTTTCCACCCAAAAACCCCATTCCAGGGGGATCTATCCCAGTGGGAATTCACTGCCAGCCCCACAGCTCCTGTGGCCTCCAAACCCAGCAGTATTTTTGCAAAATATTCATTTTAATCAGATTTCTGAATGCAAATAAAAGCAGGAAGTTCCCGTTTCTCCCTCAGGCTGGGATAGCCCTGGAGAGGCTGATTTGGGACCACCTGGAATTGTCCCCTGTCACCTCACAGGCCAATGGGAACAAGCCCCACACAGCACCTCTGGGGTCATTAACGGGATTGACCCTCCCAGGCTTGATGGGGTTTTAATTAAAGGCTTTTAAAGGTTCATTGGAGCCTTGGAGGACCTGCCTTTGCTCCGGGAAGGATCTGTCAGAGTGGAAAATCCAGGGCAGATTTGGTTTGTGTGCTCCAGGTCAGAGTTTGGGAATCTGGGAGTTGTTCCCGAATCCTCACTTGGAGGCCAAAATGTTCCTTCACCATAAATCCTCCCTTTATCCATACAATAAACACACCCAGGACATGGAATTGCAGCTCCTGGTGCTCCTCTCCCACTTTTCCATGACCTCCAGTAGCCCAGGCAAAGCTGGAGATCTGGTGGAAAATCAATCCCAGCCTGGCAGAGCTCCCAGCTCTTTGTTTTATTGGGAATTTAACAAATAAATAACAAAAAACCTCATTAAAGAAAAATCCATTTTTCCCATTACTGCTCACTGAGCAAACCAAAATCAGGAGTGAAATCGGCAGCTCCCGAGGGATCCATGTGGAAATAGGGATGGAAACAGGGAATGTTCCTGTGGTGCCTCCACCTGGAATGACCAAACAGCAGCTGGAGCTCCCCAGGGGCTGCCGGAGCTGGGGGGTCACTGGGCACCCCTCGCGCTCACGGCTGCTCCAGAGGGACAAATCCTGGAAATTTCCTGGGATGCTGCGGCTGCTGGAGCAGGACTGGGCTCCAGGAATTCCCTCAGTGCTGCCCTGGGGTGGCTGTGGATGCTCCCAAGGGAATCACCAGGACAGGGAGAGCTAAGGACCAACGTGGGGACTTTGTTTTGTTATTGCAGAGGTTAAAATCCTGGAGTGGATTGGGTGGGAAGGACCTTAAATCCCATCCAATCCCACCCCTGCCATGGCAGGGACACCTCCCACTGTCCCAGGCTGCTCCAAGCCCCGTCCAGCCTGGCCTTGGACGCTTCCAGGGATCCACAGCTTCTCTGGGAGCTCCATCCCAGCCCCTTCCCACCCTCCCAGGGAGGAATTCCTTCCCAAATCCCACCTAAATCCATCCAGCTGTTTCTCACATGGCTGAATCCCAACTTTATGCACCTTCTTTTCCATGAGCAAAACCATCCCAGAGCTCTCCCCCTATGGAATGGGAATTATGGAAGCCTCAAAAGAGACAAAAAAATTAAAAATTGGGGAAAACCCAACTGGGGCACAAAGGAGAAAATTCCAAAGAGCTCAAACATCACCTTGGCAGGGGCTGCCTTCTTCATTCCTGGCTCCCAAAAATCATCTTCCACCTGGAAAACACAAGGAAAGTCTCACCAGGGAACCCAAAGTCTAACTCAGACCTTAGGGATCATCATCCCCAGGGAATGGGCACGGCCCCGAGGCTTGGACAGCGCTCCCAGGCCAGGGTGGGATTGTTGGGGTGTCTGGGCAGGGCAGGACTGGGAATGGGTGATCCCTGTGGATCCCTCCCAGCTCAGGGCAGGGCCAGGACTGGGAATGGGTGATCCCTGTGGATCCATCCCAGCTCAGGATACTCCCTGATCCTGTTCTCCACCACGCTCAGTGGAGCTCATCCCTCAGCTTTTGTGGGAAGCACAGATCCATGTCTGAGTTTTCCATGGTCAGTCTGACACCAGCCAGACATTCCGAGGACTCCACAAAGTTTTCCACGTGTTTTGGGAGGGATGTGCCCTTGAAGAAGGATCCCCATGGATCATCCGGGGCAGAGGGGGAGGGAAAGGCTTTATCCATTATCCATGAGGGCAGGAAAGGGCTGCAAAGGAAAATGAAGGCTGGGAGCATTGGGAGGGAGGGAGAGGCTCCCTCTGGACACCCAGATCCCATCCCTTGGTGGAGGCGACTTCTGGAACCATCTGGGACCAGGAAACCCCCTGATCTTTCCCAGGATTCCCAGAGCAGAGGCACACTTGGGGCACAGAGTGAAATCCCGAGCCAGGTGTGGGATCCCAGCCCTGCTCCCATGGCCAGGGAGGCTCCAAACATCCCATGGCCAGGGCCACCTCGGGCCAGCTGGTCCAGATGTCACCAGTGCCACCAGTGCCGCCAGTGCCCGCTCTGCCAAGCCCAGCACCAGAGCCTCAGCTCCTCCTCCTCTTCCTCATCCCAGGGCAGCTCCTTGGCTTGGGAAGATCCTACAAAACCCAGCAGGTTTTGTCCTTCCCAGGGCATCCCAAACCCCCCCCCTTCCCATCCCAGGGCATCCCAAATCCCCTCTGTTCCACCTGGAACTGGTGGTCCCACCCCAGTCCCAGTGGGAGCCTCTTCCAGATCAGAATTCCCTCCAAACCAGGCTGGCCAGGCCTAAAGAATTCCTGGTGGGACATCACTGAGGGATGTGTTGGGAAGTTTAAAGGTGGGGGAGTTGTTATCCAGGCCCATCCAGGAATTCCGCAGGAAGAACCGGCTGGGTTTGTCCCCTGCCCGTGTCCCCTCCCCCTGCGGGGTCCCCTCAGGTCACAGCAGCTCAGGCCCTGCAGGGCGGGGGCTCAGTGGCTCTTATATTCATGATTAATGAAGATAATTAGCTCAGGGTGTTAATGAGGCTCTGATGGGGGAGCCTTTGCTAGGGACTCACTTCCAAAAGCTGATGGGAACCAGGAGAATTCCCAAAGGAAGGAAGGGATGAGGGAAGAGAGAACTCTTCCCGAAGTTAAAACCCACTCCAAACCTTCCCCTGGAATTACAAGCCCCTGCAGCTCCCATCCCTTCCCGACCCCCAGCACGATTTCCAGGGAAGCAGTGACTGGAATAAGGTGATCCACAATCCATCCTCTGCTGCTTTTCCCGTAAAACGCAGCTTAAATTCCATTTCTCCCGTGCTCCTGCTGGAACAAGGCCTCATCCTCAGCTCACGGCTCCCTGAAAACCCTTTCCCACTTATTTTTTACTGCCTGAAACATTTCCCTCGCTTTCCCATACGTGATGCCACTAAAAATGCTGGAGAAGCCCCTTCAGGGATAATTTCCTCTGTTGAAAAAAGTTGGGATGAATCCAGCAGGAGCTGCAGGACCTCCCCCGCCCCTCAGCTCTGCTGGAATCCCACCAGGGAATGGTTTCATCCCAAATTCCCTCCAGATTTAATGGCTGAGGTCTCCAGGCTTTGGCCATGGCTGGGCTGCAGCAAGCAGA
Source organism: Edolisoma coerulescens (assembly GCA_013397115.1). NCBI lineage: Eukaryota > Metazoa > Chordata > Aves > Passeriformes > Campephagidae > Edolisoma > Edolisoma coerulescens. The sequence continues at coordinate 185,860 of VWZW01004523.1, forward strand.
GGATGGGAACAAACTGTTCCAGGAGCCACAATTCCAGCTTTTCCTTCATGGGAACTTCCAGATTAAAAGGGGTTTTCGTAGGTTTGGGTTGGAAGGGCCTCAAGGATCATCCTGAAATTTTGGATCATTCCCTTGTGGCTCTCAGGAAACCCTAAAGGATGTGATAAGGGAACATCTTTCCTTCTGGAGCTGTCCGAAGGGTTTGGGAGGGGCCCAGCAGAGATCCTGGGATCCATAGGAATGGATGGTCCTGGGTCGTATCCAGTCATTCCTGGGACACTTCCAGGGATCCAGGGGCAGCCATGGCTTCTCTGGGAATCTGTGCCACCCTCCAGGATGGGATGTGAGGGAAACAATCCCACAGAAGGATGGGACAACCCAGAGGGGTGGAAGTGGCCATAAAAGCAAAGCGGGAGATTCCAAAAGAAGAGGTCGGGTTTGGTGGCATATTGGGAAGGAATTCCTGGCTGGGAGGGTGGGGAGGGGGTGGGATGGAATTCCCAGAGCAGGGGCTTGGGCACAGGGTGGGCTCGATGGCCTTGAAGGGCTTTTCCAAGCTCAGAGGTCCTGGGATTCCGTGAGCTGCTCCATAAACAGAGCAAAATTCACACATTTTGAGGATCTGCCCCAAAACTGCCCCACAGCTGCTCCACAGCCCCTTCCCCCTCCCCTGGAGCTGCTGCTGGAGGATCTGATCCCTGTTCTCTGTCCCTGTTCCCTGTCCCTGTTCCTGTTCCCTTCTCCCTGTTCCCTGTGTCTGTCCCCTCTTCCCTGTCTGTATTCCCTGTTCCCTGTTCTTTTCTCCCTTCTCCTTGCTCCCTGTTCCCTGTCCCTGTTCCTTTCTCCCTTATCTCTGCTCCCTTTTCCCTATTCCCTGTTCCTTTTCTCTTTTCCCTATTCCCTGTTCCCTGTCCCTATTCCCTGTCCCTTTTCCCTGTCCCCTCTTCCCTGTCTGTATTCCCTGTTCCCTGTTCTTTTCTCCCTTCTCCTTGCTCCCTGTTCCCTGTCCCTGTTCCTGTTCCCTTCTCCCTGTTCCCTGTGTCTGTCCCCTCTTCCCTGTCTGTATTCCCTGTTCCCTGTTCTTTTCTCCCTTCTCCTTGCTCCCTGTTCCCTATTCCCCACTCCTGGCTCTCCCCCTCCCATCCCTCTCCACTCGGATGAATTTAAAGGAACGTTTATATCCCAAATCCCGTGTTTACAGTTTCTAATGGAGTTCCAATTACGGGCTGAGGAAGCAGCTGGAATTGAGCCTGTCTCCGTAATTTATGGGCAGTGCAATCCCAACCCATCGGATCCCTCTCGGGAAGAACGGGAACATTCGTCTCCGGAGCTCCGGCAGCAATTCCTCCTGCTAATGGAGTCTGTGATCCAAGGGAAATGATCCTGCCCGGGGACAGCAGCATCCCGAGGGATCCAGAGGGCTGGAGCAGAAGGCAACAGGCCACGAAAAACTCTGGGATAACCAGGATTGGAGTGGGAGGAGGAGCAGGGACACCCACATCCCACCAGGAGAATGGGGAAATCCCTGTCCTTCCCATGCTGACAGACCCCTGCTCTTCCCGTGTGTCCATGGAATAGCTGGATTCAGGGATTGGTTCATGCCCCTGTGCCATCCCAGTTTTCTCCAGGCGGTTTCTCCAGGAGGAGCCAGCCCGGCAGGGACTCGGACACGGGGCCTGGTGGCTTTTAGGACACCCGAAATCCAGATCCCCCCCAGGCTGCCTCTTCCCGGCTGGATGAGCCCAGCTCTCCCAGCTCTGCCTGCAGAGGCCCAGGACAGGAATTCCAGAGCCAGCAGATCTCAGGCACTTTCTGGGAGTAGAAACCTTGTCCTGGTGTGTCCCGGCACAAATCAATCCATGGAATTCCTCTGAGCATTCCCGGGTTGAAGGGAATTCTGAATCATCCCAGAATTCCAGAATGGGTTGGGAGGGACCTTAAAGCCCATCCAGTGCCATGGCAGGGACACCTCCCACTGTCCCAGGCTGCTCCAAACTCTGTCCCACCCCAAACAATTCCAGGGATCCAGGGGCAGCCACAGCTGCTCTGGGCACCCTGTGCCAGGGCCTCCCCACCCTCCCAGCCAGGAATTCCTTCCCAATATCCCATCTCAACCCTCTGTGTCTCAATTTGAAGGATATAATTTATATTAAAAATGCATTTTTGGCTCAATAGGGCCTGCAAGGAGCGAGATTCCCAAATAAACCCTTCCCACTCTCCTCCAGTCTCTCCCCCAGGGCTGTGCCAGGCTGGGAAGAGCAGCAGTGCTGGGACATCATCTCCATCTCCATCCTAATGACCTTGATTGTGCATGACAAGCTGCATGTTAATGAATTAATTACTTAAAGAACAGCCCCAGCATTCCCTGGAAAAAGCCATTCCTTCAATCCTGACAGGTAATTACAGCAGCAGCCAGGATAAATCTCCCCGAGCACCGTTTGTCTTTAGGAGAGGCTTTAATTCCGGAGGTTTTCAGGCTGGAGGGAGCTGGGGATGTGTCAGGGGATGAAGGAAGGCTCAGGACCACCCAGAATGTGACTCCCTGATCCAGCCCCATCCCTGCCTTTCTCCCAATCCGTGCGAGGAATTCTCCACTGAAGGAAGCAGGAGGGATGGGAACAGGAAAATAAAACTCACCGGAGAAATTCCCAGCAGCAGGACAGACCTCTGGAAGTCATTGCTGTCATCTGTCCCCTGGCAGGGTCTGAGGAGGGAGCTCCCTTTTATGGAGATAATGGGAAAATCCAGATTTATAGGAATGAGGGAAAAAGAAAACCAAGAGATTCTGTGAGGAGTGGAAATCACAGCCTGGTTCCTCCTGCACTGCTGTGCTCAGCCCCTTCAGATATCCCACAGGAATTCCAGCTCCTCCCGTGTCCCCCAGAGGGAGAGGAAACCTCCAGCTCGCTCCAAACTTGCTCCAGCCACCACCAAAGTCCTGGACAAGGCAGGAATTTGGGGCTCTCTTTATCCAGCCAAGAATTTCCACAAAGCTGTGGGATCTCCACCAGCCCGTCAGGATCTGTGGGATCTCCACCAGCCCATCAGGATCTCTGGGATCTCCACAAGCCCAGCAGGATCTGTGGGATCTCCACAAGCCCAGCAGGATCTGTGGGATCTCCACGAGCCCGTCAAGATCTGTGGGATCTCCACCAGCCCAGCAGGATCTCTGGGATCCGTGGGATCTCCACGAGCCCGTCAGGATCTGTGGGATCTCCACCAGCCCATCAGGATCTCTGGGATCCGTGGGATCTCCACGAGCCCGTCAGGATCTGTGGGATCTCCACCAGCCCAGCACGATCTGTGGGATCTGTGGGATCCGTGGGATCTCCACCAGCTGTGGATGGGGACCAGGCCCTGCTGTCCTTGCCTCCCACATCCCAGGGGATCCCAAAATCCCAGGTGATTTTTTTAAGCTGCCATGGCCAAGTCCTTCCTTATCCCATCCCCTGCTCAGCTCTGAGAGGGGATTCACTCCGGGAGGTGACAAATCCAAGTCACCAAACCCCGGGATCAGCCAGGAAAGGGCTTTGGCTCCGAGCTGGCCTGGGAAGAGCAGCTCCGGTGGGTCCAGGTGGGCTCCTGGTGAGGAGCCAGAGCAGCCACCAACACACGGAAAACATGGACGTGTCCAGCTAAAGGCTCCTTGGCATTTTCCAAGGAATATTTACCTGTCCCATCCCTGGAAGTGTCCAGGGTCAGGTTGGATGGGGCTCGGAGCACCCTGGGATAGTGGGAGGTGTCCCTGGGGGTGGCTCTGGATGGGCTTTAAGTTCCCTTCCAACCCGAACAATTCCATGGCTCCAAAACCTGTTGAGCTCTGCTCCTTCCTGAAAAATATTAAATCCACGGAGATCCAGTTCCCTCTTTTCCTCTTCCATCTTGGCAATGATCACACAGCAGAAAATGGGATGATCCCTCCACGTGCTGCTCCAAGGAGCTTCCCTGTGCCAGGACTCGCCGGAATTCCAAGCCCACGGGAAGAGCCCACCCTGTATCCAGCCAGGAGGTGCTGCAGGATGGAACAGGAGCTGGTGGGATGCAGGAATAGCCCCTGGAAAACATCCAGCCGGGGAGATGATGCTGTCCCGATGATGCTCCCATTCCCGACCTTTCGGCTCCAAGCATTCCCTGCCCGGCTGCTGGGATCAGCCGGGACATGCAGAGGAGTCATTAGCGGGGCAATTAGCACTCATTAACAGCAATCCAATCAATCAATCAATCAGAGCTGAGGAACATCAATGCCAGACCTCCTGCCGTGGAGCCAGTCCTGCTTTTTCCAACTTAAAACTGGGATTGAACATCAGGATTGAGGAGCCGGTGCTCAGCCCGTGCCAGGGCCCCGAGCTCTCAGGGCAGGGATCAGGATCCAGCAGCATCCCAGCTCCATCTGCACTGGCGGGAGGGTTTATCTCATCCCGGAAAAAGCTGGATTCGGCTGCGGGAAAAGCCAGCTTTTCCAGGCTGACAGCACATGGAATCACAGAGTATGGAATGGTTTGGGGAAGGACCTTAAAGATCCCCCAGGTCCCATGGGTGCGGAACTTCCAGGGATCCAGGGAGATCCAGGCTGGTGGAGGGGCCGGTGGGGCTCAGATCCTTCAGAGAACCTTCCCGGAGCTGTGGCTCAGCCCCGCTGGGGATTCCTGCAGCTCCATTCCCATGGAGGGCTTTTCCTGGTTACAAATCCTGGATCCTGATTCCTGCTGGATTCCGATTCCTGCTGGATCCTGATTTCTGCTGGATCCTGGTTCCTGCTGGATCCTGGTTCCTGTTGGATTCCGATTCCTGCTGGATTCCAATTCCTGCTGGATCCTGATTTCTGCTGGATGCCAAGCTCCCCATCCATCCCCTCCACATGCTCCGTGGCAATGCAGGATCCCTCCCTTTTCTCTCCATGATTTCCAGACACAGCACTGAGACATCCCAGGAAAACCCCAAATTCCCTGCAAACCAGCGGGAGGGTTCCCACACGGCCGAGATGAGCCCATCCTGATGTTCCCCTGGGCCGTGTCCTGCCCTTGGATATTGTCCCACCCCCAGATGTGCTGCCAAGGGAAGCATCCCCGGATATTTCCTTGAGCCAAAATCCCCCTGGAGCCACTTTGGCGCTCCGGGAACAGAAACAAAGGATAAATCCAAGCTCTGAACCCTCTCGATCTCTCCCTGCCCCGAGCACAGGGACGAGGGATGAGGTGTCACCATCCATGGGGACCTCCCTGTGAAACCCAACTGGGGCTGAGCCAGGGACGAGCCACCAGCCACGGTCAGGCCTCGGTCCCCACCTGGGTGGCCACGCCGAGGTTTGGGGCTTTCTGGGGTTTTTGGTGGCCACTTCACTCAGGGTGTCTGTCCCGAGGAGGAGGAACAGCAATGCTCCTGTGCAGGGACATTCCAGGGATAACAGCGCTGGAGCTGGGGAGACATTGCCATGGAAACGTGGGAACAGGAGCTCCAGCCCCGGGGCAGCCCTGGGGGAGAGGTGGAGGGAGCAGAGAGGGCAGAACAACAGGGGAGGTGCTCCAACCTTGGCCAGGCGGGAGGAGGAGGGAGGAAAACCAGGAAGAGAGGAAGCAGAGGAGATGGGAGAGGGAGGGATGGAGGGACACGGGGCCACCTGCAGCTCCTCTGTGACCTCGTGGCTGGGAAAGCCACCGAGGAGTGGCTGTCCCTTAAGGAGGTGACATCCCCACGCTCATCCAGCCCAGCAGCGTGTCCAGGGAAGGATGGACTGGGATCCAGGGGGATCAGGCTTGTCCCTGCTGTGAGGACAATCACACCAGGCGGGCACATCCCAGGGATCTGAAGTCTCCTGGTTCCCACCTTTCTCCTCATCCCAGGGACGTTCAACCTCGAGACCTTCCCAGCACCACTCCCGCAAATCCTGTGGGAATGAAGCAGCTCCCAAACCATCCGGGCTCCGCAGGAAATCCCCGCTCTCCCTTCAGATGTGCTGAACCTCCCCCTGTTGGAATCACCTCATTCCTCCCCCCATTCCCTCCCCCCTTGCTCCTTATCCCTCTGGATGTCCAGCTCTCCCAGGGGTGCATCCAGTGGAATAAAAAAACACTTTCCAGTCTTCTTTCTGAGGAGCTGAACAGCACAAACTCTTTTTTCCTCCATCAGATCCTTTCTCCTTTCCCCCCATCCCTAAAAATAGAAAATAAAGGGATTTATTCTCCTTCTTCCTGAATGCTGATCCTTCCAAAGTTGTTTTTTTCTCCTCACCTGCACGAAAATTGCTCCCACAGGTGTTTGAGGGCTCGGAAAAGCAACAATTTTATCATTTAGGCATTGAAGGATTTCAAATCCCCCAATTATCCCCAATTCCGAGTGGATTGAGGGAGCCAAGGAGCAGCAGCTCTGTAACAATCAACAAAAAAGCAGCTTCCAAGTGTCTCTTTTATGTGGTTTTGTCCATGATCGTGGCAGGGAGATAAATTCCGGAATTTATTCCTTCCAATCCAGGCAGGCAGCAATTGATGGGTTTCAGGGGGGTGAAAACGGCCGTGGGATGTTCCAATGTTTATGGGCCGCTAAATTTGATTTACGGGGAATTATCAGCGCTGCCATTGGGAAGGGTCCAGGGAGCTTAATATGATTTGCATTGATGGGATTAATATCAATTAACAGCTGCCAGGTTTGTGGAGCGCAGCCCAGGCCTGATTCCCACCAGATCCAACCCCTAATTCCCACTGGATCCAGCCCCTGATTCCCACTGGATCTGACCCCTAATTCCCACTGGATCCAGCTCCTGATTCCCACTGGATCTGACCCCTAATTCCCACTGGCTCCAGCTCCTGATTCCCACCGGCTCCAGCTCCTGATTCCCACTGGATCTGACCCCTGATTCCCACTGGATCTGACCCCTGACTCCCACTGGCTCCAGCCCCTGATTCCCACTGGATCTGACCCCTGACTCCCACCGGCTCCAGCTCCTGATTCCCACCTGCTCCAACCCTGGCAGGTGAAGGGGATTTTGCTCTGCAGATGTTTGACCTCAAACCCCACAAATCCTGAGGGGTTTCGTTGTTTTTTTTTCCGGTCCCAGCCCCCAGAAATCGCAGCTCTGCTCGTGCTACCCGCATTGAAGGGGACGTAATTCCAGGGAAGGGCCCGGGATGGACACGGGTTCCATGGGGTGCGGCAGGAGCAGCCTCGGGACGCGTCTGCTCCGCTCCGAGCGCGGAGGAAGGGGCAGGAGGGACGCGGTGGCTCCCGGTCCTCGCGGTGCTTCAGTGCCCTCTGGTGCCCGAATCTGCGGAGGGGCCGAGCCCGGGATGCCTCTCCTCGGTGGTTTTGGGAAGAGGGAAGAAAGTTTTCCGTTGGGATCAACCCCCTTAGCGAGATCCTGACCCCCCCGAAGAGATAAAACCCCGCAAAAATTGGGTTTAATGCTCTAAACAGCGGGAGCGCTGGGCCACGAGGGGTCCCGCACGGCTGGGAGGGAAGGGGGGACTCGGGGCGACCCGCGGCGACAGTCGGGGTGTGGGAGGAAGCCACGGGGCTGGAATTGATGCCAGGGATGTGCCAGGAGACCCCGCTCCCCGGCAGGGCGGGGGCAGCTTCCCGGCGCGGGGGATCCGGGATTTGGGGCAGGGGATTCCAGGTGCTGCTGCTGCTTCCCTTCCCTTCAAAACCTCTTGGCTCGGCTGGAAAATCCATCCCAGTTCTGTTCCAGGGCACCGAACGTCACCCACCCCCCCAGGCCGGCCTTTGTCCCCTGAGCCCGGGGGCGGAGGGGACAGGGAGGGTCTGTCCCCACTCCCCAGGGAACACAGCCCGTGCCGAGCCCGGCACACACGGATGGAGCTTGGGAGGCTCCTGGAGGCCCAAGGACAGCCCTGTGGGGAAAGGATAAACCCAAAGGGGTTCGGGAGATGAATTCCCAACGTCCCTTTGGCTCCTCCGGACAGGAAAACCTTCCCTGCCCAGGATCGTTTAAACCCGGAGTTCTCAGGGTGCTAACGCAAGGTTTTATCGCGTGCCTGATGTGAGAGCTGCGTCCCGGCCTGGAGCAGCTGCAGCTGGGATAGACTGGGACAGACCGGGACAGACCGGGATACACTGGGACAGACTGCGATAGGCAAAGGCTCGTGGTTGGATGGAGATTGCACAGCAGCCCGGCTGGGGATGGATGAAAAGCAGGGAATTTCCCTCCCAGATGAGGAGCCCAGGGCAGGGCAGGGATGAGCTTGGAATCTGATCCACCCCAGCGGGAGCATGGAATGGTTTGGGCTGGGAGAGCTTAAATCCCACCCAG
>VWZW01004523.1:201605-216024 GCA_013397115.1 Edolisoma coerulescens
GGCCTGGCCAGCATCGCCCGGAGCGGGCCCGGGAGCCCCGGCCGGCCCCCCGGTGGGGCCGTTCTGCTGCCCTTCTTAGTCGGGACACCTCCCTCTTCCCCTGCTCCCACTCCGCACCCTCAAAGCCCGGTAAAAGTTGGGCCGGGCCCGTCCCCTCCCGCAGCGGCGGAGCCGAGCCCGGGCCCGGGCCGGGGCCGCTCCGGTGGGGCCGAGAGCCCGATCCGCCTCCGCAGCCGTCCCTTCCCATCCCTTCCCATCCCGTCCTTCCCATCCCCCGCACGGAACACGTTTGCGTCCTTGGCCAAGGCGGAGGTAACGCGTGGTGTGCAGGTGTAGCCTCGGTGTAGCCTCGGAGTATCCTCGGTGTATCCTCGGAGTATTCTCGGCGGATCCTCCGGAAGAACAAGGGCTTGCTCAGTGGTGGGAGAGGAGAGCAGGCGCTCGGTAACGCTGGGGAAAGTAAATCAAAACAACGAGCAGCCCTCAAAAAGCACAAGAAATCGCTCATTTTTCAGCCTAGCATCTTTTACAAGTAAATTCAGGAAGTAAGGACTGTGTTTACAAGGGCCTGGAGGGACAGGACACAGGGAATGGCTTCCCAGTGCCAGAGGGCAGGGATGGATGGGATATTGGGAAGGAATTCCTGGCCAGGAGGGTGGGCAGGCCCTGGCACAGGGTGCCCAGAGCAGCTGTGGCTGCCCCTGGATCCCTGGCAGTGTCCCAGGCCAGGCTGGATGGGGCTGGGAGCAGCCTGGGACAGTGGGAGGTGTCCCTGCCATGGCAGGGGTGGCACTGGGTGGGCTTTGAGGTCCCTTCCCACCCAAACCATTCCATGTTCCTGTGATATTCCAGCAGTAAGAAGTACATCCCGACACACATTCCTGCTCCCCCTTGCACACCCGGCTTCTCCCAAGCTTGCGCTGATTATTTTGGGAATGAGTTTTCAGGTGTAAAGCTCAGTTTTCCAGGCAGGCTGGAAATGGAGGAGCCCAGCTGTGCAACACCTTCTCCTGGGGCGCCGCTGCCTCCTCCAGAGGCGTTTGCATGATTTAAAACTCAGGAAATAAACCGAGCTCAGGGAAATTCCGTCTCCTTAACGCAGGAGAAGGAAACAACTTCCTCCTGCAGCCTTAAAAACGCCAGAAAATGGTGTTGGAAGCTGAGCCGGCCGAGCGTGAGGCGCTGGTAACTCGAGGCGGGGGCACTGCCTGACCTGCCACGGGCAGGGTGCAAAATCCAGCTGGGAAGCTGGAGCCAGCCGGGAGCAGGCGGGTAAACAGGCTGGCAGATGCTGCTTCCCACTGCCGGGATGGCAGCAGGTGTCGGGAGCAGGGGCTGATGTCCCCGGGCTGATGTCCCCGGGCTGATGTCCCGGGGTGTCCAGCACCGCTGGCACAGCGGGATCCAGCCCCGGGGCTGGCGTTGAGTGGCCTCTCCCTGAGCCTGGGAGAGGAGAGGATCCTCCCAGACAGAGGGTCTGCCCTTTGTTTTGCAATTCCCAGGCTGGGGAAAACAGCCCCTCCCATCCCTGCCATCCCCCCAGGGCTTGGTTCTGTCCCAGTTTAAGGAAGAGCTGCGTTGTTTGGGCACCAGGAGACACAAGAGGCCCTGGCCAGGCCAGCGAGGGCTTAGGGGCTCTAATCTCGGGATTATTAAACATATGCTCGTCCTTTGGACACCCTTGTGTGCCTGCCGGGGATTTCCTGGCAGCCCAGGCAGGGAATCCGAGGGGATCACTCCCTTGGGTGGGAGCTGATGTTTCCAGAGCAGCCGGGGCCCGGTGCCGTGCCTGGAGCAGGAAGGAGAGGCCTTTTCCCAGGAGCAGGAGGATCGGGCTGTGTGCTGGGGGGTGTGGGCAGACCCCCCACCCTGATCCCTGTCTCTGGAGCAGCAGGGATGCCCAGGCTGAGCCCAGCATCCAGGTTGTGCTGTTCCATGGAAGTTCAGTGAGAAGGAGCCTTCCTGTTGTTTCAGGTGCTGGTTTCAGGTTTAGGGGAGTTTTCCCCAAGTTTTGGGATTGGCACTGTGGCGTGGATCCGTGTGGGATGAGATCTTGGAATGCAGCACTCAGGCCTTGCAGTTACCCCCAGCCGATGCTTCCCTGGCGCAGAATTAGGTCCCCATTAAAGGGCTTTTATTGGCACGTGTTGAGAAGACAGAGCCCGGACTCCCCGGGACAGGAGGCTGCTGCAGTCCCAGAACTCCCGAGCCTGGAAGCAGCTCGGTGATCCTGTCCCTGGGCATGGCAGTGGGAAGGGAGTCGTGCTTCATGGAGAAATCCACGGAGGAGCCGAGGAAGCGTGGAATGTTGTGCCAGGTGAAACTGGGGAGGCCTGGACATGTTGGAGAGCGTGCAGAGCAGGAGAAATCCACCCCTCTGGGGGCAGGGAGAGCAGTGCTCCTGCTCATGGAGTGGTTGGGATGGGCTTGGAGGGGGACAACAGCCAGGGGACAACAGCCAGGGCTGGAGCTGCTCCAGAAAGCTGCTTGTGCTGGATAACCCCACCTTTCCCGGGGGAGAGGCTTTCCAGGGCAGGTTTCATCAGAGCCCGAGCCCGGAGCTGCTCCCAGCGCTGATCCAAAGCAGATGGACGCTGTCCCTCGGAGCAGGGGGAGGAGGGCAGTGGCAGAGCCCAGGCACGCTCTGCTGCTCCTGGAAGCGTGACAGTGAGGGGGGAGCAGCGGCACCCCCAGGACTGCTGCTCCCTCTGCTTCCACAGGGCCTTCCCGGGAGCCCTCGAGGCCGTTCCCGGAAAGTTTGGCCCTGCAGGAACACCACGGGCAGGGTTTGTGCCTCTGCTCCTCCCCAGAGCCTCCCGCAGCTCCCAGGAGGAGCCGAGCCCTTTGTTCCTTGTTCCTGCTGCTGCTGCTGCCCCTGCGGGATCTGAATCCCTGCGACCTCTCCTTTCCCTGCCCTGGGACGCTCCAGGAGTGGGGCTGTGGACAGGCAGGTTTGTCCAGCCCAGGCAGCTCCGCTGCTGCTGCTGGAGACGTTCCAGGACGTGTCCTGGCTCTGCTGGGGGCTGTGCCTGTGCTGTGCCCTTCTCCCTTTGATTTACCACTTCCTCGTGGCCGCTTTTCAGCTGAGATCTGCCTCCTGCAGCTCCTCCTGTGTCAAACACGGAGGTTTTCCGAGTGGGGGGGATCTGGGGGCTCGCAGGGAGCTGCAGCAGAGTTTGCAGCAGCAGCAGCAGCATCTCCATCCCAGCAGCACCTCCCAGCTCCAGGTCTGTGCCAGCGCCAGCCCGGCCTCTCCCTGGCACCCTCCCAACAGGGATTTGCTCACAGATAAGGAGGAACAAAGGGGAAAATCACCCTTTTGGGGTGCGCTGGGGGCTCGGCTGATCCCAATCCGTGGGCAGCAGAGCTCTCCTTGGGCCCAGCCCAAATCCTGTTTGAACAGGGATGGTTTCTGTATCCCGATGGGAAGTGCTGCTGCCGGGCTCGAGGGGAGGAACTCGCAGAAGAGCTCTTGGTGCTGGGCCAGGCTCTGCTCCCAGAGCCCCGGGCGAGGATGGATGTGGGCTCTGGCTCCCTGATTCCCTGTCGGAGTGCACAGAGCTGGATCCTGGGGCAGGACGGGACGGGTGTGGGGAGGAGCCTTCCCCCCGGCTGCGGAGGTGAAGGGAAGAGCCAGGATCCTGGAAGGGACATGCAGGGAAGAGCTGGATCCTGGAAAGGACACGAAGAGGCTCTGGAGCTGTTTGCACAATTCCTGCTTTGCCTCAAGTTCTCTCTCCAGCCCAGCTTCTTCCTGCAGATCCATCCTGGGATTTATTGCTTCTCCTTCCTGCGACCAGCCCCCGATTTCTGGGCTGCCCTTCCTCAAGAAGGGGCCTTTGGCAGGCTCAGAGGCTCCTGCCATGCCAGCAAACATCCCTCGGGAATCCTTCCAGCCTCCCGCTGGATTCGGCCGGGGCCAGTTCCGAGCAGAGCTGCCCCGAGGCCCGTGGGGTGGCCTGGGATGAACCCCCAGCGCAGCCCCATCCCTCGGCCGGCCCTGGCAGGGACAGACACGAGCTGTTTGCTGTCCCGCTTCCAGAGGCTCCGCAGGGAAGGCTGGACGGGATCCAGGCTGTTCCTCGCGCTGAGCTTGCAGGGTTTGCCCTTTGTCCGGCCCTCGGAGGGGACGGGACGGGACGGGGCGGGGGTGGCACAGGGACAGGGGGTGCTGGGCAGGGACGAGCTCCTGCTTGGAGCTGGTGTAATCGAATTTCCTGAGTTTAAGCCCTCTGCATCCTGGGAATTGCCAGGCTTTCCAGAAGGGGCTGGGGACAGCCTTCACCCCGGGCTGTGGTGCTGCTGCCTGGCTCGGCTGGAGGTTTTAGGCTGGGCTTGCGTGAGGAAGGTCTGGGAGCCTTTGGGGGCAAATCTGCCCCTGGCACTGGGGACTGGTTGAGCCGAGAGGCTTCTCTGCTGCAAATTTGAAAATCCTGAGGGTAAACAGAGAGGAAAAATCCATGTGGGGGGTTCTGCCCTCCCCTTGTTGCTCATCCAGGCGATCCAGCGCGGGTCCCTGTGGGCTGGAAGCGGCTCCGCGGGCAGCTGAGCTGTGCCTGGTGGTTCTCAGGTGGTTTGGGAGGTGATGGGGAAGTCAAAGTGTGACAAATCCGTGTATCCTTGTGCTGAACCTCTCCCTGCCGTCGGAATTGTCTCAGTGGAGCCCTTAAAGAGCAGCTGGACACACAAGAGGCCTGGCCCAAGGATGTGGAGCTGTCAGAGACTCTCGGAAGCCTCCAAATCTCTCATTTCAGGGATAGATCCAAAATGTGCTCCACGGAGTGGCAGAGGGAGGGAGGAGAGACCTCAGGGCTGCCCTGCGAAGGACAGGAGCTGGGCATGGCTGGGTCAGCTCCAGACAAGCTCCTGACAGCATTCCCAGGGCAGGGAATGTCTCTGTAGCCCTGGAACCTCCCTGGCCCTCCAAGCACTGAAACCACCCGGGGCAGGGTTTCCCTGGGAGCCATTTCCTGCTCCCGGTGGGGAACGCAGCCTCTGCTTCCAGCCTGGCCTCTGCGCTGAGCTGCTCCTGGGGCCCAGCAATTTCAAATTAAAAGTTTCCCCGCTCCTTGTGGGGGTTTCTGTGCTCTCCAGAAGCCCTGGCAGGTGTCAGCACAGGTTCGGGTCCCACAGGGGTTACCCAGCCCTGCCGGAGCTGATCCTTCTCCTCAGGGATCTCCCCTGGCACGGGCACCAGGAGCAGCTCAGACTCTCAGGTTTGTGTTGAGCCGCTTTTCTCGGAGCTGGGGGTGGTTTTTAGGGTTTTTTAGGCTGCAGCTCCATCAAACCAACCCCTGCTGCAGCTCTGAGCTGTGGAAGAACGACATCCGCATGTTTGTCGTGTTACACAGGGTGTGGGTCCTCCCGGCCCTGCCACGACGGATTTCTTGATAAACCCACAGGAACTGGGTCCTGGCCTCGTGGTTTTGGCACAGAAAGGTGCTGCTGGCCCCGCTCGCCCTCGCCGCTGCCGCCAGAGTCACGAGGCCCTGCGCAAAGGGGGCCGAGCAGGAGGAGAGGAACATCTGGGAGCTGTGGGAGGAGGAAAAAGGAGCCTCGTGCCCTGGAGCAAGGGCAGCTCAGAGCCCGGGCTCTGGGGCTGCTGCTTCCGAGGCTCCGGAGCCGTGCGGGGTTGCGTTTGTTGTGTAACGGGCTCAGCCCGGGCCCGGCGCGGTTGAGCTTCCACGCGCAGCGCTAATCCTGGGGCCCTGCTCTGCCCTGATCCCGGCGGGAGTTCAGCGCTCCTCTGGGATCGCCCCCTGGCACGGGCACCGGGGGCGGCTCAGCCTCTTGGCTTTGTGTTGAGCAGCTTTTCACGGAGCTGGGGGGGTTTTTAGGGGGCGTGTTTGGGCTGCAGCGCCGTCAAACCAGCCCGTGCCGCAGCTCCGGGCTGTGGGGGACAGGCCGGCTGCATCCCACGTTCCCAGCCCTGCTGCATCCAGGCTTTGCTCCCAGGTGGATCGCTGTGTGCAGGGAACGAGGTGTTCCCTTGGCTCGCCGCCCTGCGGGGCTGTCCTGGCACGCCGGGGGCCTGGGGCAGGGCAGAAATGCTGCTCTGCTGGCTCGGTGGCTCTGGCAGCCTCCCACCTTGGCAGGGGGAGCCGAGGATCAAAGGATCCCGGGGAGGTGCTGGAGCAGGAGGGGCGGCTGGCGGGTCCTGGGGGGCTGGGACCGGCTGTCCCCAGGGGGCACAAGCCGGTGGCACCCGAGGCACCAGGGGGTGCTGCCAGTCTGGGGGGGCAGAGGGGCTGCCAGGGCGGGGACCCCTGGGGTTGTGTCCTGGCTCCCCAGTTCCCGGTGTGTGTCCCTGGGAGGGGAAGGGCGGGAGCTGGCTGCTGGCAGGGGGGAGCTGCTGCCCCCTCCATCCCTCCCTCCCTTCCTTCCTGCCTGCCTGCCTGCGGGGAGAGCTGGGATTGCCCTGCTCCCCTTCCCGTGCTGCTTCCCAGAGAGGAACCCTCTGGGAATGTCCCGGCGGGGGGACGTTACTGGCGGTGTCCTTGTGCCACTGCAGCTGTGGGGGGGTGGCACAGGGACACCAGCGTGGCTCTGGCTCCGCAGCTGCCAGGCCAGGCTTCCCTGCCCTCCGTGGCTTCTCCTCCTGTTCCTGCTTTCCCAGCACTTCCTGCGGCTCCTGCTGGCATTCCCTGCTCCCTGCCCTGTGCCAGGATTCACCCTCGGGTGGATGGCCCCGGAGGGTGGAGGGTGGGTGGCACCAATGGCAGCAGAGGGCGGATGGCCCCGGGTCAGGGCCCTGTTTAACCCCCGTGTCCCTGTTTTCCAGCAGCGCCCCGGGATGCCCCCCGGGAGCAGGATGCCCATGGCCGGGCTGCAGGTGGGACCCCCGGGAGCCCCCCCCTACGGAGCAGCGACCCCGCTGAGGCCCGGCCTGCCCCAGGCCATGATGGACCCCTTCAGGAAGCGCCTGCTGACCCCCCAGGCACAGCCACCCATGGCCACCCCCAGGAGAGGGTAAGGGCTGGGGTGGCCCCTCCAGGAGGGATTCCCTTGGGATGGGGGAGGTCCTGCTGCGCTTCGTAAAATCCTGGAATGGTTGGGGGGAAGGAGCTTAAACCCGTCCGGTGCCACCCCACCGTGGGCAGGGCACCTTCCACCATCCCGGGGTGCTCCCAGCCCTGTCCTGGAACATTCCCAGGGCTGCCGCACTCATCCATGCTGGCAGGAGGCTGCGTTCCTGCTTCCCAACGAATCCAGGGTGTTCTACCTCGTGTTTTCCACCCAGGAGCTGCTTTGTTCAAACCAGGCACAAGAATTCAGTCCCAACAGGATTTTCTGCTGGGAGACTCCTCCAGAGCACAGGAGAGCCCTGTTCTGGGAATACCCATATAAATATAAATATAAATATAAATATAAATATAAATATAAATAATATCCAATATAAATGTAAGTGTAAATGAGATCTCACTGCAGATCCGGAGCTGTAAAAAGATGGATGGAATTCCATCCGGGACAGGGATCCCAGGGCTGTGTCCAGTCAGTGTTTGACTCTCTTTAGGACCCCAGAGCCTCTCCAGGTCCCCACCCGAGTGTGTCACAGAGTGCCACAGCCCCTGCCCTGCTGCGGGGGGGCCCAGCAGGGCTTTCCTCCAGCCTGGTACCTGCCAGAGCTCGGGAATGTTTCGGGATGGGGGCAGAGATCCCTCAGTCTGCAGCTTCCCCTCGCTCTGATCTCCCCACCAGGAGCCAAAGAGCCTCATGGTGTCCCCAGCAGCAGCTCCTGGGGGTCCTCGCTCGTGCTCCCAGGGGTCCCTGGTGGCTCTGGCAGGCACAGATGTGGCTGGAAGGGCGGGATGGGGCTGGCAGGTTTTAGGGATGCTCCCTGGAGCTGCAGGCAGGGCAGGACTCTCTGTTTGGGCTCTGCCAGCAGCTCCTCGCTGGTTCACAGCCCTGCTGATCCCTCTCCATGAGGGTTTCCTGATCCTGGCAATCTCCAGGCAGGATCCCTTGGTGCTCATGGATGCTCAGGTCCCTTTCCCTTCCCTGGAGCTCCGTGGTCCCTCCTGGAACATTCCCAGGGCTGCCACACTCATCCATGCTGGCAGGAGGCTGCGTTCCTGCTTCCCAACGAATCCAGGGTGTTCTACCTCGTGTTTTCCACCCAGGAGCTGCTTTGTTCAAACCAGGCACAAGAATTCAGTCCCAACAGGATTTTCTGCTGGGAGACTCCTCCAGAGCACAGGAGAGCCCTGTTCTGGGAATACCCATATAAATATAAATATAAATATNTCAGAGCCACCCCAGGCTGGGCACTGGGATCTGGGATCAGCCAGGCTCAGCTGGCTGGGCATTCCCTGCTCCCAGCCAGTGCATCAGGGCATTAGGAGCTGCCAGCTGCTCTGGGGTATCCAGAGCCTGGGGGCAGGAATTGCTCCAGAGAGGGGCTCTGACCTCTCCTTGAGAGTCCTCCTGGAGCATCCAGCATCCTCTGGACCCCCCCTGTGTGCTCCTGGATCCCCCTGTGCCATCCTGGATCCCGCTGTGTGATCCTGGATCCCCCTGTGCCATCCTGGATCCCGCTGTGTGATCCTGGATCCCCCTGTGCCATCCTGGATCCCGCTGTGTGATCCTGGATCCCCCTGTGCCATCCTGGATCCCGCTGTGTGATCCTGGATCCCCCTGTGCCATCCTGGATCCCGCTGTGTGATCCTGGATCCCCCTGTGCCATCCTGGATCCCGCTGTGTGATCCTGGATCCCCCTGTGCCATCCTGGATCCCGCTGTGTGATCCTGGATCCCCCTGTGCCATCCTGGATCCCGCTGTGTGATCCTGGATCCCCCTGTGCCATCCTGGATCCCGCTGTGTGATCCTGGATCCCCCTGTGCCATCCTGGATCCCGCTGTGTGATCCTGGATCCCCCTGTGCCATCCTGGATCCCGCTGTGTGATCCTGGATCCCCCTGTGCCATCCTGGATCCCGCTGTGTGATCCTGGATCCCCCTGTGCCATCCTGGATCCCGCTGTGTGATCCTGGATCCCCCTGTGCCATCCTGGATCCCGCTGTGTGATCCTGGATCCCCCTGTGCCATCCTGGATCCCGCTGTGTGATCCTGGATCCCCCTGTGCCATCCTGGATCCCGCTGTGTGATCCTGGATCCCCCTGTGCCATCCTGGATCCCGCTGTGTGATCCTGGATCCCCCTGTGCCATCCTGGATCCCGCTGTGTGATCCTGGATCCCCCTGTGCCATCCTGGATCCCGCTGTGTGATCCTGGATCCCCCTGTGCCATCCTGGATCCCGCTGTGTGATCCTGGATCCCCCTGTGCCATCCTGGATCCCGCTGTGTGATCCTGGATCCCCCTGTGCCATCCTGGATCCCGCTGTGTGATCCTGGATCCCCCTGTGCCATCCTGGATCCCGCTGTGTGATCCTGGATCCCCCTGTGCCATCCTGGATCCCGCTGTGTGATCCTGGATCCCCCTGTGCCATCCTGGATCCCGCTGTGTGATCCTGGATCCCCCTGTGCCATCCTGGATCCCGCTGTGTGATCCTGGATCCCCCTGTGCCATCCTGGATCCCGCTGTGTGATCCTGGATCCCCCTGTGCCATCCTGGATCCCGCTGTGTGATCCTGGATCCCCCTGTGCCATCCTGGATCCCGCTGTGTGATCCTGGATCCCCCTGTGCCATCCTGGATCCCGCTGTGTGATCCTGGATCCCCCTGTGCCATCCTGGATCCCGCTGTGTGATCCTGGATCCCCCTGTGCCATCCTGGATCCCGCTGTGTGATCCTGGATCCCCCTGTGCCATCCTGGATCCCGCTGTGTGATCCTGGATCCCCCTGTGCCATCCTGGATCCCCCAGTGTGCCCCTGCTGCTCCACGTGCAGCTGGCGAGACGGGAATTCCCGGTGCCCCTGGGCTCTGCCCCGTCTCCCGTGCAGGAAGGCGGGAGCAGAGCGTTCCCTGCCGTGCCCGGGCTCTGCAGGAGCTGGGACGGGCTCGGGATGGTGGGAATCTGCCGTGGGCAGGGTTGGGTCCGGCTGAGCTGGACTTTCCCAGGGTTTCAGCCCCACCACAGCAGGGTTTGGTCTGAGCTGGGTTTAAGGGAGGTCCTGGCAGCGGCTTTGGTTGGGAGCACCGGGAGAATGGGATGGCTGCTTCCAGAGGGGGAATTTGGGAATTCTGCCCCGCAGCCCTGGCTTTGCCTTGGATCACCTCCCCTTGCTCCAGGATTTCCTGGATTTCCTTCCCTGGTGTCAGGCTCTAACATCCAACACCTTCCCTCAGGAATACCCTGAGCTGGGAGGGACCCCCAGGATCATCCCAGCCCCCAGCCCTGCCCAGACACCCCAAATCCCACCCTGGGCATCCCTGGCAGCGCTGCCCAAACGCTCCTGGAGCTCTGGCAGCCTCGGGGCCGGGACCATTCCCTGGGGAGCCTGGGCAGTGCCCAGCCCCCTCTGGGGGAAGAGCCTTTCCCTGATCCATGCCCAGACGGGCAGGCAGCGGGATGTCCCGTGGGAGCTGTGATTGTTCCCTGTGTCCCTGTTTCCCAGGGTGAAGAGGAGGAAGATGGCTGACAAGGTGCTGCCACAGAGGGTGAGTGTCACCTCAGCCCGGGGACAGAGCTGAGCTGCTGCAGGGGGTGGGGGGATCTCCCCGAGTTCCCTCCTGCCCGCTGGGAATTTCTGCTCAATCCCAAAGCACCCTGGAATGTTTCTGTCTCTCCCTCTGGCGTGGCAGGAGAGGGTTGGGCTGGGATGAGTTGGACTCTGAGCAAGCAAGGAGCAGGAATGGGGTGGGGTGGAGATCTCAGGAGGTCCCTCAGAGTCCCTCTTGAGATTCCAGGGTTCCGTTCCATGCTGGGACACCAGGAATGCTGCTGGGAACGGTGACAGGCTCCTCACTGGTTTGGGCAGAGCTTTGCAGGGCTCCAGGCTGGGTTTAAAATAAGAACTGGGTGCTGGACTGGTCACTTGGTGTCCCCCTGGCTGCCGGGGCTGTGGGGGATCCAGCCCATCCCGGGACTGACCGTTCCTGTGTCCAGATCCGGGAGCTGGTCCCAGAATCCCAGGCCTACATGGACCTCCTGGCCTTCGAGCGCAAGCTGGACCAAACCATTGCTCGGAAGAGGATGGAGATCCAGGAGGCCATCAAGAAACCCCTGACGGTGAGTGGGGGGCTGGGAATCGCGGATTCATGGAATCACGGGATCCTTAAAGTTGGAAAAACCCTCTGAGGTCATCAGGTCCAACCACGACACTAAGCCGTGGCCCCAGGTGGGATGTCCACACCTTTCCTGGGCACTTCCAGGGCTGGGGTTTTCCG
The DNA here is from genome assembly GCA_013397115.1 of Edolisoma coerulescens. Lineage (NCBI taxonomy): Eukaryota > Metazoa > Chordata > Aves > Passeriformes > Campephagidae > Edolisoma > Edolisoma coerulescens. The sequence continues at coordinate 212,889 of VWZW01004523.1, forward strand.
ATGTTTTACAGCCCTTCCTGTGGATAAATTTTCCCGAATCTCCAATCTGAACCTGCCCTGAGGCCGCTCCTCTCACCCTGGCACAGCAGTGGGTGCTGCAGCCCCCCTCCCTCCGCTCATCCCTCTGCCTGTTCCCGTTCCACAGCAAAAGCGGAAGCTCAGGATCTACATCTCCAACACCTTCACCCCGGCCAAGGAGGAGGGAGAGGGGGGCGAGCGCGTGGCCTCCTGGGAGCTCCGCGTGGAGGGGAAGCTGCTGGAGGATGTGAGGATCCAGCAGGGATGGGGGGATGGGGGAAGAGCTCTGATCGGGATCCAGAGGAGATGGAGTGGTGGTGCTGGGAGGAGCTGGTCCATCTGGATTGTCCAGGAGGGATAAATGGTGGTGGGAGGAGGAGCACTGGTCCATAACAATCCAAGATGGATGAGGAGGTGGTGGGAGCACTGGTCCATCAGGATCCAGGAGGGATGGAGTGATGGTGCTGGGAGGAGCTGGTCCATCTGGATCATCCAGGAGGGATGGACGGAGGAGCTGGTCCATCAGGATCCAGGAGGGATGGAGGGATGGTGCTGGGAGGAGCTGGTCCATCAGGATCATCCAGGAGGGATGAGGAGGTGGGAGGAGGAGCTCTGGTCCATGAGGATGATCCAGGAGGGATGAGGAGGTGCTGGGAGCACTGGTGCTGTGCTGAGAGCTCAGCTGGGGCAGCTCCCGTCCCGCTCCGGGGTCTGGGGCTGGATTTGGGATCAGCAATCCCTACTGCCCTGTCTGCAGCCCAGCAAGCAGAAGAGGAAGTTCTCCTCCTTCTTCAAGAGCCTCGTGATCGAGCTGGACAAGGAGCTCTACGGGCCGGACAATCACCTGGTGGAGGTGAGGTGGGACGGGATCCCAGTGGGAAATGGGGCCGTGGCCCTGCTGCTCCCCCTCTGGGTGCTCAGCCCCCAGCCCAGGGCCTGCCCTGCTGGGAGCGGGCCCTGAGCAGGTTTTGGGGCTGGGGGCAGTGCCGTGGGGTCCGGGCTCTCCTGCTGTCCCAGCCCAAGGTTAGGGATGCGTTTTCTCCTGGCACAGCTCAGCTCTGACCCCGCTCACCCCAGGTCGCGGCCAGGTTGGAGCTGTGGGCTGTGAGGGGAGGCAGGGACACAGCTCCAGAGGCAGCTGCCCCCCAGCCTGGCACAGAGGGGTCCCCGCGGGGGTGCTGATCCCACAGGCTCATCCCGGTGCTGTGTGGGAAGAAGGATTCGCCCTCTGCCCGTCCCTGAGCTGGAGGGTCCCTGGGAGGGTAAAGCAGCGCCTGGGAGAGGGATCAGACCTTTGCTGGGCGCACCCAGCCCGTGCTTCTCCCCTGGGGGATGCCGTGGAGAGGCTGAATCCCCTTCCTGGGGGGACTGGGAGCAGCTCTGATGATGTTCCCTGCAGGATTGATCCGGAAGCTGTGGGAGCCCTGGACACCAGGCACTCAGGGCTGGAGCTGCCCCAGTCCATCCCAGTGCTGGGGCACATCCCAGTGCTGGGGCACATCCCAGTGCTGGGGCACATCCCAGTGCTGATCCATCCCAGTGCTGGGGCACATCCCAGTGCTGATCCATCCCAGTGCTGATCCATCCCAGTGCTGATCCATCCCAGTGCTGGGGCACATCCCAGTGCTGATCCATCCCAGTGCTGAGGCACATCCCAGTGCTCATCCATCCCTGTGCTGATCCATCCCAGTGCTGGGGCACATCCCGGGATGGGCTGGGCTGGGAGGGCTCTGAGCAGACCCCACCGGGGTCAGGGGGTGCCCTGGGCTGTGTGGCTGTGCCAGAGCCTGCCCAGAGCCCCAGCCCAGCTCTGCAGGCACAGCCCCTGCTGGTGGGTGGCTCCCGGGGCCGTGGCCTGAGCAGTGGCCCCGTTGTCCCTCGCAGTGGCACCGGATGCCCACGACCCAGGAGACCGACGGCTTCCAGGTGAAGCGTCCTGGGGATGTCAATGTGAAGTGCACCCTGCTGCTCATGCTGGACCACCAGGTAGGGCCCGGGGCCCCCTGGGGCCAGCCAGGGCTGGGGATGGGCCGGGCCAGGGCCTTGGATGAGGGATTGGGGATGCAGGGACTGGAAAAGGAGCACAGGGAGCTCCGGGCGTGGACCTGCGGTGACACCGGGGCTGTGGGGGCACTCCCGAGGGCCAGACAGACCCCTCCCCCGTGCTTTGGGCAGCAGGAGGAATTTCTCCATGGAAAGGGAGTTAAAAACTGGGGCAGGGCCTGGGATGAGGGTTTGGGGATGCAGGGACTGAGAGGAGCACAGGGAGCTCCGGGCATGGACACAGGGGCTGTGTGGGGCACTCCCGAGTGCCTCTTCCTCGGGCTCAGGAGGAATTTCTCCATGGAAAGGGAGTTAAAAACTGGGACAGGCTGCCCAGGGAGGGCTGGGGGCCCCGTCCTTTCTGTGCCAGGAACATCGGGGCTCTCGGTGCTCGGGGCTGGGTGACAGGGTGGGGGTGGGTCGAGGCTGGGCTCTGCTCCGGGAGGGCTTTTCCGTCCCGGCCGGTCCCGTGGCTGAGCCCGGCTGTCCCCGCAGCCCCCCCAGTACAAGCTGGACCCGCGGCTGGCGCGGCTGCTGGGGGTGCACACCCAGACCAGGGCCAGCATCATGCAGGCCCTGTGGCTCTACATCAAACACAACAAACTGCAGGACAGCCACGAGAAGGAGTTCATCAACTGCAACCGCTACTTCCGCCAGGTACCGGCGCGTTCCCGCCTCATCCCGCGGGGAAAAGCCTCCTCCCGCCTCCCACAGCCCCTCCGGGCTCCGCTCCTGCCCCTTCCCTGGGCTCTGCCTTGCCCCAGCAGCTGGGGGACGCCCCACCCGGTGCTCAGGGGAGGGGAGGCCCTGCCACGGGTGCCAAAGGCTCTGCTCTGCCCCCCAGATCTTCAACTGTGTCCGCATGCGCTTCTCCGAGATCCCCATGAAGCTGGCGGGGCTCCTGCAGCACCCGGACCCCATCATCATCAACCACACCATCAGGTGGGGCACGGCGTGGGCACTGCCCCTGCGGGCTCCATGGGGTGGGCACTGGGAGGGGCAGAGTCCCCGGGGGCTCTGTGGGGTGGGCAGTGGGCTGGGCAGTGTCTCTGGGGGCTCTGTGGGGTGGGCACTG
>VWZW01004523.1:236056-250980 GCA_013397115.1 Edolisoma coerulescens
CTCCCTGCCCCCCCAGCCCGGCCACCTGGGCCCTCCCTGACCTCTGCCCCCAGCTCTGGCCAGCGAATCCCCAACAATCAGTGCAGGACTCCAGGACAGTCTCCTCCATCCCCACTCCCCTCCCTCCTTCCCCCAGGGCTCAGCACAGCCCAGGGTGGCCCTCCAGGGTGGGTGGGTCCCCAGGAGGGAGGGTCCCGAGGGCAGGGTGACCCCTGGCCTGGCAGGCTCGGCCCCTACCTGAGCTGGGGGGTGCAGTGTAGGCCACATCCACACGGTCACCTGCAAGGGAGGGGTGGTGACCATGGCGTGGGAGGAGCTGCTCCCTGAATGAGCCTGAGCTCTTCAGGGTGAGCTGGGAGCTCAGCCAGACCCCAGTGAGCCCCGGGGGCTGCCAGGGTGGCAGCAGGGCCGGGGGACACGGCCCCGCAGAGCTCACCTGTCTCGTAGTAGTCGTACAGGGACACGGTGGCCGGCTGGAGGTTGCTCACCGGGAAGTCCTGCTGGGCTCGGAAGGAAAAGGTCTCCTCCTCCTCCTTGCTCAGCTGTGGAGGCAGCGCAGGGGGGAGCTGCAGCCACGCACCGTGGGGAAACCCCCTCGTCCCAGGGCTCCTGCTCCCGCCCCCTCTCACCTGCTCCAGGTAAATGGTCACCTGGTCGGGCTGCACCTCCACCTTCTTCACCAGGCTCTGCCCCTTCAGCTGCAGGGACACGGCTCAGGAAGGGCCAGGGCCGCTCCCTGGGTGCCCAGCACCCCGGGCAGGTGTCCCTCTGTGTCCCACAGCCCCCGAGGATTGGGATATCCCAGAGGAGGCCCGGGGGGCTCCTACCTCCACCACGGATTTCTTGTCGGGGCTGTAGCCCGATGGCAGCTTGGCCTCGATGACGACCATGTTGGTGGCAGGACGCTCCCCGCTGTACCTGCAAGGGCAGAGCCCCGGGGTGGGTTTGGGGGTTCCCTCCTTCCCTGGCTGCTCCTGTCCCCTCCAAACCCGGGACAGCCCCGTCCCTACCGTGCCCAGAGCCGGAGGAGGAACTGGGGGTTGTGTGTGCCAGGCAGCGGCTCCGTCTGCACCCGCAGCTCAAACGCCCCGGTGCTGGGAGGGGGGGGCACGTTATAGCGCAGGGTCACCTGGGGGACAGCACAGGGTGAGGCCAGCGAGGGGACGGGGACAGGGCCGAGGACGGGGAGCCCAGGCTGCACCCACCTGCACCAGGGCACAGCCCTGCCCGCGGGCTCGCAGCCCGTAGGTGCCCGGCAGCTCGGGCAGGGCTGCCCGCTGCAGCACCAGCCGGTTGCTGCCGTCCAGCACAAAGTCCTGCCCTGTCCCCTTGGGCGATGTCACCGTCACCGTGAAGTCCCCGTTGCTGCCGTGGGTCAGGGCGGCGTATTTGGCCAGGGCTTGCAGGGCCACCACAGTGTCCTGCGCACAGGGCAGCGCCAGGGTCACCCCGAGCGCCGCTGCCAGGAGGGGCCGGTCCGGAGCAGCTCCTGGAGCCCAGGGCCGGTACCTGCGTGGAGGCAAAGCCCCCGTAGGGGTTCTGCTGCTTGCAGAGCCAGCGGACGATCTGCGAGGCCGTGCCCAGGTCGGCAGGGGACACGGAGGGCTGGGACAGGTAGGCCAGCAGGCCGTAGGCCGTCATCTCCACCTCGGCCGGCGCGGCCGCGGGCCAGGACGGGTCCGAGGGCTCCTGAACCTGCCCCTTCCTGCGCCAGTGGAGCTGCCCCTCTGGAGGGGAAGGGGCGGCAGCTCAGCCCCGCTGCGGGCTGGCCCGGGGCACGCTCCCGGAGGCGGTGGTGCCCGCGGTACCTGCGCTGGCGCTGTGCCGGGCCAGGCGCCGCAGCTGCGCCCGCTGCTGCTCCCGCAGCCCCGCCAGCCCGAACACGTAGGCGAGCAGGGCTTGCGTGTAGGGGTCGTCCGTGGGAGAGGCCTCCAGGCACTTGAGGGCTGAGCTCACCGCCGGCTCCTGGCGTGGCACTGGAGTCAGGAGCCAGCCCAGGGCACGGGGCTCGCTCAGAGACCCCAGTGCTGCCCAGTGACACCGGCTGTGCCCAGTTCGGGCTGCCAGGTGGCCTGGAACGGCCAATCCCCTGTCCCAGCAGCCGTCCCCGCGGGGACACTGGGCCCGTCCTCACCTGCGTGGGCAGCCCCAGCTCCAGCATCGCCGCCGTCACGTACGCCGAGAGCGAGAGCTCGTCCGAGACACCGCCCTGCAGGGGGACAGCAGGACACGGGCCCGGCCGGGCTGGGGCACCAGCACGGGGACCCCCCGCTGCCCAGGCCACGCTCCGGGTCCCCACCCCAGCCCCTGCCCCACCTGCAGGGCGTTGTTGAAGAGTTTGCCCACGCTGCGGAAGCAGCCGCTCGTCGTCTGGTGCTGCCGCAGCCACCGCAGCGCGTCCGCGATGTGCCGCTCCTCGATGGCCACGTAGGCGCGGGCCTGCCCGAAGGACTTGAGGACAAACGCCGTCAGCCTGGAGCCAGGGACACAGCAGAGGGCAGGGGGTCAGCGCGGGGGTGCCCCGGGCGGCAGGAGGAGCCCTGGGTGCGGCTGCAGAGCCCTCACCAGGTGTTGCCCTCGCGATCGCCCTTCCCGAAGGCGCTGTAGGAGCCGTCGTCGTGTTTGTACAGCAGCTCCCGCTGGTACCCTGCGGCGGGACACGGGCACAGGGCACTCCTCCCGTGCCCAGGGGAGCCAGGTGGAGCGGGGAGGGGGCTGTGGGACAGCGGTGTCCCTCCCAGGCGGGGGGTCAGGGTGCCACTGACCGCTCTGCAGGAAGCCCCGGGCCTTGGCGCGGATGTCCGGCAGCAGCTGCCCGGTCTTCTCCAGGTACTGCTGGATGTAGATGTTGGGGGCAAAGCGAACCATGTTCTGCTCCCCGCAGCCGTAGGGCATGGCCAGGAGACTGTCCAGGTTCTGCAGGGCGTTGCCCAGGATGTCACCTGTCCCGGGGGGGACACCTCATCAGCTGAGCCCCTGCCACCAGCGCCCGTGTCCCCTTCCATGGCAGCTCCGGCTGGTCCCACGTCCTGCCAAGCCAGGGGAGCTCTGGCCCCACCCTGTCCCCCTGGCCTGTCCCTTACCCATCACGGTGACGTGGGCTCTCTGGGAGCTCTCCAGGATGTTTTCAGGAATCTCCAAGGACACTTCTTCAGCACCTGTGGGGACAGAGGGCCATGACAGGGGAATGCCCAGCTCCTCCCGGCCTGTCCCGTGGCAGCCTCCTCACCCACCCCCTTCCTGCCCAGGCACCCTGGCCCTTGGCTCCTCTGGGCTGGTAGCCCTTGTGACCAGTGGCCAAGCGCCCCTGTCCCACATCCCACGGCGCTGCTGGACACCCCTGGCCGGTCCTACCTTCCTGGCAGAGCAGGGAGTTGTGAGCCTTCTCCACCAGGATCCCCCCGGGCTGTGAGGAAGCAGCACCAGAGTCAGTCGGGAGGAGGGACCTGCCTGTCCCCCTGTCCCCTGGGTCACGTCTGGGTGCTCTCCCACTGCCCCCAGGGGCTGCTTGCACCCTGCTCCCAAATCCATCCCGTTTTCCTCCACAACGCTCTGACCTGCACCAGCAGGGGCTTTATCACAGTGTCCACGTGGCCCTGGGCCGGCACCAGGGGCAGCTCGTTGCCACAGGGCTCGGTGGAGCTGAGGGCCTCGGTGCTCACGGTGATGTTCACCTGCCCTGCAGGTGCAGATGTGGCCCTCAGTCCCCAGGGAGCCCCCAAACCTGAGCGCAGCCCCTGGGCTTGGCCTGGGGCTGGTTGGGCTGGGCTGGGGGTGCCCAGGAAGGGTGGGAGTGGAGCGAGGGAGAACTCCCCAGGTGCCGTGGGGTTTGTTCCTGCCCTCCCTGCCCACCCCACCCCTGAGGGGGTCCCCGGGCAGCAGGCAGGGTGGTGGCAGCTCTGTACCCAGGCTGGTGGCTCGCACGCCCCACTGGAAGGTCTTGGCTTCATCTGCACAGACACAGCTGCTGTAGGTGTCCCCTGCGCCCGGTGACACCTCCAGCTCCGCCGACTCCGCCAGCGTCACCTGAACCTGCGGGGCACGGCCACGGCTCCATCAGCCCCTGCCAGCCCCCAGAGCCAGGGTCACCTTCCCAGCCCTCACCTGACCCTGCCCAAGCACGGCCACGGCTCCATCAGCCCCTGCCACACCCCAGGGTCCCCTGCCCGTCCCTGCTCACCCTCAGGCACTGGCGAAGGTAGTTGAAGACGGTGGCCCTGAGGGTGAAGGTCTCGTGGCGCACCACGGCGTAGGGCAGCGCCAGCTCCACGAAGAACGGCTGGAAGGCCGTGAGGGTGACAGCGGGGGACAGCCCCAGGCCCTGCGGGGCCGTGCAGAACATCCCGGCCTCCCACTCCGTGATGGCATCAGGCACTGTCACCGTCACCTCGGCAGAGCCGCCCTCCCTGTGGCGTGGAGAACACCATGAGGCCACCCCACCACGGCTGGTGGCATCGGCTGAGTGCCACCACTGTGACACCGCTGGTGCCTTCCCACAGGGAGAAGGAGGCCTGAGGTCCCCAACTCCCTTCCCTTGGGAGCTGTCCTCTCTCACCCCACAGGGACCAGGTCCCACAGCCACGTCTCTGGGAAATATGTCCGGGGGGCTGGGGGCTCTTCCCGGTCCCCGGTGACTGGGATGGCTGGGCTGGGCATACTCATGAGCACTGGGACAAAATCGCTTTCCACCACGAAAGGGGCCAGTGCCACCTCCCCTGGAAAAGGCAGAGCAGAACTTGGGGGCCTCAGGTCTCAGCTGGACCTCACCTGCAGCCACCACAAAGGTGACCAAAATCCTCTTCCATCCTCTTTGATGCCAAGGGTATTTTGGATGGTTCCGAGCCCCCCTGAGGACACGGCAGCCAGGACTGGCCACCAGCTCTGGGCTCGTTTCAGCACAAGGGCTGCGCTCACCGTCAGGACCCGGCATTCCAAGCCTCAGCTGCCATGGCCATGACAGGCAATCCCCCCTGGTCCTGGCGTTGGTGAAGAGCTTCAGTGCTGCACCCTGCGGAAAAGCAGAGGCTGGGCACTTCCCACAGCCAGCGGGAGGAATGTCCCCATCCCAGCAGTGAGCAGTGCCAGGGCTACAGAAAACAGGTGGGGAAGGGAAGGGAAGGGAAGGGAAGGGAAGGGAAGGGAAGGGAAGGGAAGGGAAGGTCCTGTGCCATAGCTGTGGTTTTCCCAGCACCTGAGCAAAGCACGGGCGGCTCCGGGATGGGGAGGAGCCAGGGGGCCCAGGCGGGCAGGGGCTTCACCTGGAATAACTTGTAGGTTTCCATGCTGGTGTCCATCCAGTAGAAGTCACAGGATGGTTCATCCTGGATGCTGTGGGGGTAGCTGAATTCGGGCAGAGCTTTGTAGACCTGGGAACGAACACGTGCAAAATCCTCATTTTCCAAGCGCAGGGCTCTGCCCGGGAGCCACCGTGGCACCGGGTCCCTGCAAGGGACACCTAAGCCAGCATCACCCCAGCCCAGCCAGGCTGCTCCTGGGGCTGCAGGGGGACCCCAAGCAGGGCCAGCACTCACAGCCTCGGCGTTGAGCTCAGCCTCGGGCTTCAGGAGCAGCACGCTGCGATCCACGGCTCGCACGGCGCACAGCGAGCCCGGGGCCGCCCCCAGCTGCAGCCTCAGCGCCGCCCCGGGCAGCGCCCTGGCCTCCGAAAACGCCATCTGCACCTGCACAGGGACAGCGGGGCACGGGGCACAGGGCAGTCACCTCCCACGGAGGTGCAGGGCCGAGCCTCAGGCGGGGAGGGCTCTTCTCGGAGGGTCTGGGGGTCGGAGAGTGGGTGGAGAGACCGTGACGCTGCGATGCACTGGGATGTATCCCAGGGGAGGCAGCCATGGACACCCAGCTCCTCTCACCTGGTTGGGGAAGCACTTGGCCACGTGGAGCTCGGTGCTGTCAGCCACCATCTCGCCGTTGGGCAGCACCACATAGACCAGAACCCTGGCCATGGGCGCCAGCTCCAGCCCAATGGGCAGCTCCAGGGAGAAGGAGGCCCTCTGTCCTGGGCCATGGAAAAGGGGGAGATGTTACCTAGAGCAACTTCAGCTGCTCCAGCCCTGGAAGTGTCCGAGGCCAGGTTGGACAGGGCTTGGAGCAGCCTGGGACAGTGGGAGGTGTCCCTGCCCATGGCAGGGGGTGGAATGGGATGGGCTTGGAGGCCCCTTCTGACCCCAACCATTCCGTGGTTCTGTGAGGAGCCGGCACAGGGAGCAGAGCCCTGCACAGCCCCTCTGTGCCCTGGGACATACCAGGCTCTGCAGAGACCTCCTTCTTGAAGATGGTGGCAATGGTCCCCTTGGCCAGGACCTGCAGAGGAGGGGGTGAGAGCAAAACGGGTGCTGAGTGTGGAATCAAAGTGCCCCGATGGAGGTCGGACCCACCATGAGAGTTCTGGGATGATTTCTGACCATGCCCAGTGTCCAGCCCCACAACATCTCCCACCCAGGTGCAGGCCCAACAGTGGCAGCAGCCACCTCCTCTGACAGGTCCCTCAGTGTCTCCAGGACAGGTCACTCAGTGTCCAGTCCCTGGGGACACCACCACAAAGGTGTGTGGAGCTGTGGTCCTTCCCACACAACCGCCCTGATTCCTGCTGCCCTCCCTCCCCAGGCCAGGGCTCACCATGAAAACCAGATCCAGGTTCTTCAGCTCACTGCCTAAAGCCTCCTTGCCGAAGATGGAATCCACTTGGAACAGCTGGGAGCGGCCGCAGGGCAGCTCCCCCTCCGTGTCGCGGATGTGCAGGAAGCTCCCGCTCTTCGACGAGTAAGGCATGAGGGTCAGAAAGGTGTCTTTGTAGGAGACTCCTGAGTCCTCGTCCTGGCTCTGAGCTGTCCTGCTGGCTTGAGCCTGAGGTGGGAATCAGGGGGTGAATCCATCCAGCAGCCCCTGAGGTGTTGCTGGTGCAGCTCCAAGCCCACTGCAGGAAGCAGCTCGGGGACCCCCGAGGCGGGGACAGGGATGGGGCACTTACCCGCAAGGAGACACTGTCACTCCAGCCAGAGGCGTCCAGCTGGAAGGAGGCTCTCCCCGAGCTGTCTGTCTGGAAGCTGTGTGTCTTCTCTTGCCCCTGGTTGCTGACCAAGAGCAGGACCTGCCTCTGGGGCAGCCCGGAGCCGTCGGCGCCCTTCAGCCGGATCTGTGCGGGAGGGAAGGGGTGAAGCTGGGACTGGGGGCTGCAGAGCGGGGCTGGGGGTGGGCAGGGGCAGGGCTGGGAGCGGCAGGGGCAGCTGAGCGCCACAGGGAGAGGAGAGCTCCCGTTACCGTCCCGCTGTAGGGGAGGCCGGGCTTGTAGACGTGGTCGGGGTTCTCAAAGGTGACCGTGATCGTCTCGGGTAAAACCTCGCAGCTCTTGGTGCTCTTCATCTCCAGCCCTGCGGGGAGCGAGCGGGGAGCTCAGGGTGTTGCAGGGACACAGGACACAGCTCAGCTCTGGCCAGCGCCCCTGTCCCCACCCAGAAAAGGTCCCTGGGCATTTGGGCTTTCCTGCTGCAGCTCCCAGCGCGGTTTGCATCTCCTACAGGAGCAGCAGAAGCCCTGTGGAGTATTTCAGACCTAAAGCCAGGGCGCAGGTGGGGGCAGACACTTCACACCGTGGTGAGGGGCCGCCCCGGGCCCTGCTCTCCTTTGTCTCCAGCCAAGCCAGGCACCCCTGGAGTGAGGAGGTGGCGAGCGAGGGATGAGCTCGGAGACGAAGCCACCCCCCCAGCCTGGGTGAACCCAACCCCCCTGCGCTGCCAGGGCTCGGCGCCCAGCCCTGGCGGAGCTGCCGGATCTTGGAAAGGCGTTTTCCCTCTGCTTGGAATTCCAAGTCTTGCCGGGCTGGCCTGACTCGCATCCCCACCCAAACCCCATCCCTGCATGTGCACCCCTAAATCCCAGCGGTGCTTTTGGGTGTTCCTGGAGAAGACCAATCCTGTGGGAGCACGTGGGGGTGGCCACAGCCCATCCCCACCTGTCCCGTCCTCCACCAGCGATGCCTTCACTTCAAGCTCCTTCCTCGCCTCCGAGATGGTCTCGTTGAAGGCAGCCAACAAAACCTCTGTGGAAAAGCAGCCGTTCTTCTCCGTCTGGAGGGAGAATCAACCCCATCAGCAGCATTCCTGGGAAGGAGCTACCCCAGTGGCACCCTCGGTGTCCCAGTGGCACCCCCAGAGTCCCAGTGACCCCCCCAGTGTTCCAGTAGCACCCCCAGTGTTCCAGTGGCACCCCCAGTGTCCCAGTGNCACCCCCAACGTTCCAGTAGCACCCCCAGTGTCCCAGTGGCACCCCCAGTCCCGCCACGCTCACCTGCCCAGTAACCTGGGTGCAGCTCTCCCTGTAGAGAGACCAGCGCCTCTGGCTGAGGCACAGGCCAGCCTGGACCTTCCCCTGGACGGGCTTCCCGTAGGTGTAGCTGTGTGGGGACAGAGGAGAGGCTGTGCTGGGGGGGCCATGCCCTGCTGGACCCCTGTTTCCTGTTCCCCATTCCCCCTTCCCTGTTCCCTATTCCCCGTTCCCTATTCCCCACTCCCTGTTCCCAGCTCACCGCCCGCAAATATCCACCGGGAACTTCTCGTCCTTCATCCGCAGCACGCTGGGGAGACGAATGGTCACCTCAAACTTGGGCAGCACTGGAGGACAGGCACGAGGACAGGGTGGTCACTCCCAGGACAGTGACAACACCGCCTGGGTGGCTGGAGGGGGTCAAGGGCTGCTGCCCGTGGCGGGATCCCGGTCCCCGTGTACCGTATTCCTCCACGCTGAAGGAATGGCTCTTCCCCCCCACGCTGATGCTGTAGGTGCCCAGGGCCGGCTCCGAGGCCAGCGGGAGGGACAAATCCACGATTCCCTGCCGAGGGGTCACCTCCTGCCACTGCGCGATGCGATTCCCGCTGGGATCCTGTGCCGGGACATGCGGGATCAGTGCCCGGGGAGCCAAGCTAGCAGCCCCTGGCTCTGTCCTGTGTCCCCTCTCCCGGCCCTCCCGAGCCCCCCCCACCCCCTGGGTGTCCCAGACTGACCTTCAGGAACACCAGGGGCAGCTGGAAGGCAAAGAGAGGATGGTCAGAGGAGCAGTTCCATTCCTTGGGGTCTCACCGGGGCAGGCAGAGCCATGGATGGGGTAGAGGGAGGGTTTTCCGTGGGATGCTGTGAACTTCCCAGCCCTCAGGATGCTTTGGGATGGATTTTGAGCCTGGCTGTGGCCGGGATGAGCCGAGGGCAGTGCCAGCATGGCACAGAGAGGTGGCATCTCCCGGCGCCTTAGGAAGAGTCCAGAACCCCTTTAATCCGGGAAGATCCTGCACTCCCAGAGACCCCAGGGATTGCCCAGGGGTGCCAGAGGCCGAGCCTGCCGGAGTTCCTGGTGTCTGATGGATATCAGCAGCACATTCCCCGCTTCCCACCCACCAGGGCTGCATCCCTGGCTGGCAGCTGGCACGGGCACATTCCCGGGACACACGTGCCCTCTGCTTTCTCCTTCCCGACCCCGCCGCGTCCCTGAGCGGCACAGGGCATCCCTGCCCCGGGGGCAGCTCCCCGCGCTGGGCTGGCCGGGGCAGCATTCCCAGGGGAAAGGTGACTCCCACACCTCTCCCACGGCCGGCTGGGGCGGTGCAGGGAGCCCTCGCCACCCCCCCACGTCCCAGCCCTGCTCTCACCTTCTGGTCGCTGGGGGTCAGGTCCTTGTCCAAAGAGACAACTCGGAACTTCACTGGGAAAGGAAACGGAGGTGGAGGAGTGGCTCCATCCACCCGCAGGGAGGGGAATTCCCCGCGGGAAGGTGGATGGAAATCCTCCCTGAGCCCTGCGCTGCCCCTCTCGCAGCAGCGCCTCCGGCCGGCCCTGGCATTGCCCTGTGCCCGTGCTGGGCATCCCAGGACATCCCGGGATGATCCCTCCCATTTCCAGGCAGTGCAGGAGCAAGGCTGGGCCCCCCTCACCCCTCTCCCCCAGCAGGGGGGTCCCTCCCGCCCCCCTCACCTTCCTGCCCAGGCTTGTAGACAGCCTTGTCCGTCTGGATGAGGATCCCGGGCTCCAGGGCTCTCAGCATCACCTTCTTCGACTCGGAGACATTCAGGGAATCTCCCTGGATGGAGACGTGCAGCTCCACGATTTCCTGCTTCCCTTCGGCGGGGGCTGGAGCCTGCAGGGGGAACAGCGGGCTCGGGGTGGGGACAAGGACAGTGCCCGGGGTCTCTCCGGCTGCCCCCGAGCACTCCCCGCCGCAGGAACACCTCCCCCGGGCCAGGGGCTGGGAAGAATCACCCCCCAGCAGCCTGCAGGTCTGTTCCAGCCGCGGGATAACCGGGCTGAGCCTGGAGTTCTGGCAGGGTGAGACCGTCCCGAAGGATGGGGAAGTCACTTCTGTTCCCAGCCCCGTGCGGAGCTGATGGAAACGGCCTGGAGACCACCCAGGGCCCCCCCTCCCCTGCTCCCGGCTGGTTTGGGGTGACCTTGGGGTGACACTCACGGGGAAGGTGACGTTCAGGTGCAGATGAGGCTCCAGGACCTCTCTCCTCAGCAGGGTGGTGGCCGGGGTCCCACTGGCTCCCTGCAGCTGGACACGGACCTGGACGGGCCCCTGGAGGTCACTGAGGTGCACCCAGAGCGTGGCAGGGTGGGGGTGGTACAGCACAGCCGGGGACACCACCACGAAACTCCTGGCGAGGACAAGTGACAGGAGAGCCCTGGGGTGAGGCACGTCCAGCACGGCCCCACAGAGACCTGGAAGAGCCCCTGGGAGCACAGGAACCCCCCCAGCCTCCCCTCTGCCTCTGGGCTGCCCTTGGCTCCTCAGCTCAGCTCTGCAGGTGAGGGGACAACAACCCCCAGAGCCATCAGAGCCACCAGGGCCACCAGGGCCATGTCCTCGGTGATCCTGGGCAGGGACAACCCCCCAGTCTGAGAGTTCCCACCCTGGGCAGCAATCAGGGCACGGGAAGGGTTGAATCCCACCAGGAATTGCCGAGGAGCCAAGGTTAAACCATCCCAGCAGGCACAGGAGGGATTGAATCCCACCAGGAACTGTCAAGGAGCCGAGGTTAAGCCATCCCAGCCAGCAGAGCTGGGACTGAATCCCAGCAGGAATTGCCGAGGAGCCGAGGTTAAACCACCCCAGCAGGCACAGAGGGACGCAGAGGGGACTTACGGTGCTCCAGAGGCGCCGGCTGAGAGGAGCAGGATGAGGAAGAGGATGGGAAGGGGTGGAGACCTCATGTCTCCAGCTGGATGTGGATGTTGGGAACGGCCACAGCCTCCTCCTGCAGGTCTTGGATCGCTCTGGATCCGCCTCTGCCCTGCTGCAGGCTCGGGAATGGGATCTTTGTGTCCCGTGCAGCGAGGAAAGGGGGGCTGGCAGAGGAACCCCGGGCACCTGCAGATAAAGTCCAGGCAATGTTTGCCCTCTGCCCACAGCTTCCAGGGGTCAAGGATCCCAGGGATTTTTGCAATGTTGGGAAAGGTTCAATCCCTGGAGGTTCAATCTGGGGCAGCTCCACACGGGTTTGCTGGGAAATGATGTCAGGAGGCAGCGGGAACAAATGGAAAACAAAAAGAAGGGAGCATAACACGAGGAGAGGAGCTGGGGGTGATTTCTCAGAAAGGGAAGATTTGCAGGTATTTCAAACTGAAGCAAGTTGGGGCTGATCACGTGTCCCAGGCTGGCTCTTTGCCCAGTTTTCTCCAGTTCCATCCAGTCTGGACAGAGGAACGGGGCAGTGTTGGGATGTGGCACGGCTCCACCTGCTCCCATTCCCCACGTGGGAGCTGGACACCCGCCAGGGCAGGGCCGAGCCACTTCCCTCTGTCCTGGTGGGAATTTGGGATGGTTGAGGAGCTTCACGACAGCCCCACGGTGTCCTGAGCGCATCCCCTGCTCCTGGGCCTTGCAGCTCCCTTCCCTTGGAGGGTGTGGGAACCATGGAATCAGGGAATGCTTTGGGCGGGAAGGGACCTCAAAGCCCATCCCATTCCCCCCCTGCCATGGCAGGGACACCTCCCACTGTCCCAGGCTGCTCCAAGCCCCGTCCAGCCTGGCCTTGGGCACTGCCAGGGATCCAGGGGCAGCCACAGCTGCTCTGAGAATCTGTGCCAGGGCCTCACAGGAAGCCATGGCTGGGGCTGACCTTTCCCATGGGATCTCACATGACCACAGCTCTGTCCCCACGCCTGCCCAGCTCAGGTTTTGCTGGACACGGCCCCGTGCCCACCTCCCTGCCCTTTGGAGCAGCCCCACAGGCGGTGGGTGGCCGGAGGAGGCTGGACCTGCCACCCCCAAGGACACAGGGCAGCAGCACGGGCCCGAGGCCATCCTGCCCTGCCAGGAGGTGGGCGGGGGTCAGTGCCCTGCCAGATATCCTGGGGGGGTTGGACGGGATGAGGAGCTCACGGCTCCCCCGGCACTGCCAAGGCCACCACTGACCCCTGTCCCCAAGTGCCACATGGCCACGGCTGTGAAACCCCTCCTGGGCTGGGGGCCCAGCGCTGCCCTGGGCCTGGCAGTGCCCAAGGCCAGGATGGACAGGGCTGCAGGGCAGGCCTCGGAGGAGCAGGAAAAGCGAGTTGTTCCCAGAGCCCCTGGTCCGAGGTTTTTCCTTCTCCTCAAGCTTCCACTCCCACTGACAGTGGAAAACCCAGCGAGGGCTCCGGCTGGGCCCGGCCCCCAGGCAGGACAAGGCTCTGCCCAGACAGCTGTGGCTGCCCCTGGATCCCTGGCAGTGCCCAAGGCCAGGATGGACAGGGCTGGGAGCAGCCTGGGACAGTGGGAGGTGTCCCTGCCATGGCAGAACTGGATGGGCTTTAAGGTCCTTCCCACCCAAACCATTCCATGATCCTCAACCCCCCAAACCCAAACTTTGGGCAGCCAAACACCCCCGAGGTGGTGAGGGGGTGGTGAGGGTGTGGCGGGGGGCCCAGGCCAGCTCAGAGCTGACAGACGATGCCACATTTTGGGAATCCTGGGAAGCAGGAAAGGATTAAAGGGGTTTTCTGGGACATGGGACCTTCCTGTGCCCTTGGCCATGTCCCTGTGACAGCTCCTGATCCTGTGGGCCGTTCCTCTTTGCTGTTTGCTGTCAGGTGATTGCAACAGATGTGAAGGATTTCCTCCGTGATCCAGCTGCTCCCGAGAGCAGGAATGATCCCAGCCCGGAGCTCTGTGCCCGTTTTATCCCAGGATGGGAGGGGAAGCCTTGCCCACCCCGCTCCCAGCAGGGCACGGCCACACCCTGCCCCGTCCCTGCCCTGCTGCCACCCTGGGGTGCTGGAACAGGAGCTGCTCCACTGGGTGGGAGCCAGGAGATCCCAAATCCCTGCCTGGCTGCGGGAAACCGTCCAGCTGGCAGATGGGTCATGCTCCAGAAGCCATGGAGAGGTGCCTCCAGGCGGGATTGTGTCCAGGTTGGCACAGTCCAGGCGTTGCTGGGAATTTGGGGCTTTCATGGATGCTCTTCCTGCTCTTCCTACTGAGGCAGGAAGAGCTCTGCACAGCCAGACCAGCATAACCCTCACCCCGCCACGTGCTCCTCACACCATCCCTGGAGGAGCCGTGGTGTCCGCAGGGATGCTCCGTGTCCAGGGAAGCTCCACGTGCAGGGGTGAAGCCCCCCTGAGGAGATGGATCCCCCCCTCAGCCCCCTCAGCACAGCCAGGACACGGCACCAGCTCCAGACTCTTTAATCCCCCAGCCCTGGCTCACAGCTCAGCACCAGGGATGCTCTCCCCCTGGACCTCGTGTCCCCCCCAGGCCACACACTCCCGGCCCCTCCCCAGAGCTGGCTGCCCCCAAACAGCATTTCCAGCCTGTAGGAGCCTCTGGAAGGGGAATCCGTGGGGAAACCCAACAATCAGGGGTGGAAAACGTGGGTGCGGCCCCCCCACCCTGCCTGGACCATCCCTGCCCTGCCCAGCGAGCAGGCAGGGCCATCCTGGGGGACAGCCACAGCTCCGGGGGACGGCCACAGCTCCAGGTGTGGCAGAGGGACAGCCAGGGGATGCACAGTCACAACGAGGGGTTTGGGGGGCACCTTGCCCTGATTTAGGGGCACCTTGCTCTGTTTCGGGGGTGCTGCCTGGTCCCTGTCCTGCCCTGCTCCCTTCGGGCACCGTCCTGCCGGGGCGGTGGCAGGGCCGCAGGACACCTCCTCAGGGGACAAGGGACACCTCCCTGGTGTCCCTGAGGGACTCGCTCCCTCTGCCTAATTGCTGCTCCCGGCTGTGTCCCCCCGGCCCTGGGGTCTGCTCCTGTCCCCGCCAGCCCCCAGCCCCAGCAGAGGCTGCTCCGTGTCCTGGTCCCCACGGTCACTCGTGGACATCTCGGCCAGGGCCTCAGCCATGGCCTGGCGGACACTCTCGGTCAGTTCGGGGACATCCTTTGGGCTCAGGCCCCGCGTGTCCACCCTGGGGAGGACTCGGATGGTGCAGGTCCCTGGGAGAGGAGGGAAAAGCCCGGGATGCTGTTGGAGGATCCCAGCAGGACCCGGGTATTCCCCCGAGCATCTTCCAGCCCCAGCTGCCTCCCCGCACCCTGGCGTCCCCACAGACACCCCCAGTGCCTGGTCCCCCCCGCCAGCCCTGCCCTCTGCATTCCTGGGAATTCCCATCCATCCTGTACCTGAGGTGAATCTCCTCTCCTTGGAGCTGAAGAAGTCCCAGTACGGGGAGATCACGATGGGGACAATGGGGACCTGCAGGACACGGAGGGTCGGGGGGGGCCCCCAAGCAGAGCCCTCCCCTGGTGGGACCCCAGCTCCTGCCTGTCCCTCCCTGGTCCTGCCCAGCACCGTGTCCATCCCTGGGGGCCAACCCCCCCATCCCTGGGGATCAAACCCCCATCCCTGGGCATCAAATCCCTGCATTCCTGGGGATCAAACCCTGAATCCCTGGGGGATCAAACCCCAAATCCCTGGGGGCCAAACCCCCCCATCCCT
>VWZW01004524.1:0-46049 GCA_013397115.1 Edolisoma coerulescens
CCAGCAGCTGGGAAGAAATCCCTCTCCTCAGATTTGATACTGATGTATATCTCCATCCCAAGGTTAGCTCAGATATAATACTGATGTTACCCTCCTACAAGATACAACCACCCTTCGCTGAGGATGATTGACACTCAAACTCCACCTAAATGTAAGAAATATATGTATAAATATATGTCTAGAATGTGGAGAAGTTAGGGAAGACTCTATCATAACTTCTTGGAGTAGCCAATGGGCTTAACCTGTCTTCTGCATAAGAACACCTACTGGGTAAGGGCCATAGTCTGCATGTTGTGAGCCATTATCTTGAGCTAGTTTTTGTTATGGATAGAACATGTTTGTATGTTGCTTTAAGTATATCTTTGCAATCAGATACTATCACTGGAAATCCTTGAATCTCTACCTTTCACAATTTTATTAATAAAGATCATTATTCACTGAATTGTCAGTATGAGTCCTTCAAGAGCATTAGCAGAGTCTGGCAGTGGGTAACATACTTAAATAAAATTGTGGCATCCCAGAGGGAGTCTTTCTGTTGGCCGCTGATCCTGAACAAGTTTGTGAAACTGCCCTCTGTTCTATCAAACTGCTCAGTAGAGAGTCCCCCTAACGGGATTCTGACAGACTAGTCAGGCACAGGAGTCTCAATTTTCCTGAGGCACGGGCAGACTAATCAAACACAAAGGGTTTGAAGAAATTTCCCCCTTTCAAATGATAATCTTCATTCCAGAAAACAAAATTTAAAGTTAATGCAGAAAACAAGATCCCAACACAAGCTCCATCTTTCGAGTCAGTCTTCAACTACTGTATATTGAAATAGTTTAAGATAATTACGATATCATTCTTAAAAGATAGCATAATAGTGACAACTCTTCATTCTTCAAACTCTTGTGTCTTTAAATGAAGTTGCTTTTTTTTTGTTTTTCTGGAAAGGATCTATAGAATGAAATCGAACAAAGGAATTTAAATAATACATATTTTCAGTATAATTCTAGTGGAATTATTAAAAAAATTAAGGGATTACAAAGCTCCTTTATTCCTATACTCTGTCAATTTCTAAAGTCTCAGCCTACTAACTCTTTTCACCTCTTAGTTTGCAAGATACAATCTACATATCTTGCTAAGGTTGCTTCTTTTATTTCATAGAGCATCAAGTCTGCAGAGAAATAAATAGGGTTGCCAGTTGGATCTGCCAGACTGTTTTGGTTAAATAAGCAAAATGTGGTGGTTAAAACCAGTCTGCAACACTGCTGCATGGCTGCAGTCACAGAATCCAGGAACCATGGCTACGAACAGGCAAAAGGAAACAGCTACACCAGGAAAAGAGTATAGCTTTCTTATAACCTTGGCAAACAGCACAGTGCAGAATTAATGAATTAGTGAAGAAGTCTGAAAGCTCTTTTTCCTATGGAGTAAATAGCATAATAAAAATAAGAAGGTTAAGATATAAATAAATCTATCTTCTTCTACTGTCTCCAGACAATGCAAGAAACCTGCATTTCCCTCAGAATGGGATCTTTTGTTTTGAAATAGGTTGTTCAGATCTGAAATACTGGAATAGCAGTGCAGTGCTTTATTTGAATTGGAAAGATGGCTGACAATGGGGAAAGAAACTATGAGCAAAGCATAACAACTCTAGCAAAAATATTGCCACATTTGTAATAATACAGTTTTAATCAAATATCGATTTCATATTATAAACCAATTTGTATCATACTGCCTCATGGTAATATAAAAATAGATGTAATTAATTTCAGCTGCAATTAAAATAATTGTTGACAGAAATAAGATGACATTTATAGGCTAAATAGAGGAAACTTTTCTGATTAATGTCCCTTACTAGAGCCTCTTTTATATGTGAGATGGCAAAAGAGTTTCTTAAATAATATTAAGACCATTTTCAGTATTGTTAAAATCCTTTGTTTTATAAAACCTGCATATCCTTCGAGCTTCTCAGGGTTTCCTATATAGCCTTGTATCAACTGTCAGAGCTAGGCAGAATGCAGTTATCTAGATATGCATGATACCAATGACTTGTAGGAACTAAAACCAGAGGGAGCAAGGGAAACACTGGTAGGTGAAGCACCATAGTCTGCAATTTCTAACATTTTTTAGATGTAATTTATGCCAGATTCTTCTCTTGGACAACCAAGAACTGAATTCCTGTATTTTTCCTTTTTCTTTTTCACCTGCTTCATAATTCCAGAATCTCAGAGCTTATATAGAAAGAAAAGTCTCTAAGAAATGTGGATAAAAAGTTCCTAGTGGTTACATACATGGATTTTACTGTTTACTTACCAGAACTCTCTTGAGACTCTTTTGACTCTCATCTGTCTCTGTACATATTGGATGCAAATTTTGCAGGAAAACTACTTGCTATGCTGCTTTTATCCTTTATTTTTGCTATTCATATTTATGACTATAAGTAGTATTTAACATCTTTTATTCTCTTCCATAGGGTAAGAAGAAAGTAAAGATAAAATAAGGATTGTTAAAAATGTATTGTCTCACAGTGCAATTTTGGCCTTTAATGGAATCACTGTGAAAAATTAAGGCTGTATTTTAGTGGCAAGAAGTTGCAAAATAATGTGAACCATTTATTTTAAAAAAGGAAATTTTTCTTTTCTAGCAATTGGTCTTAAGAATCTTGCATTCATGAATCCTCCTTGTGGTAGGTGAGGATTAAAGCAAAAGTAAGTGTCTCACAGTGAGTTGTGGCAGAAGCAAGGACAGAACTGATTTTCCTGGGCAGATCCTTTGTGATACTACTCATGCTAGTTAAATGAATCTTTTTCTTTTCTTTTCTTTTCTTTTCTTTTCTTTTCTTTTCTTTTCTTTTCTTTTCTTTTCTTTTCTTTTCTTTTCTTTTCTTTTCTTTTCTTTTCTTTTCTTTTCTTTTCTTTTCTTTTCTTTTCTTTTCTTTTCTTTNCACCTTTTTTATTCTAACAAAAAAAAGCCCCCCCAAATGAGCAAAACCTGAGTTTCATCCACATGTTACTTCTTTTCTGAGTGTCAGCCTGTCCATGGTCTCAGGACTAATATTTAGTTGTAACTGAATTGAATAGAAATTCTAGTGGATGATCTAATAATAAGTGGCATAGAAAGTCACATGAGGAAATTAATAGCTTTGTCACCAGAAGAGCATTGGAATAATATGTGATATCTAAGGCCCAGGGCAATCCAATTAATGATGAAGAAAGAACAGCATATCAAATAACTGATTGCTAAACGAGAACGATCCATTTTGTATACTAAATGAGGAAAGAGTCTATGAAGAAAGAAAAATACGTTTTTGTTAGTTTAATAGTGTAGCACAACATATACTCACAATGTTTTTGTATCAACCTTGTATGTCCAACAGTTGCTATATGACAAAGAGTCCCTACTAAGATTTCTCCGAGGTTTTATGTAGAATAAATACCTTTTCATTTGTTTGAAATGCCAGTTGTGAGAATCATGGCACCTGAAATTTTGATTTGTATTTGCGGTGGGTGGTTTTACTTGGCAAGCTTTGAGTTTCGGATTTACGTGTGAAAGTCTGGGAGGGAAAGGGGCAGGAAAAGAATAGGGGCTCTATTCGCACCTCTCCTTTTTTTGCAGTGTGTTAGCCATATACTGCCAAATTCTGTTAGAGCAATTTCATGCCTGGCCTGATGTAACAAGACAGTAAGAAGCAACACAAAGAATAGTAAACAAGTACATTCAAATATTCCCACCCTACCCCTTTCTGATCATTTCAAGTCCCTAAGAGGTAAATCCTAGCAGATAGTTTGATCTCTTCATGGGAGTAGTTCACACTACTTATTAGGAGTAATTGCTACAAGAAATCCACAGTAGGGTGCTGTATTTTTGTGATTTTTTTTCTGTGAATTTAATTTCAGAATGCAGAAGCATGTGTATCTTGGAACATGTAAACACCAAAGTTATCTCCAAAGCTTAGACCTTGCCAAGTGGTACCCTACCTGCCTGGTTGCTATCTGATATCTGATGGGTGTGAAGAAATTTTCTACTATGTGTTTCATTGCATTTTTTTAAATACATCTAAATTAAATGTAATGGTTGCTCCTCTTCGGTCAGTAAACAAAGCTTTAAAGCCGTAAAAAAAAAAAAGAAAAGAGTAACTTTCATTATAATTCCTGTTTGGAATAGGACACATAATTAGAATGGCTTCACTTTATCCACTGCTGCAGGCTCTGGACTGATTTGAAATATTTTGGATAAAGAGTACAAAACACAGATATGGGAGTCTTTGATGTTATTGTTTTAAATGAAAAATGAAAATGTAAACTGCCTTCAGGATTTTAAAAGTTTCTTGAAGGACTTCAAGGTCAGATTTTCTTTGTTGAAATCAGGACTTTCAGATGCTAGTTTATCCTCCAAGAATCTATGTACCAAGTGTTTTATAAAACCCCACCATCTCTCCTGTTAATATAGTTTAAAGGGTTAAGATGACTTGAAGTCCTTAAAGGAATTGTATCTCATAGTTTAGCAACTCAAGACAGCCTAATTTATTAAGACTAGATCGTCAGGGTTTGAGAAAAATTTGGAGGAAAATATCCTCTAATAGAAGGCAGGTTACAACTGCCCCTCTCCCACCAGGTTCAGGAAAGAAATATTCCTCAGAGGAATGTGAAAAGGGAGGAAAAAAACCCTATTTATTTAACAAATGCACGGGAAAAGAATAATAATGCTAAATAATAAAGTCCCTCACTTTTGGAGAGAACCTGGTAAATTCAAAGTTCTTTCATGGGTGCGGCACTCTCTTCAGAGCTGGGTCAGCGTGGGGGTCCTCCCCCCCGGGCCTTGATGGAAAGTTCTCTCAGATGATGCTTTGGTGTTGTTGCACAGTTCCAGAAGAAAAGAAGAAGAAGAAGCTAAAGTCCAAGGGGAAAAAAAACTCTCTGTCTCTCTCCAGAGAAAACAGAGCCGAAAGCTGGCTGAAAAGCAAGAAGGGTGCTTCCTCCGCTCTTCTTGCCACAGCCGAAAGACGCAGAGGAGGAGTGACCTTGGAGCACAGACTGCTTTGAAAAGTTCACCCGATTTTTTTCTCTCCCCCCTCTCAGGCTCAGTTTAAAGGCACAGAAAAGCACAGGCTTCATGTCTGGACATAGAGCATGTCGATAGGGGATACACGTCATAAAGTCACCCCAAGACATTGCTGCTGTGAATGGCCAACATAGTCTAAATCAGGCTACATTCCTCAAATATGGTTAACCTTTTTCACCTGGTTTCATAACAGATCTTGAGCATAACTTCTGTTATCTAGTTATGAGGACAATAACCTGAAAGGCAGTTGAAAGATCACAACCACAGCTTCCGCATGGCTCTTGGGGAAAAAACCTGCTTTTACTCCAGTATTTGCAAGCCTGCACTTGCAATTCTGACTACTGGTTTCTGACAATTTTCTACTGTTTCTTTTCTACCGTTCTAATTTTTTTTCTTGTTTGTACTTGTTTATTTTCTGTTTGTACTGTTGCTGTCTTGGTTTAAAAAAAAGTTGTCTGAGTGCAACCCCAGATCTGCTACTATATCAGCCTCATACTCCATTTAAAGAGCAGAGTTGGCCAGCTGCTGGATTTTTCTTCAGCTCTACATATTTCTGCAGTTATTTTTTTAAAGGCTGAATGTATTTTTGCCCCTGTCTTTTGATAGATAGATACCCTCTAAAGCATTTTGAACAGTTTCCTTCATTTCATAGTTGTTGCTGGTGAGAAAAGGATTCCTTTCTCCAGATCAAAACATTTGTCTGGACCCTGTTGCCCTCCATGCCATCAAACATCTGCTGTATCTTTTTGTAACTGCCTTGTGGTGTGAAGTGTTAAATGTCTTTGAAATGGCAGCCTGTGGAAAGAGTGCACAGCAGATAAATATATGATCTGTTTTTCCGGAATTCTGGCAAGTGCCCTGTCAATGTACACAAAGACAAAAAAGGTTTATTTCCTCAGATATGTCTCCCTTACTCAATCTTTAACATTGTTTCCTCGCTTGAGTAGTGACAAGTTCAGGAACTATAGTTAGATAATCATTCCTTTATACCTTTATATAAATAATTGTTCTGCATGCATTAAAGAAAATTTCTGGGAAATTTTAAAAACATTTTTCTTTGGATTTCTTTTTTTTCCTTTCTTGCATTTCCTTCAATGTATTTCAACGGTATTTTGTGGTTGCTGTTCTGGAATGAAGGCATCATAAACATCTAGATATGTCTAAGTCTCTGCTGATTAAAAATCAAAACACTTTGCTATTGTATTTGAGTTATGGATTCCATGGTGCAATGCAAGTACTGTCTTGATACCTTGAATTACCTTTTAATTATGACATATTTGATATCCTATCCTTGAAGATGTGAAAGGTGACTGTGTCGGTATGATGTTAAAATATTTTGTGTAGCATTGCAATGCAGACTACTATGACTTCCCATATGTGACAGAATTTGAAGTGCTGTAATTTCATTAAAACAGAGATTGAACATAATTTTGGGTTACCTAGAGAAGCATAATTTTTCCATACTTTTATATTAATTTCTACCTATTCAAAATCCCTACTTTTCTCTTTACCCCTGTGAATATGCAAATTCAAATCCCCCCCCACCAGAAAGAAAAAAATCAAGATAAGAACTATTTCTTTCTCATGAATAAGATGCTGAAGTTATATAGCTTAAATATATCAATAGCTAATTTATTTTCTTTTCTTAAAATAATTTTGTTTCACTTAGGATTACTCATAACAATATATTAGAAACAGTGGTTTGTAGCTATATTCTTTTATTTTACCTCTTTAATCTTGTTGCTCAAGTCGACAAAACCTTTGAAATCTAAAAACCAATTTGGCTCTGTATGATCACCATTAGACAGTATTGACTTTTGGGCTCATTTTGCTTTATTAAGAAGAAATCTGGATAGTTTTTTGAGTAGAGACTTTATTTTGGGTAATTACATAGAAGAAAACTGTAGACTTCTCTGACTCTGCCCTTTAAGATTATACTTTGTAGGCCAAACAATGGAGTGGGGGTTTGAGGGTAGGAGCTGAGGCAGGAATATTTGCAAGTCAAAGACTTAACAAACAGCCAAATAAGAAATGCAGGATCAGATGCATAATAATCAATATGCAAAAGGCAGCTTGTGCTACTCTTTTCCTTACTGATGCACACTGAAACTTTCATTACTCAGTGGTGGTTGGGACAGGAAACTGCTCTTTTAGATTTTAATTTAGTGCTTCTTCAGGCATCAGTTGATTCTGTTCTTAGCAGATTATTTTGCCTTTTTTTTAGAATGATGAGAATAACTCTGGATAAAAAGCATAAGATATATAATGCATACTTGTCTTGCATTGTCAGTTTTGTTTTGCCCATTGTCAGTTGTATTTGAAGTTAAATTATGTGTTTGATCATAATATTCATTGAAGCATGTTTCGTTTTTAATGTCTGCGGGTTAGCAATGTGTTATGTGGAAAACTGTTATGAATTTTTACGTTACTCATTGAATTATGAGCTTTTTTCAGATGAAATAAAACTGTCTGAATGCATATAAAACCCATATAAAACTCAGTTGTGTATTTATGAAGTCTTCTGAAGATTAATCCAGAACTAAAGACTTAATTTAAGGTATAATGTATAATGGCAAAGGAACGTATAAGGAAATAAATGACACTAGATAGGTAAATACATTAAAAAGAAAGCATGGGTCCAAGTTCTGGTTTTCGACAATATGCCACTGCCCTATCATCACTTTTCATGGAGAAGAAATATCACAATTCTTTCTGATGGCACTTACATAAATTCTTATGCTTGAACAGACTTGACCCTCTGGTTTTATGCCTTTCTTCATGTCCTAGGTGAAAGAGAATTTTCAAGAAACTCTAGTTGAGCATCTGCATATCAAATATTCCATGTGAAGGTCACGTGGAAACATTTTTAAGCATGATGTAGGAAGCCAAACACATCACTTAATACATCTTTTCTTAGTTATCATTCTGTCTGTCTGTTTGTCCGTCTGTCTGTCTCTCTCCAATATTTCTTTGAAACACATTCGTGTTTGCCAATACGTGAAAAAAAACCAAACAATTTGAGCTCATATACTTAGATGGTAAAGATAGTCTTCCCGTAATCCTCTTAGCAGGCCTTTTCCAGGTGTTAAAGGTCAAAACAATGTGGAAATTTTATGTTCAAAACCACATTCAACCAGACTGACATGGGAAAACATGGTTTTCTAAGGCCTTTTCTAATGCCAAATGCACACACAGCAGTATCTCTGACTTCATCAGTTTCTGGGAATAGAAATTCTGGTAAGAGGTTATCTTCTGAGGAATGATTTCATCTTCATAAACTTATTGAGTCTAATACGGGTAAAATGTAATGGCTTGTTATATGCAGGAGATTAAATAAGAAATTTTTCATTCCTTTCTGAACTTGTCTTTTATGAAACATTGAAACTCTGAAAATGTCTTTTTGAACTCTCCATTAGTACCACTGAGGGGAGGTTGTCAGTGAATAAAATTTTTTGGACACACATTCAAGAAATAAATACAAAAGCTTAAGCAAGCAGGTTTTTTGTGTGAACTTAAGTAGCATGACTCTAATGGAGCTTTATTTTCAAAGCAGATGAGCATTAAGATATCATTTCAGAACTCAAACACACATAAATGGCATTCTGATTTAAATAGACTAATCTGATTTAAATAAACTAAACTTGCCCTTCATTTTACAGTATTTCTGTGATTCTTTTTCTTTTTTTTTTTTTCTTGAATACTGGACCTTTTCCTAGAGCTTCTGATATGACTGAAATGCACAGAGACATGATGCTGTTGGCTGCTGGTTTATGTCTAGTGGCACTCATATTAGCTGATGTCAGTGAAGCCCTCCCAGGAATAAGTTGGCCTTTACTGGGTCACGAGAGATTGGAACCTAAGGAGAAAAAATTTAAAAAAAAAAATTAAAAAAAATGCTTATACCTTTTTCATATAGAAGAATTTGCTGAATTTATTTACTGAGCCCCAAGGCTTTCATACACAGAAAGAACAAATTCAGGGGGACATTAAAGAGAAACTTCCAGTGTGACAGGAGGTTATTTCATATTTCATCCAACATTTCAAATATAAAGGCTGTTCTCTACACAGAAACTCTCCTCAAACTTCCAATAGGACGCCTACAGAAATAAGAGGAACAGTCATATCCTGCAAAGCTCCCAATGTTACAAAGGTTGTATAAATTGACTACCTCCCAGTTAATCCCTCCGTACTGTTCCTGGGATGAAATTTTCTCTATATTTCTATGTGACATGCAGCTGTTGATTTATCCTTGTAAGCCTAAGAAAAAAATTTTCTGTAGTATCTGTACTGGAGATTTTCACTGCATATTCTCTTATTTTGCCTTGAACTCCCTTTGTCACCAATGGATTTTCTTGCATAATAGAACAAGTAAAGCCTGTCCAACTAGAAAGCGATATGAGATGAGAGATCTCAATGTTGAATGTTGTACTGATTTGTTTTTGTCATTCTGAAATACCTGAAATGCATGAGTGAGTAATGCCTTATGCAAAGCAGATTCAATACCTTTTTGAACCTCAGCGACATTACATAAGTCACAAACTTTATCTCTTCAAAAAGAAAGCAGGAAGCATTGTATATTGATTTTTCTGGTGTAACTAATGCAATGTTAGAAGTCTAATAAAAATATAATGTTATCCACTAGAACTGGCAGTTAGTTTATAAAGGTTGACTTCTTCATGCAATAAAATGTATTTTTTTAACTGAATCCTTGAATGAAAAATTGAGGAAAAGACTTAGTAGAAGTAACCTCTCTCTTGTTTTCCTTTCTTCCTTTTTTCCCCTTTTTTTTTGTTTTAAAAAAAAAATCAGAAAATTTTTTTATGTATTTCCTCCTGCTCCAACAGACTAATTATTCTATTTCAACAGAATGATAATTGCTGTAAATTCTATAAACTACTTAGGCTTTCCTTTGAAATCAGTCTGTGAGTGAAACAGAAGTATTTTAGGGAGGGTTTCTGTAGGAAGAAAACTGCTTGAAAGAACATCACAAGTAAATTAACAAAAAAATGGTGTAGGTTGATAAAGAAAAAAAACAGGCTGATTAAGGAAGTGTAAGTAGATTACAGAAGAACACAAGGATCTTAAAACGTTTAGTCATGGAAGAAATACTAATTAGATTTTAAAAATATATGTGTTGGGAAGAAAGTGATACTGAAGTTAAGTTAAATCTTCACTTGTGAAAGACTTGTAATGGAATTACTATTGACCTGTGTATTGAAATTTCCTGATATTTTGATCAGAATTTTAGGGAACAGAGAGGACATATCTCACAAAAAAACTAGTTCACTGAGTGTTCTCAAAAAGGAGCTGTTTCTAGTGAGGCCAGTAACAACTGCTGTGTCTACTGGAGTTCCTTAATATTAATTTTTGATGCAATAAGACAGACTGGGTGCTATCCTTTGGTAAGCTGCTGCAGTGTAACAGTGTGCCTCTTAATATTGTTAAGTACAAGACTGACCTAGGAACAGTAAAAAAAGAGGATGAACTACATCCATAAATGTTGCATCTAGTCCTTGCTTGTTGTCTTCTCAAAGCGAAGAGAATTAAAAAATATTTTCAATCCAAAACAAGCCGTAACAAACAAACTTTCATGAGCTCTGCAAACCTAGCATCTTGTGTCAAAAGCCGTAATGTGACCAGTGCAGCGGTTATATTTTCTGGGCCAGTGAGGGAAGATGGTATGACGCAGGGTCAGTGTCACTGACGCTGTAGCTTAAGAACCTGGATCCAAGGTCCTACACAAAAAGTAGAGATATCTAATTGTAAAATACTCACAGAATCACAGAATCTGCTGAGTTGGAAGGGACCCACAAGGATCATCGAGTCCAACTCAATGGTAGCACTGCACCATCCTCAAGTGTCACACCAGGTGCCTGAGAACATTGTCCAAATGCTCTTGAACTCTGTCAGACCACTTCCCTGGGGAGCCTCTTCCAGTGCCCCACCACCCCCTGGGTGACGAACCTTTTCCTAATATCCAACCAAAATCCCCCTCGACACAACTTGAGGCCATTCCCTCAGATCCTGTCACTGGTCACCACAGAGAAGAGATTGGTGTCTGCCCCTCCTCTTCCCCTCATGAGGAAATCGTAACTGCAACGAGGTCTGTCCTCAGTCTCCTCTTCTCTAGGCGGAACAGACCAACCGACCTCAGCCACTCCTCATACAGCTTCCCCTGAAGGCTTTGGCATTTCAATACTGATTTAGCTTATCAAAGAAAAATATGAAGTTAACATTACTTGTGGCTTTTTAGTCCTGAATATGTTAAAAATCCTATTTTGCCAAAATAAAATTTTCAAATCACATAACTGCATTTTTTTTCCATCCTGCCACCCTCTATCTCTAATTTCTGTTTCTACTTAAACAGAAGGGATGGCAAAATCAATCCCAGATCCTTCATGTGTCAAGGTCACTACGGGGAGATGTGGAAGTTTACTTTGAAAAACCTTTCACAACCTATCCCTGAAGTCATTGTTTCCTCACTTCCTAATGTGGAAATATTTTTTTATTTTTCTTTTTGTCATTATGTTTTGTCAGTTTGTGTTGTGTTCCACTATGGGGAACTGCGGGGAGTTCTTTTGAAATGGAAGCTCTAGGATGAAATTAAGTCAAATGAGACAAATACTGTATCTGAGAACCATTAATTGGTAACAAGGTGTTGCCCTACTAAAGAAGAGTAGAAAAGGCAGAAAAGGAGGAAGGAAAATGAAAAAGGGTAGGAGGGGAGAGAGAGAGGGAAGGCAGACAGAAAAGCGGGCGCTACGACCAGAAGGTCAGGGAGTGCCCTCGATGTCCAAGCGGAAGGGGATGGGTGCGCGCTGCCTGCCAGGGAGCCTGCTCAGCTCCCAGAGAGGCGCGGCCCCACGGGCACAGCCCCGCAGAGATGGGCGGCCGGACACGCGGTGAGTGAGGGGGGACCGGGCAGGAGGCGCAGGACCCCGGACAGGGCCGCGGCAGGGATCGCGACGGCGGGCTGGATCAGCGAAGCAAGGTTAGAGGCAGGTGGCTCAGGCAGGAACGCAGGGGCGAAGCAGGTGGGGCGTTGGACAGGAACACAGGGCATCAGGACAGGTAGCAGGAGGCTCGGAGGTCAGCTGGTGTCCAGCCAAATGCCCAGCCAGAGAGAGGACGAGTGAGCGTGCGCAAAAAGAGCAAAAGCAGGCTAGAGACACGGCAAAAAGAATAGCAAAAGGCCAAAAAGACACGACCGCAGAGTCTGTGACACAGTTACTTTATTTCCCCTGGCTCCTCCCAAGGTCTGCCTGCTGACAGGAGACCATTGGCCCAGTCCGACCTTCCACTGCAGTCCATTGGTGGAGACCTTTTGCCATCTGTTTGAAGAACCTCTCTGGAGGGCACAGTGTTTTTGGTGGTCTTCTGCTGAGTGCCTATCCCTTGTGAGACATGAAATGGTTGCCTGGCAAAGTCCCTCCAGAGACAAGGCTTTTTCCCATCTTCTCCTAGTTGCCTCCTGCAAGTGGCACGTGTCATGCCTCTGACAAACAGTGTTGAGACAGAAATCAAAATTAAATTGGCTCCTTACAGCTTGTTATTGAGATAATGGTGTCATGCGATGAGTCTGCCAGTTTCCTTTTCTGGGCAGTCAACAGCTGTGAAATCTGGTAAAATATTCAACATAGTATATGCTGTATGAATGATATTGTCTTGAGATTCAAATATTTATTTACTTCTGTTGTGATTTTCGTTGCAGTTACATCACTGTTACTGGAGAGCATACCCTACTTCTGTGTTCTTTGAGGGCAGTCTGCTCTCAAAGTAGGTCCACCCCTAAGAATTTTGACACAGTGAACAGCGAACAGTGTCAAAAGTGACACACTGAAAAATGTCATACAAGAACCTGAGCCTGAACATGAGGCTTTCAGACAAAACTTTAATTGCTCTGAAAAGTGATGACAGATTGTAAACAAAGCAAGTTAGTTTAGAAGGTGGAAAGGCTAAATTCTTTTACTGGTCTGTGGGCCTAAAGCCACAGTAAGTTTGACCAACATGGAACACAGCATGGCAGATAAAAACCTGTTTATTTCTAATTACACTGGTGGGGGGTTTTGTTGTTCTGGTTTGAGGTTTTTATGGTTTTTTTTTTTTACAATTTGATCATGTTGTAAAAATAGGGAATCCTTGCAGGACTAAGACAACTAATTTTGAATATCAGCCTGTAATATAATCTTAATGTAGAATGAGGATGTACAATAGTAAAAGTATCAAAGGGGGTTAACTGGAGGAACGTTAACCCTTTCTTGGTAAATACCCATAAAATTTTAGAATTCTCACTGCATAAGCGCATAACATCTCAGCCACAGGTCAGAACACCTCATCAGATTGAAGGAGCTACGTAAAGGATTGTCAATGACTGTAAGAAATTTTAAATTTAATTTCAAGTATATCTATCTGGTAGCCAAAGCCTTTGAGATTTGTTCCCACAAAGGCTACTGTCTTCTACTGTGCTCTTTCTGCTTGTGTATCCATGCACTTGAAGGTGTAGGAATATTTGTCTTCTGCTTGAGCTAGTCACAAAATAGAGTTTCTTTTGTTTAAAGTGTTATAGTGGGGAGAAAAAAAGTGGAAAACTTCAGGAGAAGCAATTCTTACCAGGAGGATATTGATAATGACCAATTTCATGAACTACAAATACTAACCATGTGAATCTGCCGTTTCAAAAGAATTTTTAATTTGTTTGTTCATTATCACTGATATTTATTAATTTTGGGACACTTGCCACTCTTAGTACTAACAATATGTTGTAGATCATTGTGAAGATGGGAACTGCTGTGAGCTGACTATTCATGTAGTTTGAAAGCAGGCTAAGTGAGCTGATAATTTTGAGATAGATTCTAAATACTGTTTGAAAAATATACAATGTGTTCTCCATTATCTCCTCTTTCTTATTAAAAGTTTCTGAAGGTAATGCTTGGAGAAAGAATCTGATTCAAGGGTAATCTAGACTAAGATTATCTCTTTTCCAATTATTTCCTCAAAGTAATTTTATTGTGATGTCTTTTCCACCTTACCAGCCACCTAAAGTATAAATTTTAGCTGCTGTTAAGAGTGACTCAGAGAGTTTTTAAATTTGATTTGAAGAGTAACTAGTAATTTATTTGTGGATGAAGTTTCTACCTAACACGAGTGCTGACTT
Source organism: Edolisoma coerulescens (assembly GCA_013397115.1). Taxonomy (NCBI): domain Eukaryota; kingdom Metazoa; phylum Chordata; class Aves; order Passeriformes; family Campephagidae; genus Edolisoma; species Edolisoma coerulescens. The sequence goes on from VWZW01004524.1 coordinate 14,201, forward strand.
TCTCCTTCACCTTCCCAGAATTTCCCTTTTCAGAAAGAGCATCTTCTTTCATTTAACTCTTGCTGTTCTCTTATCTGAAACACTCAGCTCAAGCCTTTATGAACACAGCTAAATTTACATTCTAGAACCTATTCACTGTAAATTAGCATAGCTTTCAGTGACTGAATGAAGATCATGCTTTTCCTACCTCAGCTGACAACAGGACTGTATTCTCACAGCTATAACTTGTTATTTTCTATAGAAAAACTGCAATATGACTTTTATATCAAAATATTAAAGCCTGTGCCTGAAGTAAATACAGATGATGAAGTCTGTATTTAAATTTCAGTCCTACAGCCCTCACTTTGTCACCCAACAGTCTTAATCACTATTTTTATGACAATTTGTCATTGCGCCTTCGTGAAACTTCTCTCAGTAATTTTTTTCCATTTTTGCATTCAGGGTCTACATACCCACTTTTAACACTCTGCACTCTTCCAAAACCCTTTTTCAAGTTTCATTTCCTGCAGAGGGTTAAGGGGCAGGTAGTTACTTTCTGCCCTTTTACCTTCTGCCCACATTTCATAGAATTTTAGACTGAAAGAATCATAGTATCAAAATCATAGAATGATTTGTGGTGGAAGGGACACTAGAAAGAAACTTATTTCAACCCCTGCCAAGGGCAGGGACATCTTTCACTAGACCAGGTTGCTCAGAGCTCCACCCACCCTAGCTGCGAACACTTCCAGGGATGGGACATCCACAGCTTCTCCTGGCAACCTGTTCTGGTACCTCACCTCCTTCACAGTAAAGAATTTCTTCCTAACAACTAATGTCATTCCACACTCTTTCAGTTTAAAACCATTCCCCCTTCTCCTATCACTGTATGCTCTTGTAAAAAACCCCTCTCCAGCTCTCTTGCAGGAGCCCTCTCGGCACTGAAGGTGCTGTAATGACTCACTGGAGCCTTCTCTTCTCTAGGCTGAACAGCCACAACTCTGTCACCCTGTCTTTTTTGTATGAGAGTTTCTTCAGGCCTCAGATCATCTTTGTGACCTTCCTCTGGAGTCACTCCAAAAGGTCCACAACCTTGTTGTGTTGGGGCCCCAGAGCTGGACGCAGTACTCCAGGAGGGGTCTTAAGAGAGCAGAGTAGTGTGTGAGAATCAGTTCTACAAATTTTTCTTGATACTTTCTACTCTCAAGAGCAGTTTTTTTCAGGGTTTTCTTGCTAGGTCAACAACAGAATGTGCCCAAGATGGTTCTTCTTTGGAAGGAATTAAATAATATCCACAAATCATATGACTGTAAGTGTGGGTTTCACATATGATGGGAAGAATATTTTCTGTTTTCAGTTAAGAATGTGCCTCATGAAGCAGAGACTTTGCATGCTGTGTGTTCATTCTGATATGAAATGGCACGGTCGTGAAATTTGGGAAGCCACGGCTAGGTGAGATGGGCCTGTAAACCCTTTCTCCTTTCTCATATTCTGTTTATCAGCAGAATTTACTGTTTAACTGTACATGTTTTGTGCAGGATCACAATCTATTAGCAAGGACTTTCAGTGCTTTTGGGAAACTGGCCCCTTCAACCATACGACTGGTTGAAAAGAGGGGAGATTAAATGAGTTAAAATATGTGGCTAAATAAAGGTTGTTTCATATGGAGTTTGTCGTTGTGTCTGACAGTGCAGTGGAAAATGACAGACTGGCCTTTTATGGGCTTTGGTTTTTTCCTTTTTAAAAAAATTATTGTTAATTGGATGAGATTTGGCTTTGTTTGTGCTTGGTTTTTTGGCTTTTTGGGTTTTTTTTTTGCTTTGCTTTCTCTCCCGGTAGTGCTTGCCTTTATCTGACATGACTTAAAAATTGAAGAATATGTGTGTAGTTTTCAGAAATGTATTGCTCAAATTATCCACTCTGCTTTCATTCATGTGCAGCTAACAGTGCTCCTCTCATATAATCGATACTTAGATGGAGATTTGTAATTTCTTTAATTTTTTGTCTCCTACATGATATATTTTTACTTCTGGCTGGTTATTCATGCAGCAGCTTGAACTAGGGGAAAAATAATCCTGCACTTCTGTATAATTATTATAAAATCAGAACCTACAAATGACCTACAAAGAATATTTAGCAGGAAAATGGATCACTTTCCCTCCAGCTATTATGATGTGCTTACAAAGCTTTTTCAAAAACTGCATTATCACTGAACTAGTTAATTAATTTTATTTTATAATGCAGCCAGCAATTTAATGTAATTTTTTTCCTCCCATTGTTTTGACATTCCACTTTTTACAAAGATCCAGAGCTTCTAAAAACTCAGGTAGCCAAAGTATGTAAGAATACAGCTAAGGATGAAAGCTACTTGGGGATAAAAATCTCTTTTGTAGCAATTTTTGCTTTCTGTGGTAGTATTTTTCTCTTTTCCATTCATATCATCAAAGCCCGAGTTATTAGAACTAATTGAAAAATCAGTAACTTATCACATCTCAGCTGAATGTCATCATAAAAATATTTTAAAGCACTTTAATTAACCCCTTGAACACCAGGGAAATATGCAGATTAATTTGCTTATTTCCCTGAGCTCTTTTTGGAGCTATTTAATTAACATGTTTTTGCAAACTCTCCGTTTTAATAGTAGCTCTACAGTTTGGGTACAAGAGGAACTAGCTCTGAATGCAGAACTAAGAGGTAGGTTTTTTTCCTTTCTTTAATGATTGAATTTAATCTTCAAATTTGGCACTACAAAATCTACAGACAATAATTAATTTTTTTATGTAACTTTTTTGGCACAATTCTTAGTAACATTTATGAAGAGAACATTCTGAAGGAGTTCCAGTGTTTTAGAATTATATCCTCTAAACACAAAGTGACCTCTGCCGTACTCTCAGAGATGCTTCTTGTGGCTGGATTGAAATTTGAGTCCATGGGAACTATGGTCATCAGAAAATCAGGATGAAACATGGTGTAAAATAAGGCAGCAGTTTGTTTCCCAGATATTGAACACTTTCCAGTTTAGACATAACAAACAAGCATGAGACAGAGTGTTGGCTGAATACCAAATAAGTGCTTTCATAAATAAATCACTTTACAAATTTTGCTGGTATCTATTGAATAATTCATGTGACAAATAGGCGATGGACAGCAACAGTGCTCCTTGAATACAAAGAACATCCCTGTTAATTGAATTTTTTAAATGAAAAATTAGTAATTTTCACTGACTTTTATATTCAAAAATTGTTACTCAATTAGGTTTACAAAAAAAGCAGTCAGAGGGCTTCACATTGCTGGTAGAAAGACACATCATTTGAGGACAATTTAAATTTTCTTTTGTACTCTTTTCCTGATGGTCTGTACCACTTTTGTCCTGTTCCGCTCCAGTGCTAAGTCCTGAAAAAAGCCTCTCTGCTTGGTGTACTGGAATCATCATGTGACTTGTCATTGGCCCAGCAATTCTACTTTCATGTCTCTGGCAACATTTCAGGTTCATATTACTCTGAATTAATACGCAGGCACTTACATAAAACAGTTAACTTGTATCTGAACGTTGTATAATGTCCACTTTCACCCATGGAATTAAAAAAAAACCCAAACACAAAAGTTCCTAATATTCGATTCTATAGTTAGGAACTGTACCTGGTTATTACAGCAGAATTAAAAAAGTGATTCCAATGAACTTGAAGAAGAACTCAAGCTCTGGATTTGTTGTTGCCAACTGTTTGGCTGTGTAGGATGTATTTTTGCTACTCAAAAACTTAAATGACAAAACCTTTAGATTAAGCAAACCAGTTAAATTTGAAAATATTTCAAATTTATTTAAACTTGAGAAGATAAAGAGGATAAACTTAGGGTTTATCAGTGTGTCTAGCAACTGCTAAAATGTACTGGGATATCTTCAGTTAGAACTGTGCCATACATGTGTTGTTCCCGTTTAGCTCTGTGATTTAGGTCAAAGTATAAGATCTTCCTCACAATCTGTAAAAATGAAGATATAATTTAATTACCAGAGATCTGATGGTTTAAACATTGCATTGTCTTCTTTTATTTATTGAATATTCAATAGAATATGCGGATAACTTCAAAAATGTTTCTATAGAAGTTATCTGTATAAGGGTTTATGGAACAGCTGTAGCACTCTTCTGAAACCGAACTCTAGGCAGCCTCTTAGTATTCAAGGTTTTTTAATAAAAATTTGATTACACATGGACATAACTGATAAAAAGGATACAGCCCGAAAAATCCAAACGCGACCACATGAAGATTTGCACACAGGCTTATTTTTAGCTATTGTAAACAGTCTGGCTGCTCAGTGAAATGCATCAAGGACATATGCAGGTGTGTAAAGGATACAGATTTATGGCGTTCTTTTTACCATGTAAGTGCAGTGGGATAGTCCCACATTAAACAGATTATACTGGAACGTATGGCTGAAGAGGAAGGAGTTATTGTATGTCATGTGATTGAAATGAATATGTTTCTTTAAATGAGGATCATTTTAAATATCATTCAGTAGTGGTTATTTTCACTATAGCAGGTACATCCTGACTTTGTAGAAAATGGTATCACTGTAAAAAGGAAGAGTATGCCATGTTTAGGATAGGAAACAGATGTAAAAACTGAAGTGAACGTTCCATTCATCCAGTCTGACTTTCAAAGAACAAATTATTTCTTGGTTTATGGCCAGTAGCACTGATTGAGCTGCAATATTTCTACTATAAAAATCTCCTATCTTGCTGTAAGAGCTGTAAGAGAAAAGAAGCTACCATGATATTTGGTAAATCTTCTAATGGCATGGAATCAAATTTTTTCCTGTCTTTCTTAGATATGTAAGGCAGCAGTAACAAACTATTACCCCTGTCTAGAGTTTTGTTCCTTTTAGTATTTTGTTTTCAATTGTAATAATGGTAAAGAAACATAAGTCAAAGATGAACAGGTATAATCAATAGTGCAGGAAAGATTGCCACATGAACTCAGAAATTCCCTGATGGGTTTGTTTAGATGCTTGTCTTTAGGGTAATCTTAAAAAGTACCATAAATCCCTTTTGTCTCTGTTGCACATATTTTAATATTAGTTTTCATTTTAGCATAGGTTCTGTATAGTATGTCTAAGGAAGCACTTTTTCTTTCTGAAAACTCAATGAGGCTCGAGGTGTCGTCTCTAAATATTTCAAATTTTACTAGTCATATTGAATCTGCACTTTTGCAGATTTCAAGATGCTTTTGAAATGCTGTGACTCCTTGGTTGTCTTGGACTTTCTATCAAACATTCCACTCATGAATGATTCTTTTCAAAGAAATAATCTCATTAACATTCCCAGGACTTAATCAAGGCATTAAGCTTGAAAAACATGCACCTCTGACAGATGCACATTCATCCAGCTTCAACTTTCCTCTGCTGAAGAAGGTTAAAATTTCTATTCTGAAATCTTCTTTGAGTTAACATTATTCCTAAAGACACTTTTGTGTTTGTGCTTCCACAACTTTTGTTGTGTAAAGTAAGCTAGGTGGCTCTGTTGGCAAAGTGTATTTCCTACACTGAGTCATTCTTTTGACACTTTCGATTCTGTAACATCTTTCAACTTTCTTCTTGAACTGTATCTGCTTCTGGAATATTTTTACAGTTCTAGTGAGTGCACTGGTCAGTACAGATTTCTATTATTGAATTAATCATGTTCCACAACATGAATGGAACCCTTAGCTTATGTAGGTTAGCTTAAGTTATATTAGATGAATGGCCTTAAACTGAAGGAGGGCATTTTTTGATTAGATATTAAGAAGAAATTCTTTACTATGAGGGTGCTGAGGCACTGGAACAGGTTTACCAGAGAAGCTGTGGATTCCCCATTTCTAGTGATGTTCAAGAACAGGATGTATGGGGCCCTGAATTACCTGGGCCAGTGGAAGGCATCCCTGCCCAAAGCAAGGGTTTGGAACTAGATGATTTTTAAGGTCTCTTCCAACCCTAACCATTACATGATTCTATGATTCCATAACTTGTTTACTAAATGATGTAGATTTTTCTCTTTGCTACATACAAACCTCTTCACAATCTGCTAATTTCTTTAGGACTTTTCTTCCTGATCATCAGTTGCTGCAGCACACCTTCATCATACACTTTCTCTATGACAATTCTAGTTTTCAAGACACCTTTAGGCTTTATCCATTACCTAGTTTTCATCTAAATTTTTGGCTAACACTCTGCTTTTAATCTTGTGTCAGAAGCATGATAAAATAAAACAACTAGTAGCTAAAGCTGGAAAAATTCTGTTGTAAATAAGACATTCTTTTGATGGTCATAACTAACAGAAACAGCTATTTAGGGATGTTTAGGAGCCTTTTACCCTCTCCCAAACTGAAAGGCTTATTAAACACTTGCAATCTTATGGAGCTATTAGTGTTTTTAAATATACAAATGAAGTAACAACTTTCTAAAGCTTAATGAAATCAGAGGGCTTTAATGGGTTTTTAATTTAAGCTCCTTTTTTTCACTTCATTTCACAATATGCTGCTTATTTTTAGTTCAACAGTGAAGTTGGGAAGATACTGATCTCACAAACTCTTCTGAATATTTTTTATCTTGTAACTAGTACTAGCAAAAATTGATATTCAAACCTTCCTTTAGAAATTTGCATTTAGGTACCAATCCCTGTCCTTCAGTTCTTTATTTCCTGCTTCTATTACAATATTCATCCTTCTCTTTAGCAAAAAAAAACTCCACTTGAGTGCTGCTTTCAGTCAGCAGGACAATGGAGAAAACTGAAGGGAATGGTAGTAACGCTAACTCTCCTCTAGGAAGCTGTCTGCTTCTTTGTCTCACTTCAGGAGAATCGTGCCTTTTCCCTCTGACAACAAAGGATGCACTAAAGTATAACTTAATTTTCTTATTTTTCAAGAACACTGCAACTCAAAAACGGATACAATTTTATTAAGCTATATCTTATGTAATTTCAAAATATCTCTTCATAATTTCTCAGTGATCTTTCTTTCTAAAGGAATATAAAAATAATCACTTTGGAACAAACTGAACAAATAGGTGAGACATAAAAGCTGCAAAAGTTACATTTTAGTTAACTGGAGCATTCCTTAGCTTTGCATATTAGCTTTGTAATGTGATTTAGTTTTTATGCTCTTCAAAATAAGATCTTAGTGAATAATGGGTAACAACATTCAAGTCACCATAAAAGAAAACGACAAAATGACTTCATGAAAACGCCAACAAATGCAAGCTAAGAGCATTTTCAATTTATCTGCCAAGTTTCTCAGCACTCATCCAAAATAGCTTTGTGATTTTACTTCCAAAGCTATTATCTGAACCCAAATAAGTAGCTGTCAATAACTATCAGCTATTCTGCTGACCTTTTTCTGTCTGAGCCAGAATCAGAACGGGTCTGTTGAAAGCCGTACCTGGCTTCCGGTACAGAAGATCCCATTAGCTGTAAATTCTTTGCTCATCTCTGAGGTCGGTGTTCTTGTCACAGCCTTTATGGCCGTCCTGCAACACTTTAATAGTGATATGCTTAATTGCTGCGGAGTTCTAGTTAAGCTTAGAAGAAAATTATCAATGAAAGCGGGCATGAGAATAAAGGCAAACATACTTTTTTCCTAAATGCATTCCTTATTTTACCTTGAAAAAAATTGGTCTTAGATGTTTTATAAGTCGATAAGTCCATATGTTTTACAAGCAGATATATAATGAGTCACATTAAGTTATGTCAGTCATACCCCACTGTCATGTTTTATTATGTAATGCAAAAAGGCTCACAGAAGTTACTCAGCTTTCATGAAGTGGGAAATAAGATTGGTGCTGTTAGAGCAGGCTGAACTCTTCAGGAGGAAAAAACGTTCATTTCAAAGCAGTAAGAACTGCTGTGATTACAAAATAAGCACCAATTAATTATAATGAAATTTAATCAAGCTTCACTCAGGTTTTCATTCTCTCCCATGTCTTTAAGGATTGATCTTTAGGAAAGACTTAAAATCACATTTCTGAGGTAAGTTGCTTCTTATTTAATTGTATATGATGAAGTTCAAAAAAAACCCAAACCCACAAACAAAAAGACTACATAATTTAATCTAAAAATCGAAAACTGTTTGATTTTCAATTAAGATGTAACTGGTAATCTTGAAGTTACAGTTCCCTATACACTTATGTTTTCTGATTCACCTATTGTCAGGCTATAGGCAGATGAATAAGGAAGGGATGGGTCTCACAAGAGTGATATTTTCATACTGGGGAGATTGTGACACTTCAGAATCAAATTTTGTGTTCTCTTTCTTTCCATGTCTTCAGTTCTTACTTTCTCATGCACTGACATCTGTAATCATTATGCTGCATTCGACCATGAGGCAGATCTTGAAGTTTTCAGTCATTTTGAACTACTACCACCAACAGATGCAGCAGCACACCAGATTTTCAATCATCCTCCGTCCTTCTGTAAAACTTCTCTTCTCAGGTCTCTATCATCCATAATTCAGGATAGTCAGGATAAAAGTATTCTCTATAATTTTTTTGCACTGTCTTCTGACCTTTGTGCCTTACCAAAATTATTTACTAAAAGGTGATGTGCTCAAGATTACATGTACAAAGTCCAAGCAAATATCTCTGAGGAAGGCAAAGATTGTAGAACAACTCTTTTTGAGGTTTTGGAACCGGCATGAAGGACGTAATTGATGACAAATACCCTTCATCTATAATAATATAGGTATGTTGTAATAGCACCAGGGCACTTTTATATCATAATACTTGAAGGGTTTGTGAAATAGCTTGTCTACTTCAAAAAACAACTCACTGTTCAGTGGCAATATAAAAGCATACTGGAAGCATAAACAAAAGTGTAACACTATTAAAGCACAAGTGACCTGTTGGCACTGTTCAGTTTTTCAGATTTGTTTTATCTGTAAATTCCAAATCATGTTAGTTTTGCTTTTTCAGGAGAAACCCTGTAAGCTAAATATTTTTGCCTTGCCTTACTTCTTTCCTTCTCCTTCTCCTTCCCCTTCCCCTGACTATGGTGAGAAAATATTCTTGAGGAAAATTGCACACAGGCATTCAAATCTTTATTTTTAGCTGAGGTTTGTAGTAGAACAAATTTCCATGTATTCTGTGATATCTGTGATCCCTATGTATGCACATGTATGTGTGGGCATAAATTTTAAATGAAGTTATAATTAGAATGAATAAAAACTGTACCATATTGATTTCTTAAAGTTAGAAAACTGTGTGATCATGGATGCTTACAATATTTTGGTGAAGGTGAAAAAATATTGAAAAATAATGTAAATAATTCCTTCCTTATTTCATTTTAATCCATGTACTTGGGATTTATACAGGTGCCTGCCACTGTTTGGGAGAGCTATAATAAACTATTGCTTCAACTTTTTGATAACAGTTGTCATTTTAACATTTATTTTGATTGTCAGAAAAGAGTTTGATGTTCATACAAGTTAAGATTGTGACTTAAATTCAGAGAAAGCAAAAACTTTAGGGACATAATAAATTTTAATGCATCACTTACAATTTGTCATTGATGTCAAACACCTTGCCAATATCAGCACATCATCTTGTTCATGACCTTGTCTGATCTCATGAAAGATTCAGATTTTGTGTAGACAAAAGCTCTGTTATATCAGTAGTCAAGTGTATTTCTTCTTGGGACATTTTTCCTGTCCTGCATGTTCTTTATGAGAACCTGTGTAAATAATTAGCCTAAAATATTTAATAGATTTTTATAAAACACTTACATTTTTCACTTGTCAAGAGATAACTGTCTTTCACATTCGACATTCATATGAAAGAATGTAAGACAAAACTATTTTTTGAAATGCCATACTTTATTTGATCTCAGGTCAGTCATAGTAATCAGAGCAGCAATTTTTACCAGCTTGAAAGCTATGCTTAGTGCATAAGCCCGATGATGCCTTCAATTTTTCTTCAAATCTTTGCTTAGTTTCAACAGCAGGTTGTGTTAGGTGTTTGGTAAAAAAAAATTAATGTGAATTCTAACTTTACCATAGAGAAAATGGTGCAACGCTCTTAGTAGGCTAGAGGCTTTTATACTGAAGTATTGAAAAGTTTTTTGGTGGTCTGCAGTAAGCTAGTTGAAGATGTCTTTTGTAGTGTTTTACTTGTGTAGTGGTTTGACCTTGGCTGGGCATCAGGCTCCCACCAAGCCGCTCTATCACTCGCCTTCCCAGCAGGACAGGGGAGAGAGAATAAGGTGGAAAACAACTAGTAGGTTGTGATAAGGCACTTTATTATAGGAAAAAAAAAAGACAAGCAAAAGTTTGTGTTCACATAAACAAAAGGAAAAGTCAGTCTCTACTTCCCATCAGTGAGCAATGTTCAGACAGTTCCTGGGAAGCAGGGCTTCAGCGCACACAGGAGTTGCTCTGGAAGGAAAACATGGTAGAACAACAAATGTCCTCCTTTTCCTTCTCCTTCCCTTACCTTTCACACCTGAGCTGATGCCACATGGTGTGGAATATCCCTTTGGTTAATTTGGGCCAGCTGGCCTGGTTGTGTCCCCTCCCAGGATCTTGTTCCCTCCCAGCCCTTGATGTGGAGGGAATGTTAGAGGGATGTCACTGCTCAGCAGTAGCCAAAGCACTGGTGTGTTATCAACACCCTTCCAGCTACCAATGCAAAGCACAGCACCATGGGGGCTGCTGAGGGAAAATGGACTCTGCCTCAGCCGGACCCAATACAACTTGTATCAAAGCTATTTCATTTTACATACACAGAAATTGTCCAATAAATGTTTTCCTTGCTATTTTCTCTTTGTAAGCAGTTCCTGTAATAATCACAGGGACTATTAGTACAATACATTAATGTCATGAGTGGAATAGGAAGTGGTCTAAGAAGTAATCTTGCCTCAGACTGTGGTCTACATTATAAAAAAAACCTTGCGAATTCATATGCTAACCAGTTAACATGAAATATGACCCCTGAAACTTGTAACATGCGCTAGGGAGCTGTAAAAATAAATATTGTGATCGTTAGTAACAAAAAAGTTAATTAATAAAGTGATTCAAGAATTTTACCAACCCTCTCTCCTATCTGACAGCAACTTTAGTATGATGATACTAACAGAAGAGTTTAATTCCAGTGAAACATCTACTTTCTTAGCAAATTTTCTTGTATCTTTCTCATGCTCAAGGCATATGTTGTTGTGAAGACTGTTCTATCTGATGAATAAGCAGTAAGATGATTCTCTTTCTCTGGTTTTAAAAAACAGTTTTAGCACACTTCCTGACAGTAGGCAATACATGTATTATAAATACACATCTATCAGTGGTTATGGTAACAAGGTTCGTGTAAATGCCTAGCTGGATAGGGACTGAAAGAAAACTATTAAGTCTCACATAGGTTTTAATTGTGTCATAAAGCTTCAGGAAAAAAATCAAGAATGAAAGAGTGTTGCAGTAGCCACAATAGTAGTTACTATACAGTGGAAAAATGCTGATATTTATATATAAAATTCATGGGTAGTGAAAGAATTATTGCAAAGTTTTGTTAACAAAATCCCCGCCAGTGCAATCCTTCAAAAGACTGAAGAAAAAGTCTCTCTATATATATATGTAAGTCAGATAAAGGCCTGAGAGATGATGAAATCTGCACAGTCAGTTCAAAAATTCTCCTGCCATTTAAAATTACTCTTTCCAATGTATTCCAGTATTTTATTCTGTGTAATGCTATATAAAGGACTGGATGACAGCATGTTAATAATTTCACATGTGTTCTACTAAAAACTCAGCATGAAAATGTCAGAAAAAAAAAAAAAAGCCAGTATGGTTAATTATTATGTTTTAATTGTTTACAGTGCACCCACATAGGCCTATGCTTTTTTGCTGTAAAAGAAAAACATTATGCATAAAGCTCCATACATTAATTTGTGCGTTTATGAATTCAAACAGAATAATTTCACAAACTATAGGCAAAATAGAGTCAACATTCATCTTTTCCATGGGGTGGTTGAGGTGCTCATGCTGGATTTGCATACATTCCTTTTTCTTTAAACACTTGTGTTTGGTTTATATTCCTATGTCCAACAGAATGTTTTGAAGGGGCAGTAGTCCTCATAGACACTTCAACCAATGATGTTGGAAGAAGGTGGGCCAGCTGTGAAATAGAATTAGCTGTTTTTATTTTAAGACTTGGCATCCCTTCTATAGGTAAAGTCAGAATAATAAACTTTGCAATTATGAAGTTTAAGAGAAATCTTGCTAATCACATAACGGATTCTAAAATTTTACTCATTTATTCGTTGCCATTCCTTCTACACATATGCAGCTCTCTAGCTAGCACATACTGAGATAGGACAGGAGTCATCACTTTTCATTTAAGATGTAAGGTAGCTCATATTATTATTTATATATTCAACTGATGGCCCAAGATTTTTGGTATCTTTCATGTTTCACAGTAAGGTTCTTAGTGGAGAGATTTTGACTTATGTTATACTTTTATTTTCCTGTTATCAGAACTTATTTTACTTTGGAAGTTTGAACCTGTGCTGTGAGATTACAGATTCTTTTGCCACATGAGGTAGGCACAGGCATAGTAGAACATTTTGGTACTCAAAGATGAGAAACGTGCACCTGACACAGAGAAGTGAAGTATTTCTACTAGGTCACAGCCTTTTCAATCCATGTTTCTTGCTTCCAATGTGGTGTATGGAGATTTTTCATAAGCATTTTACATATCTACATAAAATGGAAAAGAAGTTCTTAAATGGTTGTCATGGTTTAACCCCAGCCAGCAAGCAAGGCCCACACAGTTGCTGTCTCACTCCCGCACCAGCAGTGCTGGGGAGAGAATTGGAAGGGTAAAAGCCAGAAAACTCATGGATTGAGATAAAGACAGTTTTATAGGGAAAGCAAAAGCCACACACACAAGAAAGGCAAACCAAGGAATTAATTCAATGCTTCCCATGTGCAGGCCAGTGTTCAGCCATCTCCAGGAGAGCAGGGCCCCATCACACACAGTGTTTACTTCGGAAGACAAGACTCCAACTGTCCCTCCCGTCCTCCTTCTTCCCAACACCTTTATATCCTGAGCCTGATGTCATCTGGTCTGGAATACCCCTTTCATGAATTGAGTTCACCTGTCCTGGCTGTGTCCCATTCCAACCTCCCATGCACCCCCAGTCCTCCAGACGTTGTGCCATTAAGAAAAGCAGAAAAAGCCTTGGTGCTGTGCAAGCCCTGCACAACAGTAACAAAAATGTCTCTATGTTATCAACCCTGTGTTCAGCACAAATCCAAAGCACAGCCCCACACCAGCCACTGTGAAGAAAATTAACTCTACCCCAGATGAAACCAGCACAGTGGTCCTTTAGATTTCATCAGTTCACAAAAGGGACCACACAGAACAGGTTTAGTGAAAGTTTTTGATCAATCATCTTGAGAAAAAAACTTTCTGCTTCAAAATTGATGATATCAGTTGTTGATATATGAAAATTCAAAACAAGGAAGTAGAAAGTGTTTCTTTTTTTTTTTCTGACTTCGATTAATCTGATGCAAGATGAATGAAATAGCTAGATAGACCTCGATTTGAGATGCTGAACATTCTAGCTTTTCAAAATTTAAAAATAAATAATAATAACAGTTTTGCAGATAGTAGATAGACATAAAATTACAGTGCCATAGAAATGAACATCAGAGCTTTCAGTGACTGCATATTGGCTGAATTTCACGCAATGCATTTGAAATTATTTAGGACAGCATTAACGTTAAAAAATAACCCCTAGTCTTTTGCAAATGCAGTAGATCTTTGATAGATAAATCAAACTCAATACTTTGGCTTCTTTATTACAGCACATCTGTTAGTGAAACAAAAAGTCTGTACCACATACTATATTCTAGTAGTAACAATCTTTGGATGTTTTACTTACGGTTTAACTACTGTCTTTCCATTAGCTTCTTTCATGGTTATTAAGCTGTGCTATATATCTTGCATTCTCTTCTCCTTCTCAGCTAAATTATATGAGGAGCTGATATTTGGAAGGCCACAAATAATCAATAAACATTATCAAGAGATTCATGCTTGTTCTTCTCTAAATCAGGAAATTGACAGAAAAACATAGAGCCCAGGTGGAGCTGACATCTGTAATCACTGGCAGTTGCCTGCCTTTGTATTGAAGCAGATGATCATTTTTCATTAGAGGTCAAACTAGTTCCCCTTGCAACTTCTGTGTTACACAACCTTTCATCAGAAAAAAAGGTAAACATGAAGTCAGTCTCATTTTACTGTTAATCTAATACAAAAATAAACAAATAAATAAAGTCCGTTTTCCTTTGTTGCTTTAACAAACCAAGATGAACATGACCTGATTTCTCAATATTCAGGGCAGATGATCAGGGCAATGCTAATATCTTCAGCAGCAAATCTTTAGGCTCATATTGATTACAGTTAGGTTGACATATCATCTAACAGGCCTTTGTAAAGAGAGGCAATTTGCCACTAGCTGGGGAAGCAAGAATTCAGATCATGTGCATGATCATCATTGAACAAAACTTGGTGACACTGCTTGTGTCTAAAAATTTTTTGCAAGAAGTTATAATTTTAGTAAGAAGAAAGGGCATATGTGAAGAGGAATTTCACCAGACAAATTAAAATAAAAACAATATAAAACCAATTAAATTTATGAAAACCAGAGGGAATGAATATTTTTTTTATTGTGGACATATGTTTCTCTCTCTCTTTTTTCTTTCTTTCTTTCTTTCTTTCTTTCTTTCTTTCTTTCTTTCTTTCTTTCTTTGATGAGTGAAATATTTCTTAAAATTGCAGCAGTTGTAAGAACTCATTTTGTCATATGTAGATATCCTAATACACAATGTATATGATTAGGTTACGGCCTTTTCCCCAGTTGCAGCCTCCTTTCTCTGTTTAATTGCCTGCTTTCACAGTCACCTTATGAATTTTGTGGACTAACCCTTCCTTGTCTTCCCATCAAAGTTTGCTATACTGGCCAACAAGCTCAACAATTATTATTGCTGCATAAGCATAATCATAAGTGGTCAGGTGAGGCTTGCTTACTGGGAAGCTAGGCTATCAATGTTCAAAGAAATTTACCTTTGTTACTACTTAGTTTATTTTTTTGCTTATTATACATTTTCCCAACAAGGAAAAATACTACTCTGAGTACATGTGGTCTGTTTATTAGTTTGAGCATGAGTAAAACATTCATTTGGTAACCTTCACAGTACTGTAGAATTTCTAAAGTCTGTTTTTTAATTTCAACAGTGTCACAGATAATGTATTACTTTGGCATTTACTCCCATGAGCATATGCATGTGAGAATGCGTATGCTTGTATAATTTTTTTGGTTGCAGTTTTCTCTGAAGAGAAATATAAAATAAACAAATTTGCCTGCTCAACAATTCTCACTGTATAAGAAGAAAAAATAGTTCTCAAAGATGCCTTAGATGCATGTATTTTTATCTAGGCTTTCCCTTTTATGAAATAGCTTAACTGTGTGTGTGTGTGTGTGTGTGTGTGTGAATATTTCTCTTTGCACTTAATTTAATGGGATTGTTTTCAGGTCTTTTATAAGATTTTTATTTATGACTGTTTTTTTTCTTTAAAGCAAAAGACCCAACCAAAAAACAAACAAACAAAAAAACCCAACCAAAAAACTACTGCTTTCTTTTATGATTAGTGCAAATTGCAAACATAAATCAGCATGCATTCATTCATGGTGCATACATGCATAAAAAAATATGCATCGGGGAAATAGTGAATATATATAAAAGCCTTGCTCGTGTTTTTCAACTATTTCTAGTCAATATTATTTACATTAGAAAAAACCAAAAACCACAAAACAACCAAAGTTTGGTGGAAATAGTAAATATGAGTTAATAATAAGCATATACAGGAAGTCCATATAGGTATTCTCAAGCCAGGGTACTATGTTCATTTATGTATGCACAGGGAATCGGTGCAGCAACAATCACCAAATTCTGCCCTGACTGAACTGGAAGTAGTGAAGGCTACAACAACTGGATATTGGTATGTGAAATGTCGCAGAATATTCTGGTTTGGAAGGGATCTACAAGGGTCATGGAGTCCAACTCTGAAGGGAATGGCCCATCGGGGGATGAAATCCACAGCCTTGGCATTACTAGCACCATGCTCTGACCGACTGAGATAATCTCAGTGGCACAGCTAGTAGGGTACTTCCCTTGTATATTTCGTGACCAGATTGATTAGTTTATACCTCCGTAATTTCAGACTGCTGGAAAGTTGACCTGAAGTGCTGAAGAAAAAAAAAATAAAGAGAGGTGAAGTCTTGGATTTGCTTTACCTTTCTTAATGTTTAAAGTAGGAATATGTCTGCATCGATAGCTAAAAGTTGCATGTCTTAAGATAGATCTCCTTCACACATTTTGTCTTCAAATGAAGCAACAGCTGGTGTTTTTTAACATAAAGTGACACGCAAAGCAGCATGACCGAATGGGTGACACATACACCAGCTCTAACTTTTATAATGTATTTCATACCATCTCTTCAGGCCAAGAGACAGGGTGCACCTCCACAGCAAGGAAACATTCACCAGCTGGATGAACCTTGGAAGACAGGGAATTCAAGGTGACTTAAGAACACATGCAACAGGTGCCTATTGCAAAGCAGTCTTTGGATGGTCATGTCTTCCTCCCTTGAATTTAGTCACTTCCTAGGGATTTGCTGATGTAGCCTCAAAATGAAATAGGAAATTGCCTTTCTCCTTTCCTCATTCTACTTAAAATTTTTCTGTATGTTGACTTGCAAAGTTCAGTAGGTACAAAATATTATGCTACTCAGTTTGATGCCAGGCAATACATAGCAGTTATCTTCAGCAGGATTTTCCTTAAGGAATGCTTGGGCTATTAACTGGAGCAATTATTTCAGATAACGCATGCATTCCACACATATTCTGTGATGCCTCAATAGCTGTAACAGAAAACTGTTTGTCATATATGACACTTATGAGTACCAGCAGCTTCATAGAAGTACTTTAGCTTTCTCCTTTTTGAAAAATCCATGTATAGAACCTGTCAGTACTTAATGGCCCACTTCCATAAATGAGGGGACTTTTTAGTAAATTTAGGTGAGAGGTTTACTTCAAATTGGCAATATTTCCTTTCTCTTTTTCCTAAGAACAGAAACTTTGTTTTTGTCTTTTCACTTTGGTAGAACTTCAGAAATGTTTGTGTAATGCAGTTGCCTGCTGCGGAAGAAGGACATAATGTTCTGACATGTTGACCTGATGCTACACCTGGTTATGTTCTTTGTGGCTACGAAATGCTAAGTGCTGCTTTTGGTGCCCTTCCTCTCATTTTTGTCTTGCACTTCTTTACTAATTAACTGAAATCTACTGGAAAAAAAATCTCCAGAAAAAAAGCAGCTTGTGTTTTCCTTGTAAATAAGCCAGTTGCTCTCAGACCTTCATGGTGGAATGTGTGATAAAAAATCTTTAGTGCTAAAAAACTTCATGCTCCTTTTGTCCTATAAACCCCCACATTTTTTTTATCCTGGGATACTCCCTAACATTCTGTAATCTTGTAGAAGTCAACATTTATTCATTGTAACGATAGACAACCTCTTGACATTGCCTTTGGATATGCATATTTTCTAACCAGTAACTGTGTGCTGAAACGCTCTGCATATTTAAAGACAGATGTAGTGTGGATGCTAACAACCAAAATGTACTTTGAACTACAAATCCTGTAAAGAAACTGCACATTTCACTATTTTAATGTGTTTTGGTTTTTTTGGTTTTTTGAGGGGGGGAGGTTGCCTCTGGGATATCCCACATAATGATATAACAACTTGAGGCCTAAATAGACAGAAAAGCCAGGACCAAACAAACTGTCCTTTACATGAAGCAACAGTATCTCTTGTGATCTTACAGTTAATAAACTATTTTACATTTTTAGCAATGTGTTCTCTCTGGCCCAATGACAGATATTACTTCCTGCATAACTGTATAAAGCTCATTTTCTTAGACAAATGAAATTTTCTCCCCTGGCAACTTTTCATGTAGACCTAGAGTCACTTATTTTTGCCTCTGTATTAATTAGCAGAGAGATTTGCCTGGTATGAAAGTGATGGCAGTCCCTCGTTATATTTCCATCCATGCTAGCAGAATTGCATTAATATCCCATGGATAATCAGTTCACTCCGTACCTCTTGAACTGCTATCAGATGGTCTATATAAATCAGTACCTTCCCACGTATCCTACCACATTCCTTCCTTCAAGAATGACAGTCCTTTGTTTCTCCTAATTCCTCTGCTACGTATAGTAATAGCATGTATTGTAGGTGTCACCTTGGAATTAACAACAACTGCTCTAATGAGGTTTCTCTAAATTTAACTCACTTTAACTCCACTCAGTATCATATATGAATCCAACATAACTTAAATTTAGAATTTCATCGCAATGATAACGTTATTCTTCAGGTTTATATGGTGATTAGCTAACGTGTGGACGGTATTAACACATCCTTGTGTAACAAATGCAAAATCAGAAGCGTGCCCCTGGTTTTTTTAGGTTACTAGGCACTCCTGTACCTTTTCCCATTTATACAGTAATATCATACTAACATCAAGAGGTTCAGCTACTTAAGTGATTGTCTGGTAACACTTGCCATACCACAAATACTTCACATCTCTTTTTTCATTTTTTGAATTAATACAATACCATTATGATGATTCAACAGAAATATTGCAGCCTGCTTGCAAAATGCATGTTTTATTGACATATCACATTTCAAGTGTCAAAGCTAGGCTAAAGACAAATTTGAAATACCATAGTTTCAGAATATTTCTGGAGAGGAAAATCCTTACACCTTAGTTTTTGTATTCTGAGACGTAATCTACAGTGGAAGTAGAAGTGATAAAACCCACAAAAATTTAAGGGGAAGGATATTTCAGATTAAATTGTAATATGACTTTACTACTCTTCTCTTTGTCTCCTCTATGTTTTCAAAGAGAAGATTACTGTGTGGCTCTTAAAAATGTGTTTTGAAGGGAATTAATTAGGTTTTGAGCACTTCATGTCTGATGTTATCATTAATCTCATTCCTGGATTTACAGATTAATTTTTTTTCTCATATCATTAATTCTTTCTCCATTTTACTTTACAGAATAATACTTAGATGCAAACAGAAAATAAAACAACCAATCATTTTTCTCATCAAACATGTGTATTCCTTAAGGAATGTGTCTTTCAAGGTGAAAACTTTTGGAGCTTTTTTTTTTTCCCAAGTGCATTTAGAATATAAAATATCTCACTGTAATGAGAGAATTGTTCTCTCTCTCTAGAAATATGTATGTAGAAGAATGTGGATCTGAAGTTTGCTGAATAATTCACCTAAATATTTTCCGAAATCCTGTTCTGTCACTGCTTACAAAAATGCAGTTCAAGGTTTGCTTTGAATATGTAGATATCCTGGTGTTTTATCAAACTGGAAATCATATAAGATAAATAGCAAGGAGACTTAATATAGCTGATCCCATAAACTTCTCATACCTTTTCTAAGGATGATTAATCTGCACTAACTCATAGCATATCATATTACACACACATTAAAATAGATGTTTAGCATATAAAGAATTAAGTAGTAATGTCAAGGTTTTCTCATGAAATGATGCCTGACTTGTTAAAATTTTTCATACTGCACACTATTAGTGGTATATCAAGAAACAGTATCTAAAAAATGCAAATCAACAGAAGTATGCTAAAATCCTTTGCTGTGAGCAGACTATTTGGCCTAATGTACCTCTGTATCAATGTATTTTACATATGGATAGACGATTATTTCATTGATTTTAGAAGTTAGATAATTACTGCATATGTCTGAACTTTCTATAGAAAGATATATTATCAAATGCATTTATTGAGCTAGGATGGATTATGGATCAGTGTAAAATCTATCAGTATTTTTGCTGATGATGTAGTCAGTGACACTGCTTAGCTGTGGAATGTCCCCAGTCAAATTACCGGAGTTATGTGCCAACACAATAACATAAATAAATGAAAGCCCCACAGCTATATTAATCTTTAGTCATTTTTTATGGGCGATGGAATTTGGACTGGCAGACATCCACTTCCTCTTTTTCTCCTTTTCCTAGCTCCAATGTCAATGGTATAGAAATTGCAAGCACTTTTTCTCTATATCCCCTCAGCATAAAAAATTTCCACCCAGTGCATTCGCACTAATGAAATATGGTTATCTAACTTATTTGGTTAATAAACTGTGTTTGTGTGCATGTGTGTCCCCCAAGTAGGAAATGTAACGAAATCATTTGCACTTGTGGAATGTGACAAGGTATTAAAAAGGAAGCATTCTTTCAAAATTATTAGGCAAAATAAATACTGTAATTTGAAGAAGTCAACTATTTAACCCAAGATAATTTATGCATATAAAGATCTGGGCTAAATGCAAAGGAACAATGAAGCCTGAGGCTATATGTTTTTCTAACCACCCCCTGTCTTTCTTCAAATACATTCAAGTCACAAAGTGTGGTTAATTAACTGATGTATTTTCTTTGCTGGAAGTGCTACTGAATATTCTATTCATTTCATTTTTCTCATATCCAAAGTTTGAAGGAAAAAATAATAGCTACATACTGTACAGTAACCCAAATGCATTGCAGTTATCTACTTTATCATCTCCTTGGTCCGTCTTGCATTCGATCAGTGGACAACCAACCTGACAGCACACAACATTACTTGTTAAGCATTAAGTTGGTTGTGTGCTACTTGTTCCTTGCAGTCTATTTCTTTACACTGATGATCTCTCTCTTATATATAACAAATTAAACATTTTATTTTCACAGAACAAGATGGAAAATGGTACCAAACTGTGACCTGCTGATGGGCAAGTGAAAATGTTCCTTTCTTATCAGGTATGAATAGATCTGTCTGCAAGGGTAGACTACTGTCTCTATAGTACTGTCTGGGTCTATTAGCATTACCAAGGGAAGGAAGTAGGATACAGAAGAAGGGCTGAACCTATTGTAGAATAGAGCAGAACCTGAGAAAGTTATTAATAATGGAGTGAATTTTGAAGAAGATACTTCAGGAAAGTTGGTGTGAAGTGTGAAAGGGCAAAATTCTGCTTTACATCTAATGTTAAAGAGACATGTTGGAACTATTTCCCCTGAATTTTCTAATTGACTTTTCTACAAACTTGGCTCCAAAACCTAGTCTAGCAGAACACATAAGCACATGTTTATGTTTTAAACTTGTGATATTTAGACACTGGACTGAAGTGACAGCTTGAACCAAGATGAAAGCGAGAACAAGAGTGTGTATTGTGATAATATGAAGAATTTCCTAAACAAAAGCAAAATGCAAGAACATTCATTAGGCAAAAACCTTTTGGTGAGTCTGGCTATGCCACTTGTATTCACATGTGTGGTGTGAATGGTGAATTAAGAGGAAAGTAATCCGACCAATGTGCTACACACTCTGTTTCTACAATTTGAATGTACTGAGCTCCTGTTGTTGTTAAATCAATTGAAATCACAAAAGAAAAAAAAAACAACCAAACTAGCAAAATATATGAATTATTGTTCAGTTAAGGAAAATAATGGCCTAATATCAGTGGCCCTTATGAAAACAGCCCACTCTTTTTCATTTCGGTAGCTGCATGCATAATTAACAGTCTTGCAAATAGACCATAGGTTGATCAAGCTGATATGAAATTCAATAATTATTGCTCCAAGAATAATTCTGAGGCTCCAGGCTGGTGTTTAAGATTATTGGTAGAACATGAGCTATGAATGTTTTCCTGCGTACTATAAATCCTCAGCATGTCTTTTCCCTGCCCCCTCCCACCTCTTGACATCTCTCAAGAAAGCTGCCTAATTTAGCATAGCATAAAATAAACTTTGGAGATGTGAACTTGCTTGGAAAGAGTATTTCAATTATATTCTACTTGCTGACATTTACAATTAAAAGCAATGAGTATCTTCTGTGAATAATCAGTTTGATGGATTGGGATTTCAGTATAGTATTAACACAGTTGAAAATGAATAGGTAATATATAAATCTCAGCATGTAAAATGTTAACTTTTCCTTCCAGAGCTCAGATTGTTATGATATATATACACATAAAGTCCTGTATTAACAAGGACGGATTTGTTTTGAAAAGCATCTTTTATGCACACAGCTGTGGATTTCATTATGTGTTGTTTATATTGGTTTATTGTAAATCCTCAGAAAATGACAGTGCTTCAGGATTAGGTAAACAATTGTACTTAACTGCCTAGAGACTGTTGTGTTGGAGTAGTTCAGTTTCTCTAGAAGCCTAGATGGTCAGGGAATACAGACCTGAGGTGAGGAAAAAAGTGTTTGATGTCTCTGGGATGCCTGAAAGGACTCTTCCTTGACTTCACCTAGAGAGGACAAAGTAAAGACTCAGTAATGATTTACCTTTCATGTAAATAAAACAGTATCCCTCTTTTTTTCCCAAATGTACACTAGAACCTCTGTGTGGGGAAGACTAATGCTGTACTTGATCTCAGGATTTCATTTGACCACAATCAATATCAGATGTGTAAGGAGGAGTTTTTGAAGTTAAACACCTCATAGTTCCCTTCACATTTGTGTGTAAATTCCTCTACCAAGCAACTAAAATCTTTGCTGTCTTGAAAATATACTTTGCATTACTGTACTCAACATAGTGTTTTATAATCTCACACTATAGATCACTAAACAGGCAGAATCCTGCAAGAAGACAGCACTATGGGAGGCTTCTGGTGGAAAAATAAATGCCTGGATGCAAGTGCAAGGGAAGGATGCTGCTTCTGAGAAGAAGAAGAAGGAGCCTTCATAGAGATTTATTTTGATAGGGAAACCTTAAAACTGTGAGAACAGAAGGCAAAACTTAAGGAAAAGAAAATACCATGGATAAGGAAGATTTTTTTAATTGGTTATTTTATTCCAAATTCATGTAATTTTTGTCTTTTAGTGAAATACCTATGTAGAGATGGGAAAAATTTTGATGTCCTTTAGATATCTATCTTTAAATAAGTAGGACAGTTTCACCAAAAGGCTCTTCTTCCTCTGAGGTCCCCTGACATAATCTTCCCCCACGCTGCATGCCAATAATAAAAGTGCAATTTTTAATTTAGCTAGTAAGTGAAAGCCGCATCTGTTACAAATGGCCAGTTGCAAAACTAAATTTCCCAAAAGACAAAAACCCTACAGTTAAAAGCCCTAGCTTCCAGCTGTCTCTCAAAGACAGAATAGCAAAACATGAAACAAAATCCCAAGATAGGACAGTTTCCTATATCTCACAAAAAAAAAAAAAAAAAAAAAAAAAAANTTCAAACTATTTATCAAATCTGAGCTTCACACATTGATTGTAGTTGTTATTGACACTTAGATAGTCAATGCAACATTATATGTAACTTGAAATACTTCAAGTAAATCAAATTGCTTGATGGTTAGAATCCTGAGCTTCAACAAACATGTATCACTTAGAGCTCTGGTTCAATATACCGCTCACTATCCATCTAGCATATTTTCTTCTGAAGACAAGTGGAAATGATCTGGCCAGATGAATAATGTTTCTTGTCAAGCTTTTGCCGTAGTCAGCACAATCACTGGACAAAATATAGAAATAATTTATTGTGTAGAAGCTGAAGCCCTGGTTCCTCCTTCCAAGACTGTGCTAACCAGGAAGATCAGAGCTTTGGTCTACATGTCCTCCTTGTAAATATTATGTTTCCTGTACAAGTGGTGCAGTTGCAACAAAGCAGGTGAATACTGCAAAGAGAAAGCTCCCCTTTGGCCTGCTTTGTAGCTTGGCATTTTCCTTGGTGGTGAAAGATGTGGCCTTGAACATCCTTGGGCCAGGAATAGTGCTGAGTACAAGATACTCACCTCTGACTCTGTTCTCTAGCTGCTGTGTATGTACTGCTCTTTTCTTCATATCTGCTTTAAAATCAAGCAGCTACCTCAGAATTTAATAAATAAATAATAACAAAAGCTTGATCCGAAGACTGAGTCTTCAGTGCCTGGAGAACACTGGCAAAGAAATTTTTAGTTTTGGCTTCGAGGTGTGCATGAGGTATAAGCCGATCTGGTCTGTAATGTGTGTCCTCAAGAGCACAAAAATGGAAGCGGTAGATTTTTATATGAAACATTGTGATGTATTATATCTATTGAATGTTCTATAAAATGCTTGTACATGCCTTAAGTGTTGGCACCTCCAATGTTGTATAAGTCCATGGGCCATTTTGGGGATGATTTGGATTTAAATGCAAGTACTTCAGTTTTGCTTAAGGCCAGCTTTATGTACTTCAGTCACTTAATGAGTTGTACCTCAAAGTTCTGTGAAAAGATCTATATTAGCTCTTAATTCAGAAAGCTCTACAGTTATCAGCTCTTCATTTTCAGGCAAGAGAAAATCTCGGAATTCTGTACAGATTTTTATATTTGAGTTTCTACAGCATGAATCAGTGTTTCTGAGGTACAAACCCTGTTTAATTGAAACAAACACTTTCTATAACCTCTACAGGTCTCTGTCATGAGGTTTTTCACTGGACATCCCACCATTTTTCCCGTTATTTTTCTGATGAGTACCCATGAAAAATGCAATTTAACTTTGTTGTGGTTTGACACTGGTCAAACGCCAGGCACCCACAAAAGCCATTCTCTCACCCTCTTTTTCTGAAAGCAAAAAACAGAGGGAGGAGAAAAAGCAAATTATAAAAGCATAGGAGAGGGGAAAAAAATTAATGAAGGGCTCATGAGTTGAGATGACCATTGGGAGAAAAACACTCTAAGGGCAAAACAGGTTCAAATTTAAAGGTATAAAGTAAATTTATTATTAACAAAGTTAGATGAGGATAATGAGAGGTAAAATAACTCTTCCCTTTTTTCTCTCTCAGCCCCTCCCTCTTTCTCACTGACAGTGCAGGGAGACAGGCCATGGGGGTTTTGAACAGTTTGTCACCCAAGATCTTTTTCAGTTTGCTTAGGGAGAGGAGTCTTTCTTCTGCTAAGTCGTGTGTCCCTCCCACAGGCAAAACAGTCTTCCTAAAACTGCTGTGGTGTGGGTCATTCATCCATGGGGTGCAGTCGTCTAAGGATAGGCTGCTTTAGTTTGGAAGCAAGGACCTTTTTTCTCTATTTCTGGAAGCAGGGGCCCTCTCTCACTATTCATGTCTCCCACTGGATGACAGCTTCCTCTGGCATCCACCTGCTCCGGCGTAAGAACTATTCCCACGGGCTGGAAGTAGATCTCTGCATCCCCCGTGGACTTCATGGATTACAGGGGGCAGTTTTTTTCACCATGGTCTTCACCTCGGCTTGCAGAGGAATTTTGGTTCCAACTCTTGGAGCACCTCCTCCCTCTCCTTCTCCACTGACCCTGGTGCTGCCATATTGTTCTCTCTTATGTGTCCTCACTTCCTCTTCTTCTCTACCTAGAAGAAAAACTGTTGCCTGTAGCTACCATTGCCAACAAGTTCCACTAATTCAAAAATTTTTGCTGCATCTGGGAGCACTGAGATGTTGATATTGTCTAAGTTCTGTGTTGGGGAATTGCTCGCCATGTTTCCGCTGTTGGCTACATGGCCCCCACCACCACCGTGTGGGCGGTGGCAGCCACCGTGGCACTGGTGCTATTTAATGCCTCCCTTCATGTGGGCAGCCAAGAAGGAGAAGCTGCAGCTGCCACCCCTGCCCTCCTGTGCACGGTGCGGCTGGCTAGGGGCAGCTGGGCAGACAAAGCTCGCCACAGGCCACACCGAGATGGTGGTGGCCACGGTGGTGCATTGTCACGGGCTGGGCCTGGCATGGCGGCGTCCCCAGCGCCTTGCCACCTCTGGAAAAAAACTGCATATGCGCTCTTTTGATTTTCTTCTTAAATATGTCGTCACAGAGAGGCATTACCAATCTCTCTAAATGGGCCAGAAGCATGTCCATCTTCAGAGCTATCAGAGATTGGCTCTGTCGGACGTGGTGGAAGCTTCCAGCAGCTTCTCACAGAAGCCACCTCTGTGGCCCCCCTGCTACCAAAAACCAGGCCCTGCAAAACCAATACAACCTTGATACTTGAACCATTTTTCAGTCAGAAGACTGCTGATAGAGAAGTAATAGGGCAGAAACATGAGGCATTGTTTTATCAATGTTTTCTGAACTACATTTAGTGTGCTGAATTTAAAACTGGGCTATTGATGATTTCCCAGAAAATGGGACATTTTTACAGGCTAGCTTTTAAGAGTATGCTCCCTTCTTCTGGAATAGAATTGGATTATTGCTATTATGATGCTAATTCTGCAGCTCCCTCAAGATGCTAAAGTCTGCATACCATCCATATGTTCTGTTGTATTCCTAAAATTGACCACAAACCCTTCAAAGTGTGGCTACTGCCATCATTGCTGGTTTTTTTATCTTTTGCAAGCCACTACATGGTAAGGTTTTTCACTGATTCAAGCCAATAGTCTAGCATTTCTTTTTTTGTCAAGGACATAAATGTGGTATTTAAAAACAGGAAGGGAGGAGTGAGAAACTGATGAACTCCTACACCTTATTAGATGGCTTTAAAGTTAGATAATTTGAAGGCTTTCTAGAGGTTTTCAAATTGCTTCACTGAATTACTGTCAATACACCTGTGCAACGAGCTCACTAAACAGAATTCTCACAATACTATCAATGTTGTTAGAAAGGAGACATTGGACTAAAAGGTAATGTGATTGCCAATTTCTTTAATGGGCGTTCTTAATGAATTTTATCAGAAGACTGATTCACATAGAACATGCACAATTAGCTGTGCCCACGTTTAATACACCACAATTGCCACATTAGCCTTGGTTTCATTACTTCTGGGAAATGCTTTTCGTCTAAAGTGTATTGTGCAGTAATATAATACCCTAAGCATTATATACAGATAAAAAGTCACTTTTTAATTGCTCATGTTCCCCAAATTATGATAGAGATTAAAAAAAGGATGAGTATACAATACAAAATGTCTTAATCAGTCAATAAAAAGAAGATGATTAAGCCTCTTTTGAAACTCGGTTGAAGTAAACATACAGAGATGTGATTTCTGGTCCTTGGTCAATGAATGATTTATAAAATTCAGTAGAATTTAAACATATTGTCCCTGTCTTTCATCGGACTACGTTCAAATACACAGCAGGAAGTTCTCTAACTCAAACTAATTATGTTGTTTCTAGAAAGTCTTCTTACAAATTCCTTTTATTTTTCTTTGGGCTTTTTTTTTTGTTTGTTTCTTCCTTTCACCTTCTGTTGTGACTTAACATACCAATTTAATTCTGAAATCAGGTTGAACATTTCAGCTTTCCCTATCAGGGAAAACAGACATATGGATCCATCTCTTATTAGCCCTGAATAAGAGCTGCTACCCTCATATGGCATACAAACATGCCACATTCTCTCTAGTCCTGAGCAGGCTGCAGCAAGCAATGCCACTGTAGTTATATGTGGGAAATCTTTTCTGAGTTGTGCAGGGAACTGCACCTTGGCACTTCTGCATCTGTCACACAAGCTGAACTCTCAATACATATGAACTGTCTATAGGCAGCTGAAATATGAAGGCTATTTGTCTAGATATATTGACTATAGAGACTATTTGAAAGTCTATTTGTTTCATTATTTTAATCAACTCAAATTTATGAGTTGATTGATTTTTGCAGACTGGAATAGTGTTTTGTCTGTTTCAAGTAGCAGGTGACATGAACTTATGTGAAAACAGTAACAGATACTGCAGAGAATTAAATCAGAAGTTACGAAAAATACCAAGTCATTAAAATCTAAACTTCTTTTTCCTGGGAAATCATGAATGAATATCTTGCGTACATTATTTTTCCAAGTTTCAGAATTTTCACAACATTGTTGTGAACTTCACAACTTTTCAGAAAGTTGCTTCTCTTCGAGCAGAACTAATAGCAAAACAAAACAAGTTTGCACAAATACCTGATAATTGAGCTAGGGTTAATATTGTTAAAATTGTCTTGATGTAGCTATTCTGAATTATTATGAAGTATTAAAGTCAAGTGCAAAGACTTTTTATTTTTTAATATGTTGATCCTGTGGCAGGCTGTTTAAAATTTTAATGATGTTTGTTTCTATAGGCTTTTATAGATGATGTGTTCCGACAATGTCCTTTAGGTATACTATACAGCCATGAGTATCAATAAAATGCCACAGGCTGTGTCAAAGAATCGCAGAATGTCTGAGGTTGGAAGAAACCTCTGAAGGTAATTTGGTTCCACTCTCCTGATCAAACAGGGTCATCTAGGGCCCATTGTCCAGGACCATGAACAGATGGATCTGGAAGATCTCTGAGAATCTCTGAGATGGAGACTCCATCTCTGGGCAACTTCTGCCAGTTCTTGCTCACTCTCACAGTAAAAAAGTGTTTCCTGATGTTCAGGAGGAAAACCCTGTGTTTTAGCTTATGCCGCTGCTGTTGCCTGTCACTGGGCACATCAAAAAAAGCCTCACAAGCTTTCACTCTAAATAAAAAACCATCAGTACAGAATCAGACCATGAGTACATACAGGGACGCAGAGAAACAATATTTATTTTTCTGAAGGCATAATAATCAAAAGAGTTTTGATAACCGAATTTTAGTAGAATAAAGAAGCTGTTTTGCAGGAAAAGGAGAAGAAAGAATTTTGAATTTGTCAAGTATGATGCACAGGTTGTCATTGCAGGCTGAGTGAACTACAAACAAAAAATTACACTTGAGAATGTGCTCTTTAAACAAAGTATTTGGAAAGAACATGATTCTGTCAAGGAGGATGTGGTGGATTTTACTGAAAGCCAGCCTTGAAACTGTTAATGTCCCCCTGAATTCTAATAAAAGACTATCTGCTTGAGATCACTGAAGACAAAAACGTAACAACCTCCCACCCACCAAAAAAAAGCTAAAGAACAAACAGCTGAAAAGAGACAAAGACTTGATTTGACTGTCTAATTTAGGCCTTTTCATTCAACACTTACAGGACTATTGAGAATTTGCCAAGTAAAAAATAAATGTATTTCAAGATTTGTTTTTTATTAATTAACAGTGTTTTGACATAGTGTACAGTAGCTCATGAACTGAATGTGATAAAAAAGTCCATGTGAAATAAAAGCTGTTACATGTTATTAAACAGAAGTTATTTATATTTACTGCAAGTAATTTTCACATCCTTCCTTATGGAATGACACTGACACCAGAAACTGCCTGCCAGATAAATTGTGTCTGAAGGGACTGAAAAATCTGAAAGATATTCAAATAGTGACCTGCTATAAAGGACAACAATAAAGACAGTGTTATCCATGTGCATACCACATATACAATAATTCAAGTAAAAAGGAAAACCCATGATTATGGCACAAGAAAAAAACCTTGTAGGAAACATTATTGTACCTGCTTCCCTGAGATAAAGTTACTAAAAAAAATACAGTATAATGGAATTGTGTATTTTCCATTTTTGCTGTTTATGACTGTCTTATCAACATCTGATGCTCACCTGCAATGTAGTGAATATTAGTATTAATGTTCTACAGTGAAGTATAGGTTCAATGCATGAAAGTTATAGTGTGTTCCCATTTATCATCAATACAATAAGCCTCAACATAATGGAGCACCAGTATAAAGGGTAGAAAAGCCAGATTTTAGTCTATATTTTGTGCAGGCGTATTATGGAATGGCGCTTGAAAAGCATGTGCTCCAATTATGGAAATATTCTTCAAGAGAAGCCTAAGAAGCTTTAACTGCTAGAAGCATTTGTCCTTGGAGATTTACTGTGAAGCTGGGAATGTACAGATGCAGACCATGCTGAGCAAAACTCTCACTGTTTTGAAGGCTTCAAGCTATCACCTGCTAAAAGTGACAATCCATGCGACTGAGGCAAATAGTGACTTTCAGCTGTAGTATAGACACTTGAGTTGTGTCCAGTGTCATGCCCTTAGACAGTCATAACCTGTGAGGAAAGAGTTGTTTTATCTCTCTAAAATTCAAAAAAAAGGAAAAAGCAGGGAAGAATTTTTATCAATTTTACTAAAAATACTGGACAGATAGTAAATCAAACCATTCTAAGTGTACTGAGCATTTTAGAACACTCTGATAACTTAGTGTATGAAAAAATGGATCAGTGTGATGCATTGAGAATTTTTTAAGGTTATGTTTAATCTACTACTATCTCTAGAAATATATTTATAACTTTTCTCGCTCATGCTAATGAGTTAATATATATATTTATTTAGCCTTTGTTGGACAAGCCCAGTATTCTGCAATGATGGTACTCCATGAATGAATGACATGAGATTTCTTTCTGGTTTTTAGTTCATTAACCCTCCAGACTAGTGTCTGTAATGAAAACTGTGTTCATCTGGAACACAAGCCACAGTCTTCACAGTCCTCAAATATGGTCTTTGCTCATAAGCTTTTTTAGTTGCACTCGTAAGAGTTTTTTTTATTTATAGGCTGGGAACATCCAGTATATCAATGTAGAATGTCTTTCACTAAGTTCAAATTTATATATGCAGAATTAGTATAATCTCTGTGGTTAGAGTCTGGAATTGTCTGGAACTTCTGTTAAGACCGTTGGAGGTCATTTTTGTGGTGTTTACAGGAATGACCTAAAAATCAAGTAAATGTTAGAAAAAATAATGATTCTTTGTCTTTGAATTTGTTCAGGAAAAGATATACTTCAAAGAGAAGATCAGAGGGGATAGAAAAAGGCTGAAGGTGTTTAGGGGTTATTTCTTTGTGGGAGGTTCTTTGTCTGTCAGCCAGCTTCATTGGTGACTGACAGCTTTTGCTGGAAGAAGTGATAGGGAAGACTAATTTTTTTCTCATTGTGCCAGATGACAAACTCACAAAGGATGTATGTGGTCTTAACTGTAAAGTTTCAAAGAAAACGTTGCCTGCTTTACTAAACTGCAGGTGTATAGTCATATATTTAGGGTTTACAGAACCTTATCTTTAAAAACACTTATCAAGAAGTGTGTGAGTTTGGCTTGCAGTATATCTGGGCAGTATCAGTATCTCATTATTACCTATTTTCTGTAAACAATCAAGTAGGAAACCAGAATAACTTTCATGACTGTAGAAGAGAAATTCAGATGAAATACAACCACATCCAGAAGAGATTTGTTTCTAAATTCCGATGAATACTTAGGGTGATATTTATTATCCCTCAACAGTTTACTGTATTGATAAAAGAAGAATGCGTGAATCTGCTACAGGTTATGGCATTTTGAAAACCATATTTGGTCACATTTAAAAGATATGATGCAGAATAATTACTTAATAGAATTTACAGGTTCTCTTTTCACAGCGACAGCATATTACTGAGAATGGCAGTTTAAATTCTGAAAGCTGAACAAAATTTTTCCAGCACAGTAATTTAAAGCTAGAATGTCATTCAGCAAACTCGAACAAAACCAAATGCACAATTTGCCATCTTTCTACATAAATATAAATGTATATCTATATAGATATATATAGATATATATATGTACCCCCCACACACATATATATGTGATATTGTCATGGTTTAAGCCCAGCTGGAAATTACCACACAGCTGCTCACTAAAACCCCACTCTCTTCACCCCACTCTGGTGGAATGGAGAGGAGATTCAAAGTAAAACTTGTCTGTTGAGATAAGAAGAGTTTAATAATTGAAAATAAACTAAAATATAGTAATAATGGCAAATGACAATAACAACAATAACTAAAAAGGAAGACCAAATGATATTCAGTGCAGTTGCTCACCACATGCTGACTGATGCCAGACTCACCCCCCGTGAACACAGATCAGTCCCTCTTCCCAATAAATCCCCTTGTTTATATACTGGGCATGATGTTCTGTGCTGTGGAACATCCCTTTAGTCCGTTTGGGTCACCTGTCC
>VWZW01004524.1:46145-203175 GCA_013397115.1 Edolisoma coerulescens
TATCCTACAGAAGCTCAGAGACCCTCAAAACCGAGAGGTTCTTTGATACTTAAAATACACAATG
Source organism: Edolisoma coerulescens (assembly GCA_013397115.1). NCBI lineage: Eukaryota > Metazoa > Chordata > Aves > Passeriformes > Campephagidae > Edolisoma > Edolisoma coerulescens. Next base: position 46,210 of record VWZW01004524.1, read on the forward strand.
CTAAAATGAAGTCCTTTTGATATCCTGATAGAAATTATTTTCCCCCATTGATAATGAAAAATGAGAGTCTATTAACACCGATTATTTCCATGACGTGAGTTCATTACTTTTCTTGGATAATAAAATCAAAATTCATCATATAAAATGACTATTCTTTTTCATGTGGCAATGATCCATTTTTCTTTCTAATTACTGTCTTAATTTCTGCAAGCTGTGCATGAAACTGTAAAAAAATTATTTTCCCCCATCTGATAAAAATTCTTAGAACAGAAAACTTATCTCATGAAGAGATTTACATGCACACTTGGTAGAGAAACCATCTCATTTAAGATGGACAGGAATTTTATCAGGTCCTAATAGGTAGAAAATAATCTATAAACATTTTATGACCACTCAAAGATAAATTACATACATATGAAACCAGAACATAATAAGTGATTTTAAAATAAATAATTAATATCTGAAGAATTAGAAAATTCATATTTTATGAGACTCTAGTGACAATTTAAAAAGTTAGGTTTGAACATTTCTTTTATATGAAAGATGGTGACTTCCATTCCATCTACAGCCAATTGTCACAAAGGAAATCATGGCTGTAGGTAAGGAGAAAACACAACAACTCTGTTCTTAGAACCTAAATTCCTCAATCCTCATGGGGAGAAGTATCTACTCCATGCAGTGATAACTCAAATTCAGCTTGTTTCGTAAAGAAAAAGAAAAGAAAAAAGAGGGAGGGTGAGAAAGGAAAAAAAATCACCTTTTTGAGAATTACAGAATCAATCATGTTGGAAGGGCCCTCTGAGATCATCGAGTCCAACCTATGACCAAACACCCTCTTGTCAACTAGGCCATGGTACTAAGCGTTACATCCAGTCTTTCCTTAAACACTTTCAGGAATGGTGACCCTTCCCCCCCCCATGGCAGTCCATTCCAATGCCCAATCACCCTTTCTGTGAAGAAATCCTTCCTAATGTCCAACCTTAACCTCCCCTGGCACGGCACGACGTTATGTTCTGTTGTCCTGTCACTGGTTGCCTGGGAGAAGAGGCCAACTCCCACCTGGCTGCACCCTCCTTTCAGGTGGTTATAGAGTGATAAGGTCACCCCTGAGCCTCCTTTTCTCCAGGCAAAATAACCCCAGCTCCCTCAGCTGCTCCTCATCGGTTGTACTCCAGGCCCTTCCCCAGCTTCGTTGCCCTTCTCTGGACCCACTCCAAGACCTCAGTGTCCTTCCTGAAGGATGATTCCTCTTTCCATTTACTGAGGCAAGGCCAATGGGTAGATTATTATTTAGCACTTAAAGTGCTAAAGCATTCTTCTATTTATCTGTCACAAGGTTATGCTTCAATATAACTTTTGGAGTTGTGCCTGACTGACCCTCACAGCTTTCTTTTTTCCTGGCAGTCTCATAGCTGACTTCTGTAGTGATAGACACTGTTCAAACAGAAAGGCTGGAGACTCAGCATTCAAAGAGGTGCTTCTGTTCCGGTCAAAATCAGTGAAAAGGAAGCCTCTGCCCCTTCATGAGTTCACTTATGTTTTCTGTACAAGGCTGAGTAAAAACTCTCCAAGTTCTTTTGATTTTTAAGCTCCTGGGAGAATATTTAGAAAGCTGGGAGAGGATTCAAACATTATTTTCTTATGGAGGGAAAATATAACCACTCTACCTTGATAATTTTTAAAATAAGACAATGGCAGGATATAGCGGATAGTGATGGCAGGGAAGAAAATTAGAATTAAATGAATGTTACATACTTTGATTTTTTTTTTTGTACTTATATTCAGTTACACAAATACACATACGTGCTTCCATGTGCAACGGCAAACTTCTGTCTTTGAGATGCATTTGTGGTTATTAGTGCCTTATATTTTAATGGCAGATCTGCCAATGTGTCAGGTTCTACAGAAACTTGTATTCGACAACATTTGGCATATGTAGAAAAAAACTGTTAGAGGCAGTTCAAATGAAAAAGGTGTCCACAAAGAAAAGAGCAATTAAAACAGTTTTTAGCAAGCAGAAAAGGCATTAACATTGAATGTAGTCGTTTTGTTCGCTTTTTTACTTTCTGTGAGATAAAAATTAGGAGAGGGTGAAAAGCAGGCTCAACACTTTAAAGAATATAAAAGAAGTTTACTACTAACAGAATTAAAGGTAAAAAAAAAGAAATAATATGAACTTAAAGCAAACCCCCCTTTCTCTCTCAAACACTCCCTTCTTCTTCCAAACTGCACAAAAGGATAATAAACATGTGATTCAGGTCGGTATTGCAGTCTTTAAAAGTCTCTTCCATATTTGAGGGAAAAGAGGTTTTTCTGCTTAGCGTGGTTTCCAAACTGCTACAAGCAAAACCAGATTTCGCCCGGAAAAATCTGCTGCCATGAAAAAACATTTCTCTCATGAATTTTGCAGTCTTTTTACACTACTATCATGGGTATTTCTTTTAAGGATAAGCTAATTCCAGCCTGAAAACAACGGCTCTCTCCTTAACAAAATCTCTAAAANAAATCATAGCTGTTTTCAGCTGCCCACGGCTCTTTCCTGCAGCGACCCAGGGGTCTGTGCCACTGCGCTGGAAGGGGAGAGCAGAGGGCGCAAGGAGCCCTGGCCCGGCCCGGCCCAGCGGGGCCCGGCTGGGCCCTGGCCCGGCCACCCCTCCGGGGAGTGACCGGAAACCAGAAGCTCCCTTTCCCGCGGCTGTGCTGACTTTTATATGCGAAATGGCGAGAAGAGATTGGCCTACAACTCTGTCTATCAACTCAGTTTTTTTCAACCTACCACATTGAGAAAGATCCATTTTTTTGTGGGTGGGAAAGGTGTGTCTTCAGAAGGGATGAGTGAGTGTGAGTGACAGAGCAGAGCTCATTTACAAAAAGTTACAGTAGCTGTGAACAAACAAGAATACTTCCAGCAAAAATTACACAGAGACAAGAAAGCAGGAGTTTTTGATCCCTGAAGTATCTACGAATGGGTAGTTTTTCATCTTCCTAATTTTAACTTTTATTTCCCATCTATCTTTTTTTTTTTTTTTAATTCCTTACTAACATGCAAAATAGCTGGAAGGAGGGGTTTTTTGTTGTTTGTTTTTAGTAAAGCAACTAAAATATAAAGTGAGATCATACTGCTGAAGAGTTTTTATATTTGATATCCTTTGTTTCATTTGTACATTTTTTTCATTTGTAAAAAAAAATTAATAAAAGAATATACTGTATAATCCATTTGTTGCATGGTTGAGCAACAGGCAACCCATATGTAAATTGCTCTCTTTCTATTGATCAGAAGTGCCTCAGAAACAATAAAAATAATACACTATTAACTGATGTTGTAGATTGCAGACACAGCACCACCAGAGAAACTCAAGGATATTACGAGGAAGAATGATGGCTTTTAACTTTGTTAGCCAGCTATTAAACTTTTGCATATTTGGAAATCTTTCTTCTTTTCTTTAAATTGCCCGTCTTTCCTAAGGAAATGTGAGTTAAGTGCACCATGAATCTTCAACAGTGAACAGAGGTTTTCTGGCAATAAAACATGTTTGAGGTCAATTAAATGATTTCTCATTTGTTCTGCAAAAGAAAGGAATAAACTGAATCCTCAAGGCAAGGTCTCATACTGTCTTTAAATGACTTTAGTTAGTAGTACTGAAGACTCCTTTAATAAAACAATGAGGAAAGACTATTTTTCATATTTATGTAATTCACTTTGAGCACTACCTTGTAGGTCAACGAGCTATGAGGGAAGGCAAGAGTAGGAATTTGTGCTTTTTTCCTCCTCTATTTTCCTTCTCTTTTTACTGTGCTAGAAGGTACCAGTGCAAAAGCCAACTGAAAAAAACAAAACAAAATGAAACAGTAGTTCAAGACTTTGGCTGTGAGGGGACCAGCATTTTCTCAAAACAAACTTACTCTGTAATGTTACACGCTGCATCTTGACAGCTGGCTAGAAGGGAAAGTACTTTCCAAGTACAAGGTAAACTTAAAGCAAGTGTTTTGAATGTCTTGGTCACCAAGAAAATACTTCAGTACTTATGGTGGTGGAAATTCTGGCCTCTGAATCTACTGCTGAATGGAGCACCCACAAAGAGCAGCTGTTTCTTTGCATTCCTGAAAATGAGAATTTGTTAATTTGTTATTCTGAATAATAAAGAAACTGAGAAATATGTTGAAGCACAGTTGGACACAGTTGGAATTTTCACAATTCTTTAAGCCTTCCTACTCTTCAGATAATGGGTTGGAGCCTTCTGTATGTTTGCAAAAGTGACTGCAGAAAAAAAAAGAAAAATGTTGGGGTGCTACAATCTCTGAGTTTTCAAAACTGACTTCTACATAGATACTTAGTAAACACACTGGTTGCTTAAACCACTTTGGAAAAATTCCATATGCATTGGACATGCTAATCCTCAGATTTTATTGTAAAGCTGTAAGTTATTGTATTGGTATGCCATTTTCCTTGTAATCTGGAAGAAGTCACTAGAAATTTCTGGTAGTTCTCAAAGATTGTTTATTTCTTGGAAAAACATCAACAGTGAATTATTAGGATGAAAACAAAATAAGAAGCAGCAAGTGGTAAGTGTTTAAAATGCTCTCGAGCATTGTTTCTGCAACTGATTCCTTTGTTCTCTTGTGGTTTCTTCCTTTTTTTAAATTTTTACTCCATTCATGGAACTACCCCAATGACCTGCTTTATCTATTGCTCTGATTGAGTTCTTCAATAAATCCTTTTGCTCTGATCTAATGCATCTCTCAGGATCAACAGTCCTGCACAGCATTAGAGTCACTACAAATAATGCTACTTTTTCATATAAAACCAAGTTTTGAAGAACTTTTTTTCTCTTTCAAATGGCACTGAAGACTGAGGAAGTTACGCTCTATATGACACTATTGGGTCACTACAAGAGCAGGAAAGATGATAGCAAAGCACACACTCTGTACATTCAGTAATGTAAGTGAGGGCAGACTCTTCAGAGTTTTAGTTGACTCTGTACTTTTTCAAGCATGGGATGTTACTAACTTTGCCTAATCTAGCAAACTATGATAATCGTGACCTTAATAAACATTAAAGATGGTTAATATGTATCATATATATTTAACTGTTTTACATGAATTTGAAAATATACTTTGCACAGCTGAATCCAAACATTTTAATTCTTTCTGCTCCTGAAATAAATTTCTTATTGCTCCTTTCCAAGCTCTCCCTTTATTAGAAGTTTCAGATACATTGAAAGTTAGGTGGGCTTTCACACGTGAAGAGAAAGTCTTCTGATTCTTCCTACACTTCCTAGATTTAACAGCTGATGAGAAATCTGTATTTGCTGCATGGTTTAAATAGTGTATAAAGCCCAAAGGAATAAAAGCAAAATTTTTGTTATGACTTCACACTTGTATTGACTTTGATATCCTAATGCTAAACCTATACAAGCAGTAATTTTAGCAAATAGTTTTCTTCTCTATGATGTGTTAACATTATGGGGTTTTGTTTCTATTATAGCAAAAATTTTTATTATATTTATTTTTAATCTTTTTTTTAATACTTTTTGTTTTAAACTGACAGATGAATGATTCTGTATTATGGCTGTATACTGAAAAAATGAATACTTTGGAAATTTTCACTTGTTTCAAAACATAGAGCCATTTTTTAAGTTCCTGCATGTGCATTTGTGGAAGTATTTGAGCTAGAAATAGAACATAAATGCAATACTAGGCAAAAAAATATAAAACGTTGCAAAATCTTGTTAAATATGTTATGGAGGAGGAAGATCTAGGTGGTGCCTTTCCGGTAAACATGAAACATCAGTGCAACCAGTAAATATGAACCATTAAGTCAACAAAAATAACAAGAGAGATCTTATTCTATAAATCCTGTTCTGTGCAACAGTATATACATGCTCCAAAAATAAGAAACACTTGTAAAAAACATGTAGTAAGAATTTTAGGCCAATTAGGAAAATGGAAAAGATTTAAAGGCAAGACTTTTAAACGTGTGGAGTTTTTTGTAATTAGTCATGCTAACAAATCAGAATCTTAGAAAAAACATTATTTCTAATTTTAAACACACAGAGATAAATGCTGGAACATGAAAATTTAATCTAAAATGAAATTTGTAATGAATAAATGTTAATAATGGAAATTAAAAGTTCTTGAAGTCGTCAGACTCATCCTATTCTGGGACAACCTTCATATGGAAACATTAGAGGCAAAACACAGTTCCACTTTAAAGTGGGAATATCTTTGCTTTATGAAAAAGCAGGAGGTTAGAGAGGTTCAACTTGGTGTTCCAGAAAGTTCTTTTAATCTGTTTAACATTAGCAGCATGCTGTTTCACCATGGGCCAATAGCATTGGTTCAAAATAGTGACCTTGAAACTTATCACTTTTCAGTTTTGAATTCTTAAGAAATGGAGTGAGCTCTGATCTTGTGTATACAGTAGTGCAGTGCCCTGAGATATTGTCAAAGCAACACTGTTAGGAAAGATTAATGCAAAAGTATGTTATAAGGATCATACCACTGCACAAAAATCATATATTGCTATGCTAATTTGCCACTCTTATCTGGATCACCTTTCACAACAGGCACCATTTTAACACATGTAGAAAGGGGAACAGCCCATCTGAAGATATGAGAAAAGTGCTTGCGATAAGTATATCTGCTCCTGCATTTTAAATTATTAATATAAAAAGCCACACAAGTAAAAAATTTAAAATTAATTAATTATAAGATATGAGTATGTTGTGAGAAGATGGGTTAAAACACATTAAAAGCTGAGGGCTGAAAGCGTTTGCCCTCTCCTCAAGGGAAAGGGAGGTTTTCAGCTTGTCATATAGTATTATCTCTAGTACATTCAAGCCACTAAAATCATCCATGGGCAGATATATAGGCAGACACCATACTTTATTTTAAGTTTCTCAGGAAAAGAGATAAATAAATAAGAAAATCAGCAAAACTCTATAAAACTACCAGCTTTCATTGTCCTTTTTCCTTCCTCAATCAAATGAGTAATATATATCTAAAATGATTAATCATTCATGTAATTTTGAGGATAATTTCATCAGAAGTGTTCCTTGGAAATTTGTGATTTTGTGTGCATACATCTCATTTGGGGCATCTAACTAACAAATCAAAGCAAAAGCATAAATAACTAGTCCAACGGCTTCAGACAATGCCTTGAGGAAAACGCTGATTCTAGCTGAAATTTTCAGGGGAGCTGTTTTAAGTCTGAAAAGTCTGAAGTCTTCTGTTGTAAGACAGATATCTAGTTCTCAAAAAACCTGTAATAAAGATCTGTTAAGTACTATCTGAAGTACGAGCATCAAGGTTGTGCAGATGTTTCAAGAACACGTCTCTCCTCCTACTGCTGTCTCTTCACATAAAGCTGCAACTGGAATGAGACAGTGTACTCTGTGGAAAAGAAATTAAATGCTTTTCTAGGTCAGCAGAAAAGATTTTTCAGTACTTTTTTCTCCTTTTATATCTTTTAGAAAGCAACTTGCATGTATAGACCTAGACAGGATATGTATGAAAAGTAAGTAAAAGCAGTACAACTATTAACAAGGAAAACAAATATAAAGGGTATGTGCAGAAGATCACGTGCAGATAGTGTGTATTTTGGGAATAGGGTTTGTTGTTACTCAGAGAGCTACAATATGCTAAGAAAAAAATTATATACTAGGAAAGTTGCATATCATAGCTACATATGCCAACCCATGTCTTATGTTTGCATGAATACATCCTAGCATGTACTTTCATGCTTGTTTGCCTCTATTATTTGATAAGAAAGTCACAAAAACTCTATTGAATGAATTTGTGAGATGCATGCACACTGCCGCCCCTACGCATGTCCCATTGCATTGGGGACCAATTTACAAAGGTTCTAACTACATTTCAAAACTAATCAATGACACTGTAGAAGAAACATTCCCTAGAAAAGGTAGCTTTTAGTACGTAATACTTGCAATGTGCTTCTTAATATTCTGTTTGAGGGCCTGGCAAAGTTAGCTAAAAACCCTGAGCACTGTTACAAGGACTCTTGGGACGGAGTACCTTTTCTAGTAAGACACTTGTATTTCTAAGGTAATGAGCTCTGTTGGGGGTAATTTAAATTATAGAATGCTTTAGATTATAACATTATTGTTTCTAATTAGGTATGTCTTAAAAAGGAGCATAAGTTTTTGAGTTACTGAATGACTAGTGAATATTAATGACCTGCTAATTAAAATGTGATTTTAAAAGATTAAGAAAAAATCCAAGAATATGTGTTGTATGTATTCTGTACATAAGGGAGTAAAATTTGTTTGCCTAATGAAAACAGTTCCGTGAATTTCAGTAACTTTGCTTCAGCCCTACAAAACACACCCCTGACACCCTACCCCGGGATCTGGCAAATGGGAGATAGGCGGAAGACTGCTCAGCAAGCAAAGGGCTCAAAATTCCGATCAGAACAATTGTGAAACTGCAGTCGAAAGTGTTGTACCATTTCCCTCTTTGTATATGATGAGAGGATGGGAAGCAGGTGTCAGATGGGCCAGCTCCTCTACTGGTGTTAATTAGCCCATCTAAGCTGATATTCTTGGAGATACGGAAATTTATACCAGCTACAGAGATGTTGTAATGCACATATATGAAATAGGCTTGTTCCACAGGTTAGCTTGTCTTCTGGTCTCTGGTGTAAATTTACCTTTTTGGTATCCTCTCTGTCTAAATGTTTCCACCAGGAAAATCTTTCTTTGTGTGTTTTTTGCTGTATTACATTAGCTGAACTTTTCAACCTATTCAAAATACAAAATAAAATAATAATAATTTTAAAAAAGAGAAATAATTAAGATTTTTAAGATTTGAGAGAAGCCATGAACTTCTTAGGATTGGATTTCCAAGACAATTAAGTGGCATTGGACGAAAAATGCCCCAGACTTGGCTACAGTATTAGTTGCTTTTGGAAACCTTACCCTTACATTTAAAAAATCTCTAAATAAGTAGCTGAATGAGGTGTGTTGTAAAATTGTGCAAAACATCAGTGAAGGGCTACTGTGTGCATGACACTTCTACAGCTTGCCTGTGTATGTGAACTCTGTGTGTGGAAAGCCCGGGATCTGTCGTGCCCAGGTGTCTCCTGCAAGATGCACCACCAGCTGGTTGTTCAAGCAGAGGTGATTAGATGGATGTGAGCCCTGTATTCAGACAATGCTTCGGTTCCGGCTAATTCTGAGCTCTTCACTGAGTTTATAAGGCTCACCATCTGCCCTTGAAGAAAGGGCAATATTTTGTGAGCTACGTGCCACACAGATTTCCAGGTAGACCTTAGGACAGCACCCCTGGCCAGGCCATCGAGGCCACCACCATCCCTCTGGATCTGGGTGTCCCTGAAGGTGCAGAGGAGCAAGCCCTCAGTGCTCCATGACAAGTATCAAGGAAGAATAGCTATTCCTCTTTCTTTGACTTGAAAACTAAGACGAAAAGCAGAAAGTGAATTGTTGTGAGGACAAGTCTGACTTAAATAAGAAAATCACAGATACTTTTTCTTCCAAAATTGATGTTGTTACTGAAATTCACTGTGCCTGTGTGTTGAAAGACTAACTGTCTTGGGAAATAGGGGGAAGGCAGGGTCCAGGCAAGAGCAAAACAGAGATGATTGAATATTAATGGATACCTATTGTAATTTCCAGGAACAAAGAATATCAAAAGGTGGCTTCAGGGAAGTAGAAATTCTTTATGTACACAATAGAAAACACTGTATGTTATTGAAATAAACCTTTCTCAGATGTCAGCAAATGTTTTCAGCTGATTATGGTTCAAGCTACAACTAAGAAGTAAAAAATTATTTAGAAGAAAGAATAGGAATCAGAAAGATTTGAAGCATGAACACACAGGCAGGAATGTGACCATTAAAAGATCATAGCTGTAGATGAACTATTGAGTCGACAAACTATAATCAAGCACATAGTGCAACAGTAACGTGAATGAGAGATGAAGCAAAGCAATCACAGGTAAAATGGTGGCAAAGAAGACCTAAATGAAACAGTTAACCAGAAAATAAGGTTTTTTTAAAAAGGTAGTGCTTGTTAACAATTAACACAAATGTATCTACAAGAAAAACCTATGGTGTCCTATGGACAAATGAGCAGCCCTGAGCAAGAATGTCTCTAAATCGTCTGTTATTCTCTGAAACCAGCAGGAACCTTTAAACAGTGATAGTCTTTTCAAAGTGAAAACAGGACACATTTTCCAGGTAGGAAGGGCAAAAACAAGTACTCAAGAATAAACATGGAGGAAGTTTTAGATGTTAATTACAAAGTGTCGCTGTTGTACCGGGGACGGCGAGCAACAACACAATACTGATTCAGGAAGAAAAGGAATCATTTATAAATTTACAAACTGGTTTATATATCTTAGTTCGCTTGAATGGCACAAGGCTATTGGTCTCTGACCATTTACCTCCTAGAATGATAGGTTAGATCTTGCAACATCCATTTCAAAATATTTCTCTGGTCAGTATCACAACAATACTGCATAACAATCTTGCACCTGCAAGATAAAGGGATTAGTTTACAGAAACTTGTAACTGTTTTCAGCCAGTGTCTGTGAGAAAGCAAAGACTTTCTCACAGACAGAGGCAGAAAGCTGGAAAATCTTTCTGCGACCAAGCTTTCAGCACCCACACAAAGCATATAAAGAATGAAAGATCAGAAATAGAAACTGTAGGCTTTCATAGTTCACGTACTCTAATTGTTGGATGATAGTACTAAAAAAACAAGAGCAACCTTTCTTTGGACTATAATACACAATGACTGGGATGTCAAAAATCAAGATATTTTTATTGAAAAATAAACAGAAGTACTGGAAGAAACCAGGATACAAGCTTTGATAAAATATCAGTCATGGTACAGATACTCAGAGGTTTGTAGTTGTCTCAGGGTGCAGTTGGGATTAAATGGTTATTCGTGTTTGGTGTTGTCAGGTTTTATCCAGAAACCATCATCTGGTTCTGTCTTTGCGAATTACAATAATTTCTCCTTTCCTAAATTAAATTGGGTAATTAGTTTGATTCTAGCTATTTAGTACTCTAACTAGGTTTAATTAAAATAGTGCAGTGTGTGTTTATGAACTTTGTTTTTCTTGCTGTTATCCTGTTCAAAACTCTCAGTGTGTTTTTGGCATTCTGAAAACAACAGGTGAGCTCTCCTACACCAAATTAGCACTGCATGAAATTCTCTTGACAGTGACAGTCTGTCCCATGCAACTTTTACTGATCTCCTGTAAGACTTAAAAATTTCAGGGTTCTAGAAATCAAATTGATCACCAGTTATTGCTAGGATACCAGTGATTTAAGTGAATTGCTAGGACTGAGTAGTGTGAATAAATTCTGGCTTATGTTGTTCTCCCAGTTTTGCAAGTGTGAACTTGTGACATTCATTACCCTGTTGAAAACTGGGGAGTTTTCTTTGATGTTGGAGCCATGACTGCCTAGTCATGATTTTTCTTTTCTTCACCTACTCCAGGGAAAAAAAATACATAATCAAAAGACCAAAACAATCAATGGGATTGGATTTGTATTGTCAAAGGAGAGCTGCTTCCCCACACTTAAGATCATGAGGATAAGAGATTCTTTCTGCTGGTTGAACAACGCAGATGGCTCTGAGTATTGACACATTAGTGACATTGTGTGAGAATAAAGATTAGGAAGAAGAAAGTAATTCTGAACACTTTGATAACTATCACACAGAAATAGACAGCAGAAAGGAAGCAGCAACTTCAACATGCTTTTTACTTCATTTTAGTCTAGTTTCAATTAAAGAGGAAAACTACAGTGGAACAAATCTGATACAGATGTCCAGGAGCTCCATTAAGAAAAAGTCCTGTGGTGGTAGAACATAGTTTTGAGAGAGGATAGTCCTAATTAACCAATTTGTTTTACAGAAAAGTAAAATCATGTTAGAGAGAGGGACCTTCTTTTGCACAGAGCTTTAGCTATGTTTTTTTTGTAAGCTTTTCTCCTTTATTCCATCTGCCTCCCAGGAACCACAGTTTCCTATAATGGGCCTGTGGTGCTCTCTTTTCTTGTCTCTGAAATACTGCAGAAAGCAAAGTGTCAGTACTTTGAGGACAATGGACAAAATGGAGACAGATCTGGCATCACTGGAAGACAAAAAGATTTAATGTATAACCCCCTGCAAAGGGACTAACTACTAACTACAAACAACTGATTGAAAACCAAAATAAAGGAACACACTTTCATGTTGCAAGAAGGATTTCAGTGGCTGCAGTGAAAATTCAGGAAAATAATTTCTCATTTATACTGTAGAGCAGGGGTTGTGCAAAAACTCTCTTTGGAAAAGTAGATTATAAAGTCTAACTTTCTTTAAACTTTTTTCACTTTCTATGATGAAAAGGCAAACAAAAACACTATGCAGAGAAAGACAGATGAGGAGGAAAAAATATAAGTGGGAGAAAATACTACAAGACTTTCTGACCTGTCTCAACCACTCATTACTGATTAACCAACTAATAAAAAGATTCTCTTGTATTCTCCCTTGAAAGTAGATATTTCACTAACTAGGAATGAAAAAAAAAAAAAGGAGAAGATTAAAGGAAAAAAACAGCATAGAGAAAAATGGCAAAACTATAATTAGCTGGAAGTTCGTAACACATTTTTGGTCCTGGTTCCTGTGTTTTAACATACTCCCCTGAAAAAGAAGGAAGTCATAGCCAGGGTTAGTCTTGCAGAGCTACGTGCTTTTACTTTACTGAATGGGTTGCACCCACTGATGAAAAGTGAATTCACTATCTTGTACTCAACGTGTCTTTTTTAAAATCTTGGCAACTCACAGGTTCTTTTTTTCTGGTGTATTTGACTATTACATACATCTAGGCTAAATATGGCACCTGTATGAAGAGATCTTCTGCAATCAAAATCATCTACACTGCCAAAAGGGCTAAGATGCAGGATGAGCCTAGAGTTTGTGTTAGGATGGCTACTTTGATCTTTTTATTATAATTTTTGTTATTAAAATGCATGAGAAATAACTGTATGCATATACATAATAATTTCCTTGTTTAATATTAACTTTGAAATGGGAGTGTTTGCTGGTAGTGGGGAAATTCTGTAGATAATAAGGAACAGAACAAACTTCCAGTGAAAGAAGTGTGGCAAATTAATTATGAGATTCAGGGACAGTAGAACACCATATTATTAGTATCATTATCTTTAAATCCATAACAAAACTATAGCTTCTACCAAAGTTTCTTAAATACAGAAGAGAAACAGCTGTAAAAGATTGAAGAATTTTTAAGAAAGGGCTTAAACTGCCGGGCTTTATATATATAAATAAAACTTCTTCTTCAAGTAAGAATTTCCATTGCAGGTATCCTTTCAACTTTATTAAAAATTCTCATAAATACAAATATTAAAGTAGATTATGTTAATTCTCTTTAACAGAAAACTGAATGTTAAATGAAGTTCTAACACTTCAGAGAAGACAGTGTTGCGATGGCCTATTTTTCTACACATGTATGCCTATATTGTCCTCTACTTCATGTAAAAAACTTTTGAAGAACCTCAGTGATGAGGATCAACTCACCTACTCAGAGGTGGAAATAAAACAGGCAGATAGGGTATTTTCTGGATGCTACCCCATTGACAAAGACCATCCTTCCTTAATTACACAAAGTTGTGGTTAAATGTGCTGCTGCTGCAACCTCTCTACCATTCTCTTGGATTACTGAAGAAGTATATCCATGATTCTGTTCTGACTGTCTTTGTGATAAAAGTATCTTCCAGCTGTATCTACCAGCTTGATTTTGAATTTGAAAAGAAAAGTAGTGTTTGGAATTATACTTGAAAGATCACTCCTCCCTAAGTCAGCCAAAAAAGGGACCATTAGCAGTGTAGATAATCTGCTAGTAGCATTTGTACACAGAGAAGCACAGCTTTACCGGCAGACTTGTAATGATAATTAACTACCCAAGGACAGTTGTTCTTAATGGGTAAAAATATTTACTTTATACTGCAGTATATGTATGAAGCATTTTTCTCTCTTCCTGAAAGAGAATTCAAAAATGCTGTTTTCTGAGTCTAATACAGGATTGCATTTGACATTTTTAAAAAAAGGTTGTAGCAGGACATAATCAATGTTCCCACAGCCTGGCTGGACAGATGGGCGTGACGGCAGTGCCAATTTATACTCAACTGAAAGACTGCTGTTGGCCAATATTTACTTAATTTGTTGTCACTGCCACCCTCATCCAAATGAAACTGCACATTATATAAAATACCAAACTCAAGCCTGTCATTTTTGCTTTGTTAGCTATGTTCATGATTATTATACGTAATTTAAGGAAGAAAAAAAAGGCAACAGGACTTATAATAATGTACAAACACTAAATTATGTTTCACACAATGCAGTATAAATGGCAAAGACCTCGGCTGGGAAACCTCACTGTGTTACTGTTGAGAGTTTCAAGCCTGTGGTGTTAGATGAATGTCTGCTTGGTTTTGCTTGGTTTTTTGTGTTGCTGTTATTGTTGTTTGTTTTTTCTCTTTTTAAAAGCCTTTATTTCTAGAACATCCCTGGGCTTAGATACGAGATATCTTTTATAATTCAGCATCTAAATATCAGTGAATTAAGTTATACTGTGCATGTCCTAAAATATCTGATAAATAAATAGAAGGACCAGATTTAAAGAATGGGTGGAAAGCATATTTTAAAACAAACTTGTTCTGTTAAAGTCGTCCCTCAAAACAAGCATATATCAAGCTTTATTTTAAAATTCTGAAATATCTGAAAATGTAGACAACTTAAATTGCATGTTTTGTAAAAATAAATCATTAGCTCCTTCCAAACTGAGATTCAGAGGCCCAATCCTAAATTATATGGGTATTTTAGAAAGCTTCCCTTTGAATCAAGAATAATTGACATTATAACCTAGGTGAGGATTCATTGTCCTCCTTAAATTACTTTTTTTCCACATTAAATAACTTTCCTGCTAACCTATTGAAAAGCTATGGCAGAGACATAAAGTGCTAAATAACGGTGTAAGAGAACTAGTTAATAATTCTCTTAACAGATACCTAAGGGAGCTAGTTATTACAAAAACTAAAACAAAGTACTATGTCTGTGTCTTGTCTTCCATCTCAATATAAAATTTTCATTTTTTGAAAGTTTGTCATGGTTTAACCCCAGACAGCACTTAAAACCCCATGCAGATACTCTCTTACTCCTCCCCCTCTCCGAATCTCCACCCCCTTACCCCCACCATGATGTAGGAGAGAATCAGAAGGCTGAAAATAAGAAAACTCGTGGGTAGAGATTAAGACAGTCTAATAATAGATAAAGCAAAAACCATGCATGGAGGCAAAGTTAAACATGGAATTCATTCACCACTTTCCATAGTGAAAGGAGTAAGATGAATGTGTCTTTACAAACCGACCTCGTGAGTCTGCTTGTAGATAGGGCTAGGAACTTATAGATAGGGAAGCAATGGAAGAAAACTCCCAGTTCTAGAAAATGTTACTAATCAACAAGGACTGTTGCTCAGCCAAGGCTGTGTTAAATTCCTGAACCTAGAGAAAAAGAACAGACTTAATAGAATTATGAATAGATTTTCTTTCTTTTATATTACAAAAGGGGGCTGCATATTAAAGGGGGGCATAGAGCAGGGGATTAGGGAAGCCTGTACTTTCTGAGTACCTCAGCCAATGGGGAAGAGAGAGACATGGCTAGGAATTTAAGATAAAAAGGGGGCTGCATCCCCCAACAATTTGAGAGACCCCCTGGGAAATGCCCATGGCCTCTCCCTTTATTTGATTAACGTTAGAGGACTCCTCTATCTCCTCTTTGGACATAAACCTCTGGTGTTTGTGGATTAATTTTCCTGACAGTAGGAAGTTCAGCCATCTCCAAAAGATGGGGCCCCATCCCATGTAACTGCTACTTGAGCAGACCAACACCATCATGCTGAACATCCCCAGTTTCTCTTTCCTCCTTATATAGTGAGCATGATTTCGTATGGTCTGGAATATCCCTTTGGTCAGTTGGGGTCAGCTGTCTGGGCTGTGGCTCCTCCCAGTATCCCATGCACCCTCAGCGGACTCCTTGGTGGGGTGGTGTGAGAGGCAGACAAGGCCTTGATGTTGTGCAAGTAGTGCTCAGCAATAACAAAAACATCTCTGTATTATCTATGTATTCAGCACAAACCCATAATACAGCCTCACACTAGCTACTGTGAAGAAAGTTAACCAGCACAAAGTGCTAGGTTGTTTTTGTTATTTTTGGAGTGATGAAAGCAACATTGCTTAGGATTTTCAGATTTCAGTTTGAAGGAATTCTATGTGACAGCACAGGTAAAAAGAAACTTCTCTCTTCAGCTTTGCTGATTGCGGTTGGGGGAATCTATTATTTAATAAATTTATTACCAAGTAATCATTGCTGTACCTTGATATACAAATGCAGAAATATTATATTGCCTTCTTGCACCTGGTTTCCGGTTATTGCAATGTCTGGTAAAAAACATGCTAAAATAACAGCTTTTATAATACTCAAATTAAATTCCAAACTCAGTAGGTATGCATTTACGTTCTGGAAGTGACAGCAGTACTTAGGCATGCATTTTTTCATTGAGAGGTTTGGAGGAAATTCTTGATAAGCCTGCTCTCTTCTTTAAAGTGGGTCTAGTTCCTGGTGGCTGTGAAAATTAATAGAAAGTAAATGATTATTAAAACAATAACCCACTGCAAATCCACTCTGTTAAAATATTTTGTAGCAGTACTCACATTTTTAATAAGGAGTGGTCAAATTGCATCACCTCATGAGTTTCCCATGGGCTGACATAGGTGTAAGTCAAGGGACTTCTGAGACTCTCACTGCCAGCTTATTTTCTATTTCAAAATCTGAAAAATGTCTTTAGCAAAAAGACTTCAGTAGTATACCTGAAGGATTTCACCACTTCTTTATCAATCATAATGAGCTGTGTTGCACAAAAGGGCTCATTATTTTCAATAACAAATTTTTTTCTGAATTACAGTGGATTTTGTATAACTTTTTGCCATCAAGCAAAGTTGTTCTGTGTTTTTGTCCTGCAGCTTAGGACTTTTTAAACTGATGACCAAATTATATGCAAAATAACCTTGACATTTCCCATTGTGCAAATATAAATTAACATTTTCGATATGGATACTCTGTGGGGAAGCCTACCCATTAATTTTTAAAAATGTACATAAGATACTAGTTTTCTTAAAAAGCTTAGTTGAAAGTAATGGATATATAATTAAGTCTTGTTGTTCGTGCTGCCATAGCAGAAAAAAAATAAAACCTTTGTCATTTCTTGTTTAGAGGAAGTTGTTAGTCGAATGAAAAAGCTATCACTCTCAGACCAACATAATCTTTACGAGTAGTAATATTGAGCAAGCAGTTCTAAGACATGTTATAAGACATCTCTTATTGATGAAGCATAGTAAATCTGAAAGGCATTTGGTAATATAAAGCAACAAGGAACAGGAAAATAGGAGCATAAATTTGTAAACTGTAAAACTGAAAGAGCATTTCGAATTGACTATTACTAAAAAGTGCTGTGCATGGAAAAGTCATCTAAAACATAACAGTGATCATGTAAGAATGAAACTCTTCATCATGAATCATGGTATCTTGTACAATAATTTGGATTTGTTTTGAGAGGAGTGTTGTCCAGATGATCCACGATGAAGAACAAAAAATGAATATTTCTTGACAGGATTGACCAAGTGATGTATAAGAACTGAGTAAGACTACAGCTGTTATATCATATGTGAAACTGGAACACTGCTTTTTTCAAAGGAAATATACAAACTTAAAAAGACAAGGAAAGCCTGTAATCCACGATTCATCTAAAAAAGTTCAAAGCTAAGTTTTCAAAGCATACATATTTTAAATTACAACCATGTAACCACGCAAAACCACTGTAGCATAATCTCTGTGTTTGTACTTTTGAAAGTTTAAAAACGCTATGCTTTTAGGGAAAAGTGTTTTTTCCATTTTTTTTGTCCATTTACCGTGTGACTTTATCCTAAAGTCTATCTTTGAAGTCTGACTAAGGTGTTTTGTTTATTTTCTTTTAGGGCAGGAGCCTGTCTCATCCATGTTCTTCACTTCATCTTGCCTGGGTGTTAGCACAGGGTTAAAATGTTCTAGAATTGTAGTAGCTTAGATAACCTCTGAATAAGCATTGCTTCTGTTAAATCTTGTGATTCTGCACCTGTGTGTGTGCACCTGTAGCACAGGTAGTACTGTTACACTGTGTTACAGGTATGCAATGATTATTTAGAAATCATGGGGATGGTTGTGGGAGGGGGACTTGTAGGGGCTTGCAGTGTATGCCTGGATGATTACAATGAACCCGAAACTCATGCCCGATCGCTCACAATACAACAGGTAGTTAATGATTGACATATGATTCTATAGTGGTTATATAAGATAGAGTATAAAATGTGTTCACTCCAAACTCATGTCGGAATCAGATTTGGGTTTGTACCCCGATTCCCAGAGCTCTGCAATAAAAGCACCTGCATATAAACATTCTGTGATTCTGTGTTTCTTTGCTAACATGGGGGCCTCATGTTTGTTATTTGAAGTCTTTGATCCCAGAGGACAAACAGGTTTGAACAAAAGCGTTACCACTGAAATCTTAGGCTACCCTACAATTGAGAGAAATGCAAAGCCTCTCTTACTTATTCCATTTAAAATCTCATTGTTTCTTTGTTCTGTAGAAGAAACCAAACAGCAACAGGGCTGTGGTCAGTCAAATACAACAGAAACAACCAGTAACGGTCGTTTTCAATCTAATGTCAACACTCAGGCTGTACTTTTCTTTATCTTTTCCTGCTCTTTCCCTAAATCCCTTATTCCAAATTATGCTGCCATATCCAAAATAGGGTCAGAATGGATGAATGCTTGGTGAGAAACACTTTGACCACATCCAACTGTGTCAGAAAAGTGATGGAGAATCATAGAATCATGGGATGGTTTGGTTTGGAAGGGACCTTATAGATAATCTAGTTCTAACCCTACTGCCAGAGGCAGGGACAGCCCACGCTAGACCAGGCTTCTCAAAGCCTTGTCCAGTCTGGCCTTGAACACTTCCAGGGATGAAGCATCCACAGCCTCTGGGCAACCTGTTCCTCACCACCCTCATGGTAAAGAATTTCTTCCTAAAATCTAATCTATACCTGCTGTCTTTCAGTTAGAAGCCATTCCCCCTTGTCCTCTCACTACAGTTGCTGAGGAAGAGTCCCCCTCCGGCTTCCCTGTAGGCCCCCTTCAGATACTGGAATATTGCTGTAAGGTCTCCGTGCAACCTTCTTTTCTCTGGGGTGAACAGCCCCATCTTCCTCAGCCTGTCTTCATAGGGAAGGTGCTCCATTCTAACTATCAACTTCATGGCCTCTTCTGGACTTGTTCCTGCAGTTCCATGTCCTTCTTAAGTTGTGTGCACCAGAGCTGCACAGAGTGCTCCAGGTGGGATGTCACAAGAGCAGAGTAGAGAGGAAGAATTACCTCCCTCGACTTGCTGACTGCCCTACTTTTGATGTAGGGCATAAGGTAAGAGAGTGCCACAGTTAACCAGGAGATGGGGATGCATGTTCTCCATGACTCAACGAAATATTTTAATTCTTCTTAAGCTTTTTTTTTTCCCCCGAAAGGATAGCTAAGCAATCAATTCCTGTGCAAATTTAAAATTAGTATCTGTATATTTTTACCCTGTGTCTTGGTTCGAGACAATTGAAGAGGTAGGCATTCTGGAATGAGTTGTCTTCCCCTATGGTATTAACCAATCCACATAAGGATTCCACCAATAAGGAACAGATACAAGTAGATATAAGTAAAAAAATAACAGTTTACTAAAAGCGAAACAGCAACAGGAAAGAAATAACACTAAATAACCTCTACAAACAAAATTGCCAAATCTCATGAACCCCATGGGAATAAAGAAAGACCCAAAATTTTGGGAAAACCCTTCCCCACACAAGATGGTGCTCTGCAGCTGAGTGCATGGTTCTAAAGACAAAGGGAAGATAGCATCTGCCTTCTTCCTCCTCTCTTACCTCTCTGGCGGCTGGAGCTCCAAAGGCAGCTTGTGCTCTCAAGGGCTAGAATTCATGGAGGGACTTTGCCTTCCTCACAGCAGGAAAGGGCAGACGAGGCAGGGCGAAGCAGCTGGGCTGGGGCAATCGGTGCCTCCTCTCCTTGGCCAGGCACTGCTGGTGAGCTGCGGGTGACTCGGAACAGAGCAGGGCCACCCCGTCTTCCCCCTGCATGGCACCACAACTGAAGACAGGCACCTGTGGATTCACCCCAGGACAGTCCAAGATGCAAGGAAGGAACAAAAAAGAAGGAGAAAAATACCCAAAGGGGAGTCTTTCCGTTGAGCAAAGACAACCAAGCGAGAGAGAGAGTTCAGTTCTGGTGCTTCCATCTTTTCAAGGACCCAAGGTCCCAGCTGCGGGGTCTTAGAGAGACGGTAACAATTTAGATAGATGTGGAATACAGTAACATTTTGGGTTACCCACAACACCCAGGAATAAATGAGTAACTCTTATGAGACCTTCTGCTTAACAGGACACTGCTGAAATGGATTCCCTATACTGCCTGAGATGTAGAACAGCTTTCAGAAAGATATTACAACTAGATGTAAAGATCTAATGGAATAAAGAATTCGCTGCTGTTGAGACTAATTCTCAGGTATTGTCAATTAAAACAATAATATTTTCATTTAGAATTTGTCCACTTTCAAAGCTGAACTGGTTATACATATATCTGTTATATTACAATGTTGTTCATCAATTAATTGTTTATCTTTTAATACCTGCTCCCTGTGAAAATTCATATGAGTGAAATTTTAGGTATACAAATTCAAAAGGCAGGACAGCATAAGAGACGCATAAGCCGACTCAACTTCTGTATCTCTGCTTGAAATGGAAATATTAGTAATTTCACAAATTTCCTCACCATCTTTGGATATCACCTAACACATCTTAGTTCTAAGTCTGCCTGATATTTGTAACACAGTTGCATTATAGACAGTAATTTCAAGCAAATTCAAGCAGATTCAAATTTTTTTTAAAAGTGGTGAGTTCTTTTTTTCTTAAAAAACAAAAAAAACCCAGTACTTGTTTTGTATTTGGTTTTGGTAATGACAACTTCTAGCTCATTTCTCAGCTTACTTAAATATTTTTGCTTGCACTCCTTGAACTTTATCTTTCTAATTCAGAGATTTTTAGGGTGGAAAAAGAAAAAAAGCAGCAAACCCCCCGAATGCTGAATTTTTACTTTATATAAAAGACATTAGAAGAAATCACTCTGACTTGCAGATTGTCATATATTATTTCAATCTGGAAGTCATAGCATAAATAGACTTGTTTTCCCTGAAATTTGAGATGGAAGACAAAAAAGTAAGTTTTCAATCTTTTTACAGTATTTTGTAGGGGTGGCTGTGATCATAGGGGATTGTTCAAAACCATCAGCTGACAACAATTTGTTTTACTAAATAAATGGAAGTATTTGGAAAGATGTATTTTTCAGATACATGGAGAATTAAGGCAGTTTAGATGCTGCTACCACTATCTTGAGAGAAATTTTATAAGAACATTAAAAAGATATATTAATTCAGAATAATAATGTTTCTTTATTTAGTCAAATTTATAAACACGTTAGACTATGCACATAAAGGTAATGATGATGTTAATCCTAAGAAACCTAAATAAAGAAACCACTAAATAGGAGTGATCTTCATTGTTGATAAACATTTGATGTCAGTGTTTTCAAGGTTACCTAGGACCATCTGAACAAAATGAAGTCATGTCAGGTTGATTAGGTCTGCGGCAATGGCAAATTCCTCATGCAGTACCTCTTTTGGTGACCTGTGAAAATGCTTTCTCTGGTTCCATTTTCAAGTAAAAAGTATTTATATTGAAAAAATTCAAACCCACACATGAATAGTACCCTTTTCTTGGAGCTTGTTCTTCTAATGGGCAACTAAAATGTTTCTCCTACTCAACTCTAAGGAGGCCCAGAACTGCTTTTACATTGCCACAGAAGCTCAGAAAGAGGGAGTGGGAAGGCCTATGTGCATTTCGATTCCATCATCTGTGTTACAGGATAGGTGGTGGCAGGCTGTATGTCTACTAACAAAATTAATCCTATGGGATAAAATTCTTCACAAACTGCTCCAGTGTATGTCCTTCCCGCATGCTGCAGTTTTTCAAGAAGTGCTCTGTCATGGGTCTTTTCCCACAGGCTGCAGTCCTTCAGGAATGGATTGCTCCCAGCCTTTCCACAGACAGCAGCTCCTGTGGGAAAACCTTCTCCTGCATGGGCTCCCCTCAAAGGACTGCAGTTCCTGCCAGGAACTCCAGTGTGGACTCTCCACAGACTGCAGCTTCTTTCGGGGTATGTCCATCTGCTGCAGTGTGGGGTCCTCCTCTTGCCTCAGGGGAATAGCCTGCTTCACCATGGTCCGCCGGGGAATCTCTCCTCTGTGTCTGGAGCACTTCCTCTCCTCCTTTTTCCCTGATCTTGATGTCTGCAGAACTGTTTCCCTTATGTGTTTCTTCCCTTTCTCACAGCTTCTGGGCAGCAGTTTGTACACTTTCTTAAATATCTTATCACAGAAATACCACTGGAGTTGCTGATAGGCTCAGCTTTGGCCAGTGGTGAGTCTATTTTGGAGTCAACTAGAAAGAGCTGTGTCCAACCCAAGGGACACTGCTGGTGGCTATGCCTGCTTCATAGTGGACTTTGCGTACGTATACATCTGCAAAATACAGCCCTAAATTAAAAGCAGGGACTTTAGGCACACAGAGACTTTCTGCGTTTCTTCTGTGTTTCAGTCTTAATTTTCCCCCATCCTGTTATTAAGTAATTTGACAGTTTCAGATTTATTTTTAAAATAAAAGCAGTCTAATCCTGTTTTTAGCAGAGGATCATTTAAGTTAGAAGGAATCTCTTGAGGTCACCTAGTCAAACGATCTGGTCAAGCAGGGACAGCTATAACAGTTTGCCAAGGAATGTGTCAAATCAGGCTTTGAATATCTCCAAGGATGAAGACACCACAATCTCTCTGGACGAGCTGTACCATGTTTGACCACCCTCACAGTAAAAGTGTTTTTTTCTTTACAGATGAAATTTAAAGGTGTTTTAATTTGTGCCCGCTACCTCTTGTCCTTATAATTTATCATACCTACATTTAACACCTGAAAAGAGAAAATAATGAAGCAGACATCTTAAGTAATTTGGGAGTCATCGTCAAATATTTAATGTGGTTTTAATTCAGAAAAGGGGCTGTCTCTCAAACTGATAGAAGTTTCTTAATGTAAAATCATCCTGCCAGGTAACTGAAAAGTACAAGGACATTGCAAAATTAATCAATCCAGATTTTCACCGTCGTGCCTTTGCTTCTCTAAGTTTGAGGGATACTTTTTTCTTCTAAAGTTCTGAGTCAGCTATTGACAGAGGAAGGAGGCATATTTTAAATGCTTACCTTGGCCCAAACCCAAAGAGGCTGTTATGGCTAGATTATAGCCCCATTAACCAAACTGCCTGTAAAATCATTTGACTTGGCTAATGTCTCTGATTCCAAGGTCTGAGAATGTCTAAACTCATTTCTAAATATTGTAAAAGTTAATTAACTTTATAGTCTGAGTTGAATGTCTATTAAAATGGATAGATCTGGATTACTGTTTGGATATAAAATAATATAATGAGTGTTGCTGAAAGGTAGATTGTAGATCAGCTTGATGAAATCCTGTGAAAATATGACACCAGAAGAGTTCCTTAATAGATTTTTCTTTAAGAGTAATTACAGAATAGAGTACTCAAGTTTCTCACATTGAGGCAAAAAAAGGTGCTCATCCTAATAATATTTTTTCCTTTCACTCACCATTAAATTGCTACAGATGGATCATAAAATTATGAGGAATCTTCATACAGCCTAAACTGACCCTGAAATTAGTCATAATTATTATGTGTTATATTGCTAACAAATTTTTCGGTTTAAGATTTTAAAACATTCTGGCATCATTAATGAAAGAAAACTATACAGTGACTCTATCATTATCCCTGCTTTGTACAGGAGGCTCAAAAAACGAGGTTAAATGCCCTGCCAACTGATCCTGTTCAGTCAAGAATTCCTAAGAGGCAGTTATTCAGCAAACCAATTTGCACTGCGTCTGATTATTATTCATCTCTACATATGCATTGATTTTTGTGAAAAACTTGCACAGTCTGCAATGAGCAAAGTGAAACAATTCAAAGACAGCTAAGTTAGTGAAAAATGAACTAGTTTTAGTATTGGAACAATATAATCACATTGTCTGGCTGCTTCTGGGAAGCCCAGCAGAGCTTTGTATTGTGTTGTGCTCTGTTGAGTTGGATTATCCTCTTGCTGTGAGCTGGCTGCCACTGGCTGCATGTGCCACAAATGGCTCAAGAGAAAATTTAGGTACAATTTAGGTTGGAGTTGCCCACAGAAACAAGTCAGTGTCATAGATATAACTCCTAGGAGGTTAAGGACTTTGGCAGTGTATTTAACAGATGTATTTATTTACTTATTTTAAGTTTAGAGTATTGAGCAAGAGCTGCATAACCGCCATCATAGTTTTATCTAGGAAAAATGGTTAAGAAACACAGAGATCATGTTTCCTACTGTAATAACCAAGACAAGACAATAAAGTATTGGTATGAATCACATTAAATAGGCCGGATGTAGCTTTGACTAACATGTGCTAACCACCCATTTTTGTTCAGGGAGAAAAGCTTCTACATCACCATCTTCAGCAAAAGCAGTGTCATTCATCACACCAAATGAATAATGGCGAGATGCAAGGACTAGATGCAGAGCACATTAATTGAGTCTATTACTTTACTTTTACTACAGGAAACTTTGATTTCAAGTGGTTTCTGCACACTAATACATTTCCTAAAACTGCCATAAATTTTTATGGATGAATTACTTTATCTGAAGAGCTCACAATGAATTACAATTTGTACAAGGGTTTGCTCTCTGAGACTTAATGTGTGTTTCTCTCTCTGCTGAACCAGACTTCATACAGGTTCTCCAGAGGTGCTAGGCATCATTAAGGATAGAAATAAGCTCTTTCTCTCTTTCACTGAAATACTGTATTTATTGCCTTAATGTAGTAATGTGAGTATCCTTTTTTGTATTTGGTTTTCACTGTCTCTATCTTGCCCTTAATTATGGAATTAGAAAGGATGACCTTAGGAATGCATCCAAATGAAAAATAATTCATATTTTATTCTGTGCCAATACACTCCTGAAAAATTAAAATATGTAAATTTAAAATACCATCCAGTTAAGAGAATTAACTGGAAACCACACGCTTTATCAAAAGCCCTATTTCAGAATCTGAGCACTTGGTGTGACTTGACAGTATTTATGTAGAGCGAAGTCAGTTTCCAAGAGTAAGTACCCTATGAAGGCTGAGCATTTTAAAACTGTTCTCACAGTTCTTCTGCCTGCAATTTTAGAAAAAGAGAGTTTGTGAACCTGCTAACCATGGGGAAAAACTCCACAAACTGTACNACAAAGAGCCTTTTAAACTCAGCTGGGAAGCAGTACAACTTTTCTCCTTTTCAGTCTGTCTGGAGAAACAGTCTATCCTGTCTGTCCTCCATCTACTGGGATTTTACATTTTTACGGGCTGAGGACCTTGCTGGAATTTAAAATATCTCATGAACTTCAACATATGAGGGCACTATGATCTGCATAGATCAGATACCAGCATCAGAAAAATATTGCAAGGCTATTTTCCTGGTTTTGTTCGCTCTTTAAAAAAATCCCCCCACCCAGCAAAATTGTTATGCCTCTTCCTTTTCTGCCTTTCAGAGGAGAAGTTAATAAACAACTTTTCTATGCACTGAAGGCCTTTCCAGACTTTGGGGTGTTCATGTGATGCTCAGTTTACACTCGCAGAATCCAAATTGTACACTAGTTATGTTAGCTCTGTAATGAATATCTAACAGCTGCACAAGGAGAAGAACAATCTGGAAGACATTTGGAGGCATTTTATCCCCTATCCTGGATAAAATCCAGCCGATCCTCCTAACATTTTTGATAAAACCCGTCTCAAAACCTGCAAGGATATGTCAGCTTTAACATGCAGAGAACTCACTGAACTTTGATGAGAGTGTTAGCTTGGTTTGGATCTTAAGTGCAGACCTATCACATCATAGAATCATCCAGTGAATGAGCACAGACTTTGCAATACACAGAATATAAAAGTGGCACAGGATCAGAAGAGTATAGTAACCTTTTCAGACTTAAAGTGTGTGCTTCTTTAACATGATAAGAAGAAAACATCAACTGTTTCTTTCCTTTCAGGGTAACAAAACCTGAATGCAATACTTGGAAGAGGCAGTGTTCTGGGATTTTGGTGGCATATATTTTATTGTTGATTAGACTTTTATTTTACATGTACTTAGATTTCTGTGATGGTTTTCTTTGTTTGTTTTGAATCTTTTTTGGCAGCTTAATACCAGTTCCTTTTCTAAAACCTCATTCACATTAATGCAATTGAGCTGAAGAAACAAATCTTCAGAGGCAGATGGGCTAGTAAATCCAGAAATAATATTGGTGCAGCTTTTGTATATGTGTCCCATCATTCAGTTTATAATTTTGTCTTACTTGTGAATTTGCTTCTAGTTTATTTCTGTTACTTATGGTTCAAGATTTTAATTTCATAGTGTATCATTTTGTGACAGAAACTTACATTTGTTAGCTCAAAAAGGACATTCTACCGCAGTGATAGCTTCATGTAATCTCTTCTTCCTGGATAATTTATGCACATTCCTCTGATTTAACAAAATAAAACCATCTTCATATTATAATAATGACTCCTTGTGCAACAAGGTAGGTGTAAGATTTGTATTCTAATTTCTTCCATGACATTTACTTTTTACTGTACTAATTGATGTTGCCTAATTTTTCAATGTTTCTTTCCATCAATGAATCATCTTACCATAGTTCCTTCGTAGCAATTAGTAGTGTGAGATAAAATATGCAATGGATTTTTAAAATCAAGCTCCTCGTCCTTCCTACATGAAATAGAAAATTCCTTAAAAGTAATTGAAATGTTATAGTATGGCAGAACCAGTACTGCAGAGGGTGGATAATTTGATTAAACAGAGGTCTTCTAGTTAAACAAATCTTACTATTGGTAATACAGATGGAATTCACAAGCTCATATGACTGTCCAAGAGAAAAACCCTAGGATTTGATTAATGACCCATGTTCTTTGTTACAAGAATAAAACTGTCTTGTAAAATAGTACAGTCAGGTTTTCAGAGGATATTGTGATTTTTAGTCCTCTTGTGTGGGGAATAAAGTGACTCCTTATACAAGAGCGAAGCTGAGTAACATCTGAAGGAATCATACTAGCCTTTTCCTGGCTACAAAAGAAGTCAGACTAGTGCAGGATGTTTGGAAATAAAACCATAAAGTATAAAATGCTCTCCCCTTGCTACACCCACTGGTTTGACCCTCAGCATTGTTTTAAAGCAACTTTGTACCCAGCACAGAGCAGTTGACTTTATACTGCATTTTGTACTGCATATTTTATACTGCAAATAAAAATGCAGTAATTCTACATAAAAATGGCAGGTTGGTATATATTTACTTATATTGGTTGACCACACAAGATGAAATTTTGCATTCCACAAGGGAATATCATGGATAATCATTTTTTCTGCTTGGAAAATAAGGAGGTCAGGAAAGCATTTCTCTATTTCCTTATTTCTCTATTCCAGCTAAGTGTTCATTGTAAACTTCAGCTAAGGATGCAAATAAGATACTTCAATTTAGAAGCGTTTACTTCGTTTGTAATTTCACATGACATCAAATTTAATATGTTTTATGTTATCATCATTTTCACTCATGTTTAGCTTCTGCGATATAGAAACAGAACTACCTAACATCATAAATAAGATTTCTTCTAGGCTTTGCTGTCAGATGTGTTGTGATGGACAGATTAGACAGTATAAACCTTTTTCCCCAACCTAAGATGCTGCAGTACTGCGTCTAACATTGTGGTACTGATATTGATAGTAGTTCAAGATCAAATGTTCTCTTCATTGTCAGTGATGGACAGTGAGGGCCTCAGTTTCAATAATCTTCTGCCAGCCTCTGAGAGTAATGAGCTCTGGTGCCAGTCCAATGGCAGGAGAATAAGCAGTAGTTTTATACCTACCCTAACGTGTGCATTTCTATGTTTGCTTGCATGTTTTTGCGATTAAATATACAAAGCATATGTGATGAAATATACACAATTAATCAACTAAAATTCAAGCTAAATATAAAATCCCCCAATCTTAACATTTTTTTCAATTTTGCTTCTGACCACGATGTTTGTGTGTTTAGACCACCAATATTGTCTTTTATTATATAACTAATGCTCTCTTTCTGTCAGCTGGAACAGCTTATAGAAAGGAAAGATCAGAGGGCTTGATGTCTGTAGCACTCATAATTCTGACCTTCACTGTTTCCAACCATAAAAATCAGCATCTTTCATATTTAGTTGTTTTAGAACCCAAGCTGCATCTCTGAAAGAAGAGTGTATGAGGAAAGGATTTATGCATAAAATCTATGATTCAAAATGAAAAGTTTTCATTACCCGGTAAACCAGAGCTGTAACGGGAGTTTAGAACTGAGGTGCTCACTCCTGATTACCAAACTTGTGTTCTTCAGTGTATAGGAAAGTAATTAAATTTCTTGAGCTCACAGACATTAGGATAGTAAATGTATTATTTCTAGTATGTTTGTAATTCATTTGTTCAGTGTTTGATTTATTTATAAACATAAAATACATGGAAGGGGTGACATTATGGCACATCAAAAGATTAATGTTTTATGCATTATTGGTAGAGTAATAAATTTTATTTTCATTTCTTCCATTTCACTTCTTTTTATATCACATGCATCTTTCCATTTTGAAGTTGTGTCTCAGTTTTGAGGTAGTGAGTTCTGTGTAACTTTGCTGAGTAATGTTTTTCTGCATTCCCTGTTTTTTGCAGCAACATCCTAGTGCAGTGAGTATACACTAAGACATTTGACTGCAGAGGCATGTGTAACCATTCACACTAAAGGCTCTGGGAGAAATTGCCCACCCCTGCCAGTGACACAAGCTGTAGCTTTCACCCTGCCTCCATTGCCTGAAGTAGCTGCCAAAGTCCAGTGTCCTACAGCACATGAACATTTCTTCTGTTTCTTCTGTTATGGTTCTTCTGATGAATAGGATTTAATCCCTTTCACTTTTAACATGCAAAGGAACAGTTTATTTCTGCAGCTGAGAGAGGAATTTGCTTGTTTAGTTGAACAGCCTTGAGGGATGCAATGAAATTAGTGCAGCAATCTGCAATAACCTTAGGGGAATACATGCCAGCAAAGATTGCTAAGTACAATACACTTTAATTAGAACCCTCCAGCTTTCAGGACACTATCTTAATCATAGATGCTAGGAACAAGTGGCACAGAACAGGTTATGGCCCAAAATACTGTAAAGTGATCTGACAGTCCCCCTAACTACCCTCTACACCAAATCATTATGATTGCGATGAATAATTCACATTCCTACTCTGGTCTGATAACCTTATGATCAAAATAGGTTGTGGAGGTAGCTCTTGGGATTTTCTGAAACAAAACTTAATGTCACCAAAAGCTGTACATGTAGCTGAGATTTTTTCAGTGTAAGGGTCACATTTTGCTTACAAATAAAAGGTCGGATAAATACTGAAGCTGTGATGGCTAATTATACATAGCCCATGTTCAAAATATTTGTGATGCTGTAAAGTAGTACAGTTTCCCAGTTCTAAAGATTCAAAAAGCATTGATCATAACAATGAAAATATTGAAAGTTAAAAAAAAGGTAAAGAAAAAACATGAGTTTTGAATGCTTTTTATTAGCATTCTGTATTTTAAATCACAAGTCACATTTTTAAACTTTCACCTAATCTCTAAGGATTTAAGGTATCATTTTAGATGTGTTTCTACTGACTTCTGGAGGTGGGGTGTTATGAAAAACACTAGGTATTCCAAGACTTGTGGAGGAGATTATGTGCATTTCCAAGTTGTAACTATCTTCTGTTCAAGCAAGATAGAAATGTGTCTCAATACATGAAAAAGACATCTAAACTAGTAAGAGACAGATTGAAACGTGTTTCTCAAACCCAAATGTCAGTGTTATAGACTGTAAGTGAAATACCCCTTTAGACGGAAAACATAAAAACACTTGGGTTTCGGGCTGTATAAGTAAAGTGCACCATGCCTTGAACTGATGTTCTGTGCCATCACAGGAGCTATCCTCTTTTCCAGACGTGATTTGGGTCTATAAACTTACAAGCCAAACTAACTCCCAGTTTTCGAAGTAACATAATTATCAAGGTATGTTTTCCTCAAACCTGCCTGCTTATCACGTCTTACTCTGTAGGTGTTAGAGTTAATGTATTGTAAATCACAGAGGACTCGGGAAGCACAAGATGTGAGTGAGAATATGTTCTGTTTGTTTCTACTGTTTACATAGCAACCTACAGAAAGACAAGTTGAATTTTCTGCCATATATTGAAAAACAATGCCCTAATTCTTTGTAAGGATTATTACTAGAAAAGGAGAAGTGGGAAAGCAAAATGCTTGAGAAATACCTTGTCTTGACATACATGACAATGAGGTTCATGGAAGCAGAAACTCAGTCGGTGTGAAGAATTTCTAGTTCTGGTTGGATAGTATCATGTCACAAGTCATGCTGTACCACTTGCAGCAGGTAGAACCACAGCTGGGACAGGGCACAATGTTTCTGAAAATTGCAGGCTATGTCCTACGTTCTTATTGACTAAAATGCTATTTCTACACAAAAGAAGTTTTAAGGATGTAACTCTGTCTGTGCACTGTGGCTGGTGGATAGATTGATTTTGAATGAGGACATGGTGCAATCTTTGGATCAAAATAGATTCGATAAATCCAGTTGAAGGATAAATACTGCCAGGGAAAGACAAAGATGCCTCATGATGTTTGCATTTCTCAAAGAGAAATATTTTGCTTAAATATTAAGCAGAAGGGAGGTTCAAACTGTAGGTTGTGTTGTCCTTGCCTGTGAATGACAGTTTCCTAAGGTCTTTAATTAACTTTATTTTTGTTTGGAAATGCATGTTGCTTAGCAAATTATGTGGGTTTGATCTCATCTCCCAAAAGATAGGAGAGACCATTGTCTGAGTGCTAGAAGAAAAGCTGTCCAAGCTCACTGATAGTATCAGAAGAAATATGTACATGGCCTGAAATAAGCATGGAGTACCGTTTAGGAGACAGTTTTGGGTGTTAACCAGTGTTGAGCTAGAGTAATCTTTCAAGAAGTGAAGGGGCAAGAAGCAGATTTTTAGGTAAGAATGGTATATTTACAAAATATACATATTTATTAGATGAAGATAAAACCAACATGGGCTTTATCCCTTGAAAACAACAATAAAGAGTATTTTTTTTCATAGTTGCTTTTAATTTCCACATGCATTTTATATGCATCCTCTTCCTTTCTTCTCTTTCCCTTCTCTCCCATGTCTGGGTCAGAAGTGCTCTCTCATGATGTTACCTGCCAGGTTGATATGTTTCTAGGAGCTCCTTATAAGTAGTCTCTTAGTAAAATATTAAGAAAAATTGCATTACATTGTATGTAACATCACAGAATATCCTGAGTTGGAAAGGACCAACAAAGATCATAGACTGCAACCCCTGGCCCTTCACAGAACAGTCCCAAAAATCACATCATATGCCTAAGAGTGTTGTCCAAGTTCTTGAACTCTGCCAGGCTGATGCTATGACCACTTCCCTGGGGAGCCTGTTCCAGTGCCCAACCACCCTCTGGGTGAAGAACCTTTTCCTGATATGGAGCCTACACCTGCCCTGACAGAGCTTCAGGCCATTCCGTTGAGTCCTGTCACTGGTTACCAGAGAGAAGTGATCAGTGCCTTCCCCTCCTCTTCCCCTCAAAAGGAAGTTGTGGACTGCCATGAAGTCTCGGCTCAGCCTCCTGTTCTCCACGCTGAACAAACCAAGTGACCTCAGCAGCTCTTTGTACAGCTTCCCCTCAAGGCCCTTGACCATCTCTGTTGCCCTTCTTTGGACACTCTGTAATAGCTTATATGTCTTTTTTCAATATTGTGGACCAAAAACAGGCCCCAGCACTCAAGGCCACACCAGAGCAGAGCAGAGCAGGACAATCCTCTCCCTTGCCTGGTTGGCGATGCTGTACCTGATGCCCCCCAGGACATGTTTGTCCTCCCTGGCTGCCAGGGCACTGCTGACTCAGATTCAACTTGCCATGACCAGGATCCCCAGGTCCCTTCCTGCAGTGCTGCTCTCCGGCCTCTCATTCCCCAGTCTGTCCAGGATTGCCTTGTGCCACGTGCAGAATCCAGCAGTTGCCCTTTTTAAACTTCACATGGTTTTTCAGGTTGGACATGAAGAATTTCTTCACTGAAAGGGCTGTCAAGCATAGGAATGGACTGTCCAGAGAGGTGGTGGAGTTACCGTTCCTGGAAGAGTTCATGAAATGACTGGACATGGCACTTAGTGCTATGGTTATTTGACAGGGTGTTGATTGGTCGAAAGTTGGAAGCAATGACCCTGGAGGTCTTTTCCAATCTTAATTATTCTGTGATTCTGTACTGGGTGACTACTCACCCCTCTAATTTTTCTAGGTCTCTCTGCAAGGTCTTTCTGCCTTTAAGGGAGTCAAGAGCTCCTTCTAATTTAGTATCACCAGGAAACTTATTTAGTATACTTTTGAGTCCTGTGTCCAAGT
Organism: Edolisoma coerulescens; assembly: GCA_013397115.1. Lineage (NCBI taxonomy): Eukaryota > Metazoa > Chordata > Aves > Passeriformes > Campephagidae > Edolisoma > Edolisoma coerulescens. The sequence goes on from VWZW01004524.1 coordinate 79,022, forward strand.
CATTTATGAAGGAGTTGAAGATAACTGGTCCTAAAATGGAGCCTGGGGGAAACCCAGGTCACTAGGTTCATGGAACTACATTGACATCAAGAGTTAAAAAGTCAAAAGAGTTAAGAAGTACTTCACAATTTCAAGAGGGATTATAGAAATGTTAATTGGAAGTGACGAAGCTGAAATTAGAGTACAGATATACAACTCAATTCACATATTATCTGCCTTGACAATAAACCCTCTTTTTTGAGTATGTGTTGGCATGGCTACCAAAATATTCACTGGTTTTCTTCACAATTTCAAAAACATTTCCTCTGCTGATTCCCTCTACCAGCCAGTAGGTTCTGTGACGAATCACAATTTTAAAGGAAATAAAATGGCTACTGTTAGTTAAAATTTTGTCTCATTATTGTCATATGCTTACAAAAATTTTCAAGTTTTTATTTTAATTTCTTTCAAGAAATTATAGAAAAATTCTTTCGTTCTGTAACATCCTTATTATTCTCTCTGTGACCCAAAAGAAATATGGGATACTGGCTACAAGACTTACTGAATAAAATTAAAATATTACACATCAGTAAAGATGTGAATAAATATTGATACTTTATGACTGGTCTATAATTTTATAAGTTTAAAATTTGGTCTTCTGAAGTATAATGTAGATGGCAGCAAGAAAATAATTGCAGTTTACAGAACACCATGCACTGATTTATATTGGCTTTATGTTTTGTTAACAGTATATCAGCTAGTCTCCAGAAACCATATGATGCGTGAGGCAATTTCTTCTGTTGTATCCTTCCTCTCACCCAAGAAGTTTCATTTAGTTGGTCTAAATTACCAGTTTAGACCAAGAGTGCATATGCCACATGATGAACTAGCTCAGTGCTTAGTGTAACATATTAACAATAATGCAATTTTACTTTTAGTCAAAGAACCTAATTCTGCCACATGTCTGACACTTAAGTTATCCTGTGGGTGAATATCAGGGCACCAGTTTCACTGGAAAAGTGTTTACATGGAGTCTACGAAGTGGGCATCCTGTTCTTATGTATGCAGCATGATGAATCAGTTTGAACGATGTAGTTCTGCTGAAGACAATGGGGTTATAATGGGTTGGTATCCAAATATTACAAGTTTAGCTGTGGAATGAATATTAATAATTGCCATTCACACGGTGCACAGCCCTGAAAATATAAAGTGATGTGGCCTTAATGTTACCTATTTTGCTGGCCTTAGTGTCTGACGAGCAAATTCTCCAGTGCAATATTGTGCACACAAAAAGCCCCAGTATGTGAATAGTCCCCTATGACAGAGACATTACTCTTTCCCCAGGCCAGTCTTTATAGGCTTATAAGTCCTGACTGTAGAGCTGAAAGGCTTGACAGCCCTGCCTAACTGAGCATCCAGGCCCCATAGTTCTTGAAATCCAGCCTAAATGTCTCATCTAAACCCAATAAAGTGTTAGCATGTTTTATAAAGGGGAGCTAGTGACGAAGGTAAGCTAAATAAATTTTGCTCTGAGTTTTACTTTGAAAGATGAACCAGAGCTGCTTAGGGAGCTGTATGTGCTGCTCATGAGCCACACTTTAGCCAATTGTGCAATAAGGTGCTGAGACTGGTTTGCACTCAAACAAAAGACAGATTGGCTAATCTGAGCAAAAGTAATGAAACTGAAAAATGGGCCCAATAAAAGGTATTATATATACATATACATACATAATTAAAAATATATATTGAAAAAATGTTTTCGTCAACAATGACTATGAGGATTTATGCTTGGATAACTGTAATAACTTAAAGTACACAGGTATTTTCATCCAAACTACAGGAAGTATGTATGAAGGAAGTGCACAGCCTTGCACAAGAAATCACTAGATTTGATGGGGTATTCATTCCAAGCGCTACTCGAGGTATGAGAAGGTTACTTAACAGAGTTCTTGAGGTACTTCTGATATCTGACTGACCCTGCCAAATGTTAAGTTATATTTGCTTTCTAACACTGCAACAAAAATAAGGTTTTTAGCTAATTTTCTAAGTTACCCTGCAACCCTTTTTCCTTCTCTATGTTCACACAGCTCCTTGAAACATCTCTGCTTCTGGAAGCCTCTTCTATTTTCAGCACTGGTGTTTTGTGGAGATAGACACCTTCTTTAGCACGTAGATAAGATTTAAAAAATAGTAGAGGACACAGACATGCCGAAGACTATGAGGTACTAAAGTAAATCTGTGTCTAGAATCAATCTTTGCAATTTCTAGGGATAATTAAGACAGCATTCCTTGTTGAGAGCTTTTCTTTTTTTCCTTTTAAAAGACTGGAATCTACTGCGAGGACGCATTTCTCTGCCAAGAGTTCTTGATTGTTGTATGCTGGGAATTTTTTTTTTTTCAGCTTTGTAGGGATGTCTGGAATGTTTTATTTCAGATTATATTGCTTCTAAGGAAAATCAACAATTTTTCTCAGAGCTACTGTGTGGTATCATCTTGATTCCTACACTACTTGAAGGTACTGTTGCCTTTTCAAATGTTTCATTATATTTTCCTCCTGACTTCCTGAGTGTAATCTGTGATTTGGAAAAAAAATTATTTCCTCAAAGGCTACTGAAAAGACTATCACTATTCCTCCTTTATGGTATTTAAAGACTCCTTTTAATACACCAAATCTACTGTGGGTATTCAGTCATGTTAATGCGCTAGCGCATAGAAAGATATACAGATGAGCATTCAATATGTGAGAATCTGCTGTGTGAGAGCAGGCATATTCTTACTCTCCTTAATGAGCCAGTCCTTGAAATGATACTGGGCCAGCCAAGGTTAAGATATATGCATTTGAATTTCTAAACAGAGAGAACACAATAAAGCTCAGATGCAGAAAGAAATGGAAAAAGAGTATTTTGAAAAAGATCCTGGAATAAGCCCAGCAGCATGCCTGTGTTCCAGAAAATATGATAATTTGTGCTGAATCCTGCTTTCCAGATTTGGTGGTGGCATCTGTCGATAATGCATTTTTTTCAGTTTTCCCAATAAGTTGCATTCACAGACAATAGCTCTCCAATTTGTGTATATGTGCACGTGTGCATATATAGGGGGTAGGTGGAACATGTAAACAGTACATTTTTTAAGTTATCATATGATTTTTCTCTTTTACTTTGTTTATAATTACATATTACATAATACATATATACCTGTATGTAATACGCATTTCTGAGTAGGATTGTTTTTATGTCTAGAGCCTTTGTTTGAGTCTGTCCTGGATTTCTGTAACAAAGTCCCACATAACAACAGATTGGCACTGAAGAAAACATTCATGTGATGGCGCACCATACTTCACAGACTTCCCTAACGATCTAATGAAAATCAGAATTACATGGAAATGTATGAGACTACAACCTCGGTTGTAACTACAGACAAGATCAAATGTTAAAGGCATCAGGGAATGCCATCCACAAAATTCTGTAAGGTAATGAAATTATGATAATTTTACTTCATTTGATTCTGCTGTAATTTTACTTCTTATGGGTGTAACTTGGAATTTAATGTATTGACTAATGTGGCAAGCAATAAGACTTGCAAATGAATCTTGAAGTGGTATTCTGCTCTTTTCCCCTCAAATCAAGGTTTCCTAATGCTTCTACAAAGCAAAGGTAAATGGCAGAAATTCGTTTATTGTAACTAAACAATTTATAGAGAATTTTCATCTATTTTTAAAATTATTTACTTTATTTTTAGAAAGGTATATTGTTTGTTGCAATTTAATTTATGGGTCCTCTTTTACACAAGCACCTTATGATGTTTTAATGTTTGTTCATATAAAAGTGAACTAAAATAGAACCCCTCTGGTTTTTTTTCACCTTTGACAGCAGACAAAAGAATAGTCTCTCCTGCACTATATCAAATAGCCTTGTCTTTTCTAGCATTCTTCCTCACCCATGGTGATTTCTGAGCCTTCTGCAAATTCCTTAATGTCTTCCTTGTATTTCATGTTTACTTTTCTAATGTGTCTTCATTCTTTTATAGTATCAATTCTGCTTGTAGTTAAGATCCTCTAGTCAATTAAGCAGCCAAACCTTAATAGTGGTCTATTAGAAGATATTTTGTTTCCACTAATTTTTAGGGACTGCATTGCCTCTTTCAAACCTTGAAATAATAAAAGGTTTGTCCACTCTCAATTGAAATCAATGACTGAATTGCTGCTTATTTGATCTCTGCCAGGATTTCCTCATAAAATATCTAAGAACAGTAGTTAACATTTGCCATTCTGAGCATAAAATACTTTGGAAGAACTCCATGAAATGCAACCTGAAACTTTACTTAGAAAACTGAAGTGTTAAGCAACACTTTTCACAGAGAATTTTAAAACCTGTGGTTCATTAATGGAGGTACTGTTGATAACAAAACTCACTGAATTACATATGAAGTGATTTCATGTTTTCTGTCTTCACTTCATCTTACCTTGTTGTTAGGGCCTAGTTATTCAAAGAAATGCCTCATTCACCTCTGTTCGGCCTGGAATTAGAGCCTTGTTTTTTGCCATCTCTGCTTATCTGAAGTTCCTGTTCTGGTGGCTTGTGGAAACTTCCTTATTTGTCAGTGTTCTGAGAGAGTTAATTGTGCTCTTTAAGTTCTTGCATTTGCCCCACAAGGTGCAGTGATAAGAAGATAAAAACACTACTGTCTCTCAGCTCTTCCCTCTTACAGCATAACACTAGCTACGCAATCCTATTGTCATTCTAGATCTGTTGGGGAACACAGTGATTTTGTGCTAAATATGTTTATTGGCCCTTCTCCTAGCATACGGAGTTATCTGCAGTCATACATCCCTGTTTCAATGGCCACCTTTCAGGGAAAAGCTTTCCTTCACTAAAGAGGCTGAAACAAGCCCAATGAAATAAAGAAACAATATAAGATTCATTAAAATATTTATTTCCACCAATTTATTTGCATTCTTTTAGATTGTTCTAACAATATAGAAGCAATTAAGAATTCTCATGTACTGTGTTACATGCTGCAAAGTAATAAAATATCTTAAAAATTAGGACTTCAGAATTCAGAATTGTATTTTATCTTATTTTATTGTTGTCCTGTTATTAGTTATCATTTTATGATTTCTAGAATTACCAGTTATATATTGCAGATAAATATATTTATATATTTTTTGTTATTTTATTTTCATTACTGTCACTAACTGGAAAGTGCTAGAAATGTATACAATAGTTAAAATAAGAGTCAAACAAGAGAGTCTTCTTTAGATTTATGGAGAAGTGTGTGTGTGTGTGTTTATCTACATAAATATCTCTGACATGTTTTAAAGAATTTCCATGAAAAATGGAAATTGTAAATTACACTGGGATCTCATGATAGTTGGAGCTGGACACATGCTGTGAGATAGCCAAGGTCTATGAAGGACTTATGATTTCCCCACTGAAATGGTATTAACTATAAATATAATCCAAAGTGTAAAGGGCTCACAAAGGTGTAGCGAGATATTCACCTAGGTGGTGAATAATATTTTCTCACCTTTCAGTCAGGCTATAGATGTCCTTTTCGAAAACACAAATAAATATGTTTGCAACTTATCTGTCTCAGCTGTCTGAACATTTTTGCCTTTTAATTAGCTGAAAGGTCTGAATATCTATGTGAAAAATCTGAAGCTTATTCTGGAGTGAGACTGCATTGATTAGTTGTATACGATCTTGTATAATTACTGTTTATCTATCAACAGTAAAAAGCTTTTGCATACCTGGGCTCCTTCTAAGCAAAAGCTCAGGTCATACAGAAGAGTTTCAGCCAGAACAGTAAGTGAAAGGTGTTTTGCTTCCTAAAAACTAAAATAGCAAACAACTAAACTTTAAAACCCATTGTACATATCCTCTTATGATTTATACAAAGATACAGTGTCCTATATTCCTTGGTGAAAGCCATGTGAGTCTCTAAAAGAAGCAATCCAGATATTCTCGTGTGCTCTCTGGTCAGGGTTTTCTCAGTCTTGTCATCTGTGTGCCAGCACTGACACACAGGTGGACAAATCTCTTTTATTTTTGTTCAGTGCCCAAAGGCAGAACATAAGAGCAGAGAAACAGCAGACAGGAAAGAATAAATGAGACTCTTTTTGTGCTCAAGGTCTTGGGTCAAATCAGGTTTTTAATCTTTTTGACATTCTTGATATAAAGCAAAAAAATCCCAGTTTAGTTCTACTTGCACAAAAAGCAGTTAAATGTTTCTTGCCAGTGTATGGACAGTTGCTCAAGGAAAGCACTTTATTTTGGTCACTGCACTCCTCTGCCATATTTTACTAATGATGTTTCATTCATTTTTCTGCAATGACACAGAAAATCTGAAAGTGACTTTGAAAGATAGTGGCCTTTACCTGTTCAAAATTTCTACTATCAATGCAGGGCTGCTGTGATGAGAGTACTGCACTTTGATAAGACTAAATGTAGATGAGAGGAATGTGATTTAAAATTTTAATATATCTTTTTAAGAGATGATTGAAATGCCTATGTATTAAAAGAATAATGTTTTTACTTCAGTCAGATTGTGCTTTTAGAAGTAGAAAGGCAAAGAAGACTTGACATCCTCTACTTATCTTCCTACTTCTCTATTTATTGCAATTTTTTAAAACTAAAAAGAACTAAAGTATTTAGCCTCAAAATAACAAATTAAGTTTTTTTAGATGCTGCTATTTATGTCAGAGAGTATCTAGTTTCTGCACTCCTCAGACGTCTGGCTTAGTTCTGCTAGCAGACGGAACCATGCAATAATATAGGAAAAGTAATATTGAGTAAAAATACAACTGTAATACACATGTGAATAATGAGATCCTTACCACAAAATTGCACTAACTTGAAAAAAGCATGATAACAAAATGAAGGATTCAGAAGAGAGCTACAATAATTGCTTGAGGTCAGGAAAAAGTGTCTTATAATGAGAGACTCAAGATACTTCAATTCATTTTGTTCACCAAAAAGTAAGTTAAAAATCTTAATCTAAGTAAGTTGATCTTGGTCACTGCATAACTACATGTGGAAGAGTTTTTTGGTTTAAAGACTACTTTCATCTTATAGAAAAAACCCCAAACAACCCAAACCAAACAAAACAGGATCCATTTTTGAGAGAAAAAATTAGACCTTTTTATAGAAATAAAGTGCAAATGTTTTCATTTATTAACAGATTAATAGGTTTCATTAGGAATGCAATGGGATTCAATAATTTGAATCCTTTAGATCAGTATTGGGTAAACTCCTTAAAAAGCATCCTAAGTACCAAATGGATCCCATGGGATGAATACTGAGGGGAGGGAGAAGATGGAAGAAACCTCCAGAACCCAAACAAATTGCAAAATATATATAAGATATATAAAGCAGGGGATACATCTAGACTCATAACAGCCTCTTCTCACTCAAGATATATATCTGGTTCAAAACTGCTATATGATTTGGAAATCATGTTTCCATAGACAGTATCAAAGACTAAAGAGAGTAATTTCTAGAATTAGAGAGGTAGGGTATTTTATTACTTTGGATGCATGGCAAATAAGAGACACAAATTCTAAATGTCATCATCTCTTCCATGAAGTCAGATACCATTTTCACTAGCAATCTCCGGTTGATGTGTTATCCTGTTTTGTGGAAAGATGGAAGGGGAGGAAAAAGGGTACTTTGTATATTTGTCTTGGAGCTGTCTGGGACAATGTCCTATGCAGAATGTATTGTCCACCAAAACCAGATCATTTTTAGTCATCTGCAGTTTGATCATTGGAGCATGTTATACCCAGACAAGAGGGTATAAGCAAGAAGGTATTGGAGAAGAGGAGGCTGAGGGGAGATCTTGTAGCAGTCTACAACTTCCTTACAAGGTGCTCCATGACAGGACCCTGAAGTTGTGTCAGGAGAGGTTCAGGTTGGATATCAGGAAAAGGTTCTTCATCCAAGGGGTGGTTTGGCACTGGAACAGGCTCCCCAGGGAGGTGGTCACAGCACCAGCCTGACCGAGTTCAGGAAGCATTTGGACAACGCTCTCAGTCACAAGGTGGGATTATTTGGGTTATCTTGTGCAGGGCTAGGAGTAGAACTTTGATGATCCATGTGGATCCTTTCCACCTCAGAATACTCTGTGTGATACTCATGGCCCCCTTGGCTTGCTGTCCCACAAAAAACAGGACCTGGAAAGTCAGTGAGCAGCATGACACTGACCCTTTGTGACCAAAGTGTGAAGAGTGAAATCAATCACTCATGACCAGGTTTCATCAGAAAGTTAGGAAGATGTGTGAGCCTTCTCCCAGGACAGCAGCCACAAAATACACAGGAGCCTTCTAGAGGTATAAGTTAATATTTGGTGTAATTTAAATCTTTTATCAGCTTGTGAACCCCAAGCTACCACTTCTTAGCCCTATAAGCTTTTCAGGTCCTGGATAAGCTTCATGGACACTGCATCAGTTTATGCCCACAGCCCTCATGATGCCAAAGAATTTGAGTTCTCCATTGTCTGGGATCTAGGTCAGGAAAGCATCCACAATTCTCAGTCTGCACAGGTCTGACTGTCTCTGCCTCTTGGCAGGTGCTGTTTACCCATTTCAGGTACCACACGCTCCTTTTTTTGAGGCTCTGCAGGTTATCATGGGTCTCACCTTCAGCTGGCCTGCTGAGAGGCGGCAAGCCTGATGAAACAACACAGCTTAGGGCAGCAGCACAATTTGTATTGATCATCACTTGATGTGCCTTGTACAGCCGGTGTGAAGGCATGGGGAGGTGGTTCTAGGCAGAGTGGTCACAAGAAGGTTAGATTCTTCAGCTCCTGCCCTTACTATCATCCCAGGATGGGGTGACAGAGGAAGTGGAGAAGTGCACTAAGCCGTCTATGCCCATCTGGTGCAGCACTAGTTCCATCGAAGTGCCTGCAAACACTATCAGTAGTCCACCGTGCCTTCAAGCTCCAATTACCAAAAAATACATTTGGCTTCTCGTCCTCCATCTAAACTCCTCACACATTTGCTAGGCCTTTCCACCCATTCCTTTGTGTTATCTTCTTCAGCCTCCAGTGTTCTCTGTGTCTGCAAGACACAGGTTGAGCTCTTTACAGATTATGAGGACATTCTTTATTTGCATTTGTTACCGACAGCCACTGTCCTTACAAGCTGAAGAGCCCTGTCCCACCAGGAGATATGGTTCTCTAATGTTTTTGTTCCTCTGTACACACTTTCCTCTTCTGTTAGGGGGCTTTACATGGGTCACAAATATTTTCTCTTCTTTTGCCTGTCATTTTAAACTTTCCCTAAGACCACAGTTTTTACAAAGTTTTTTTGGTTTGGGTTTTTTTTTTTTTCCTTCTCCCCCCCCTATGGAGCTTTGGCTTCTTTGGCTCCTTTTTTTGGCTCTTTGTGCAAAAACACCAAACAGGAAGTCTGCTCTTCGCAAATGAGGTTATTGAGAGAGAAAAGAAGGAAAGGTCACCCTAAAAAGCTTATTTACTATATTCCCTTCTTTGAACCACTTCATTTTCTACATTTGGTTGCTATCCCTTTCAATGGAGCCCTGTTCTGAGCTGTGCTTTGAAACTATTGTGAGGACAAACCTTAAAGATTTATTGACTTGCTTGCATATTTATTTACTCTCACTGTCACCAATACTTGAAAGGCAGTTGAAATTGTTCACATCTAACATGACTTTAACACTAAGAATTTGCTAAACCTTAAATTTTAGTTTTTATCTTCTTGCAAATTTGCTTAAAATGTACATTTAGATCTATAATTATGAAACTATACTTATCAAAAGGTGATTCATCTGTCTAACTGCAAGTATCTGAGGCTTTTTTTTGAGAGAAAAGAAAGTGTTATTTGTCACAAGAGTATTATGTATCAAAAAAATGTGCAGAATGCTTCCACAGCTCTGCAGAAGCTCTTTTTCTTTCTCTGGATAGAAGCAATTTCCTTTCTAATTAATGCAAAGTTCAGGACTAAGGGGAAAATGGACTATATAATAGTCAAGATCCAGGACATCATATCAGAGAAGGAAGAATGTAACTAGCGAGGAAAGTTGCTCTGAGATTGCTTTAAAAAAAATTCTATTAGGGAACCATTAACATCTTAGAGTACATATGAACTGTGGAACTCTGAGCATTTTTTATCTTCTTGTTGTGGCTCCTGACTCAAGCCGTGTCACTGCATCCTGCTAAGAAAAGGACGCAAGTATCACAGAATATGCACTCTTCCATGTTTTTTCTATTTGTATGAGTGTGAAGAAACATGGAACAAAATATAAGGGCCACATTAGACAGCATAACCCTTTTCTGCCACAAAGCTCCTGCCACAAAGACCTCTTTTTGTAAATTGGTCAGACTCTGTCTTCAATATTTTTTTTCACTCTAGCTATACTGAAATTGGCTCTGCTCCAGAGCTCCATCGTTGTTTGAAAATTTGAATTTCCTGTGAAATTAGGTAGGAGTCTATACTAATAAGATGCTTTCAGAAGTACATTTCTGGCCTTTCTTGTCAAATATCAAATCGTGTGATACAAGAATTTAGTAATATATATGTGCAGAAAAATCAGTTTACTCTGGCATGAGCTACCTCCTATTCCTCTGTTTTCATACTTTCCCATTAAGGGTTAAGTGTTTTGCAATAGTTAAACCCTTTCTTTTGCACTTTTCTTTTAACATATGTCTGAGCAATGTACAAAAATGTTCCTTTCAAGCATTTTCCCTCTATTTTCGTGACCACAGGAGTGTGCTGTTATATCCTTCTGTCACCGGTGATTGATAATAATGTTGAGATGTCCATTGCCTCTACTTGGTTGTGCACCTACATGATATTAAAATGATGCATATTTTTTGTTTAGACAGTTAGCTTTGCCTTAGTGGAAAAAAAAAAAAAGTTTGAACTGAAAAGTGTTGCTGTAAGGCAAGAAAATGATTGATTGGGTGGATATAAAACAATTGGAGAGATGTGTGTCTTCATGTGTGTAATAGGTTGTGCCACGAGCTGAGTTGGGTGGGGAAACGCAAGAGAGGATGAAAATATGTTCTATTATCTGGGGTATTTTTGCAATATCAACATGAATGGAAAGGTTTCTAAGAAAGCTGTACTAACAACTCAGAAAGTATGTGGGGTTCAAAGCACCCTCGTTCACCTCTTATACTTGCTATTAGAATGAAACAAAAGATGTCTCAGCAACAAAAGCTTTATTAAGATACCTGTAATGATGGGTGTAAGTTCTTATAACAGTTTGAAGCCTGCTTACTGAATATTTTTCAGTTTTCATTAATATTCTTGGTTAGAGTAACACTTTCTTATTTTTGAGATCCTCTCTATGCATTACAATAGCTCAAGTGATCACTGACAATTTTTAGCAGTCTCTAGCCCCAGTTATTTTGCTACATTTTTTGGCTCGTTTTTTCTTGTGGTAGACAACTATATATTGTTGCTATCTCATATATAAATTTATGAAGTAAGTTTTGGGATCTTTGTGGATAGAAAGTTTTCTTTAATTCTGATAAACTCCCAACTTGCCTCACATTCACAGTCATACACTGAAAATTGATTTCTTTTTTTCAATGAAATAATTCCATTTAAATTTTCGTATCTATAATTGAACATTTCTGAAATTAAAGTATATTTTAAAACAAAAGTATTTCTAAATTGAAAAGTATTTACAAAATCCAGAAACTCAGAAAACACTATTAGATTTTTTTCCAGATAGTCCTTTAATACCTCTTTTATTACTAACATTTTTCTTGTATTCTTTGTGTACTCAAAACTTACATTGGGTTTTAGTTGCATATAAAAACTCCTGTCGATTTAAGTTATGATCAAAGGTGATTTTGACCTCCAGCTGTGTCATTTCTGTTTCTCATGACACAAGGTGATTATGGCTCTGATTTATTTCTGTGATCAAACTTATATTGACTACTTAGGGTATAATTTTTCTGAATAACTGAAATACCAGTTTCAGTCTCTGTCTTCTGAAATTTCTACTCATTGTTACATTTTAAAATTTTCTCTTTCTTTATTTCAAATATTTACCTTGCAAGTGTACTGATACTGACTTCCTAGCTTTTCTGGTTATTTTTAATTTATTTCATGATCTGCTAAACTTCCTTTGCTGTCTGTAAAATGATGTTTGCATAGATCATTATTCATCAATTTAGCTAACTTGCTCAATTAACTGGCATAATTAAAATTCCAGAAATCCCTAAGTAATTATTAAAAGTAAGGTTTAACATTTGTTTAATTTAAGCTAAATGTACAAGCCACTTACACAACAGCTGTCAGCACAAGCTCTATCATTAAGGTGCTGCTTTTCTTCTCTTTTGATCTTGAATACTTAACAAAGAGCTAGGCCACTACAAAAATATCCCAAAACAGCATGTCACATCATGTCATTGCAGACTCAATCAGCTTTTGAAATGGATCATTAAAAAGAAATTTTTGGAGAATGATTAATAAGGGATGCATATAGAAAGCAGTGTTAGGATTTGTAGAAGAAATATTTTTAATGTATGAGATTTTAGACAAAGAAAATTATTGCTAAAGCAGAAAGTGAAAGCTGTTACTCTGTACTTAAAAAAATGTTGTTTTTTTCTTTTCAATCCCTCACTGTAGATCTCTACATGCTTTTCAAGGTATGATAGCAGTACCCATTCTATCTACCTGCTACCTAGCACAACAGAACTCAGACAGAAACCTCAAGAATGCATGAGTTTTCACACTGCTGCTGCTGTAAAATGTTTACTTGTTATCTGCATTCTTGGTTTTGTGATGCAGAATAATATTGCTTTTGGTCATATGACATAAGGCCTCAGATTTGTAGCATCACAGAAAAATATTATGACCTCCTCTTTTCATTTTGGTATGGAAAACATTAAGTACATTTTTTAATTTCTGTCACCTCTGTCACCTTCAATTTCTTGTCCTTTCCTCCCCAGTTCAACCTCCTGCAATCCAGTGTTCTTTCTAGAAGGCACTTAATAGTCATTTGAGGAAGAAGTCTCATATTGCTGCTCTGGTTAATAGTGGCAGAAGGATACTGAACCAATGATATACAGGAAAGATTTATCTCTCTTTTATATCTTTTTGTCTGTGGGTTGTCCTTAAATATAAAAGCCTAAATCATGCATTTAGAAACCAGGTTAAATTACATAGTCCTAGAAGTCTTAAACACTCAGTGGGTCTAAATGAAGTGGAAGTTCAAGATATGCACTAGGTTTTAAAAGTTAACCACTGCCTATAAAGTAAAATGCAGACCTAGGAAGCTGAATTAAGTTTACAGGTATGAAAACTTCCGAAACATTACCATTTGATTGGCAAACCATTTGATTGGTGATTTTTTTGATTAAAAGGGAATGTATATTTACCTGGAGAAAAGGAAGCTGAGGGAAGACCTTGTCAATCTCTACAACTACCTGAAAGGAGGTTGTTGCAAGGTGGGCTTCAGTCTCTTCTTCCAAGTAACAAGCAATAGGACAAGAGAAAATGGCCTCAAGTTGCAGCAGGGGAGGTTTAGATTGGATATTGAGTAAAAATTCACAGAAAGGGTTGCCAAGAATTGAAAGAGGCTCCTCGGGGCAGTGGTACAGCCACCATCCCTGGAGGCATTTAAAAGATATATACATGTGGCATTTGGAACATGATTTAGTGGTGGGCTTGGTTAGGTCAGTGGTTGGACTTCATGATCTTACAGCTATTTTCCAACCTAGACTACTCTATGATTCTATATGAAGTCTTTTAAAATAATGTAGGCTACTCTAAGAACTGAAAAATAATTGTAAGTTCTCTAGGTTGCGATCAGTCATACAAAAAGTCATGTGGAGAGATGCTGCTCATCTTTCTGTTGCTTGTTACTGTCATTTTTTTTTCTAACAAAATGTCACACAGAATCAGAAACATTTTCTTCTGCAGAAGATCAAAACTGTGACTACATTGCAAACATCTAACAGATAAGAATGTTAACCTTACATATTGTCTCTCTAATTTCCACTACTGCATTTGTGTGTGAAGGAAAAGAGCAGCAGATCTATGAAGAAGTGAAAAGGAACTGCCTGCAAGACCATCTCTGTATTGAAATGTCACAAATGACAAAAGAAATGAACTCTGTTATAGTTCAAATGTATTATGTTACTTGTCTTATGCCACAATTTGCCTGTACTTAAAATTTCCTGTAAGTTCAGGCTTAATCTTGTGCTTCTGAAATGTTGGGTAGAAAGCTAAACTCAGATTGTCAAAAGAAAAAGAGTCTTAAGGTAGAGAAAACAAGGCTGTATGGAGTAGTCAGAAAGTTGGAAAATAATGAGAATTCAGTTTCTTTCTGAATGTTAAATCTTCTGCATCTACACTTTAATTGCTAAGGCAGAAGTAGATATTTTGTCAGAATAAAGTCGACAAGTTGTTGGAGAATTGTAAGGCTAAATGAAAATTTTATATATATTTTTAGCGGGGTCTAATTTCTCAACAAATTTTGGTAATTTACTGCAAATTAGCAGGCATTAAACTGTTCCCCCACTTCTGAGAATTCGTGTTTGAAAGCCTGTCTCCTAGTATAGTAAAAAAGTCTAACCTCCTCACCCAGCTCCTGCTAATTACACTGTCAGTCATTCATTCAAAGTATTGATGCATGGTTTGAAAGATTATGTTTGCCTTTATCACGAGGGCATAAAGGATGAACAGGTCATTGACATACAGCAGTAAGTGTCTGAAAACCATTTAATGAGGTAGTCTGCATAAAAATTAGTTTTTTACTTTGAAACAGACAACGTCTAAAGTTTAGAGGACATGTACTGAAGTGATCTTAACTTCTCATAATGCAGTTTCTCAGGTTAATGCATTAAAAATGCTAAACTGTCTGTCTTATGAAATCGAAAGACAGTCTTAAGAATAAAAACCATCCTTAGATACCTTCAAAAAAAAGACAGACATTTCATTCATGACTAGTCCTAGTCTTGAAAATAAAGAGTTAATTACTTCTTACATAAGATTTTCCATCTTCCTCGAGAGAAAAAGATAGAACTGGGAAATGGATACCTTATGCATCCAACTGTATCAATATATCTAATTTTGGGCCATATTTACCTTTGTGCTTCAGGCACTAAAATTATGAGCAATGAGGGATGAGACACGGGTAGGACGGACTTGGTATTTGAAGGCTTTATGGTTTAAACCCAACTGGCAACTAAAACCACGAAGCAGCTCATTCGCTCCTTCCTTGAGGGAAGAAGAAGAGAATTGGAAGAGAAAAAGTGACAGAGCTTGTGGATTGAGATGAAGACAGTGTAATAGGGAAGGTAAAGTTGAGCGTGTAAGCAAAGCAAAGCAAAGCAAAGCAAAGCAAAGCAAAGCAAAGCAAAGCAAAGCAAAGCAGAAAATTCACTCACTAGGCCCCATGGGCAGGCAGGTGTTCAAGCATCTCCAGGAAAGTAGGGTTCCACCACATACATCAGTGACTTGGGAGGACAAAAGACATTGTGACTGTGATGAAAGATATTTGGGTCTTTGAGTGAGGCCTCCTCCCTCACACAACCCCCTTCTTGCTTTGCATTTTCTCTGCTGGGCAATTGTTTTAACACAAGAAAGCTAGGTGGGAATTGCAAAAACTATCTCAATGCTCGCATAATTGATAAATTCCAGAGATGCAAGAGCTGTGATGTTTGTGATTGACTTTGGTACGTATTGTCCTGCAAAAAGGTATAAAAATCTGATGGACACTGGGTGAACTAGGCCAGTGGGGCAAACTGGTCTCTGAAGTTGCAGTCCAATTCCATGTGGATCCCCTCCTTGGCAGGAATATTTGCAGTGTATGTCCTGCCCAAAGACATGGCGCACTCAATTTTGAATGGATGAGTTAAAGCATTAAGAAACAGTCAGATATGGGAAGAAAATCATAAATTAGCTACATAGGTGCTTTGTTTGTTCGTGATTGAGCATTCCATAAGGCCAAAATCTGTAAATCTGTGTTTCTAGCTGAACCTGCTTAAATTATTACCCTTCAGACCTGCTTATAGTGTATACTGCATTGACAATATTTAGATACAATATTTAGATATTGTATTAGCAATAAATCTAATCAACCACAGTGAAAGATGGAAAAGGAAAGAATGTGATATATAAAGTGCATGAAGCACATCTAACTGCTGCTTATAAAAGTGCCGGAGACTTACCAAAGGAAAAGGCTGAGACAGAAATTAAGAAAAAAGGGGTCATAGCAGAGAAGAGTCAGTTGAAAGACAGAATAAGGAAGTTAAAAGGAAAAATAGAAGTTATGATAGCCTTTCAGAGCCTTCAAAATTTCAAACTAAAACATTGAGATTCTTACCTGAAGACTAGGACAGAGACGTTTGGAATAACTCTGAGAACACAGAGGAAGAATCAGAACAGGATGGAAAGAACCTATCCAGACCTGTAATTAAAGCAGAGACCACTGCAGTTATGGGTGACAGAGCAAAGAAAATACATTGGAAATCCATCCCATATACACCTAGGGAGCTTGCAAAACTCCAAGAAAACAGCTTTATAAAGTGTTGTGCCAATGAGTCACTGGTCGTCCTGGCTTTGGGATTGGTTGTCCAAAGTCCCCAAAGTGTCAGAGCTCACCGGAATTCATCCAGTCGGGACCTTTTGCTTAGAGTGACCCATTTATCCAGGCGAGGCACTATGGTTGCCCTATCTGGACTGCAAAAAATTGTTGTCCTGAACAGTTTTCCAGTGCACAGCACCAGTTCACACACTGAGGCAAAGTATTTCTAAATTTTTTTCTAGTTTGCGTGGAGCAGGGAGCTGGGTGGTAACCACAAAAGCCTGGCTCCCCATTCATCAAAACTTTACATTATTTGTGAATTTTAACATAGAAAGGCATCAGCATTCACTGGTTAAAAATTGCATAACCTTCTCATTAATTCATACTCAACTCCATAATTGGTAGTTATACCTCTAA
The DNA here is from genome assembly GCA_013397115.1 of Edolisoma coerulescens. Lineage (NCBI taxonomy): Eukaryota > Metazoa > Chordata > Aves > Passeriformes > Campephagidae > Edolisoma > Edolisoma coerulescens. The sequence continues at coordinate 95,926 of VWZW01004524.1, forward strand.
CTTCTCATCCTAATTAATCTACATGCACAATTCTTCTCTCCATTTGGGTCAGTGGTCTATTTTGAATATGTGGCCAATGGAGTCATGACCTCCCACTGCTGGGATTGTCTTTACCCCATTTACTGCTCAGTAACTTTATTTCATAAAACCAGTGATTAAATTTGTATGTAATTGATGTCTTTTAATCAGATCTGGCAACTGCGGTATGACAAGCTAGCTGGGTTTACTAAAATATATTTATCTGTGCTTCAACATGTTGAGTAAACTTGTGCTTGTTTTTAAGAATCTGATATTTATAAGGATAATGTTAAACTGATAAACAACAGTGCAAAATAAGTTATTGGAACTCTAGGTATATAAATAAAAATTCTGAGCCTATTTTTTTTCCAATATAGGGCTTGATTTCTTTTTTTCCTCTACTTGGACAGCAAGTTACTTGATGCAGAGAACCACTGTGACTTCTAGAGAATAGGAGCATTCATCTAAGTATCCATCTAAGGGTTGTTTGAATAGGGTAGTGACACAGAGGTCAAGAGAAGTATTTGTCTCAGGACACCTCTAGGGGAAAGGGGAGTGAAAATAAGTTCGTTGAACCCCCCAGAAATTGAGTTTACTATTTTTTAAAGGTATTAAGGGAAAAGATTCTTCTCAGAATTGTTTTGTCACGGGTTTGGAAGTAAAAGTTATTTCTTATATGGAACAAAATGGTATTAACTTATTTCACAGTGTTGTTCTTTGATTTTGCTGAGGCTTTAAAAATACTGTGAACTCCTCAGAGAAAAAACACTGTGTATGTGTAAAGGATTATTACTGGATTAGCACACAGCAGTCAGTTATGGGAAATAACTTGCATACTAGTGTAGAAACTTTTACAAGTCTTGGTTTTTTGCTTTTTTCAATGTTTAACAATTAAGACTCCCTTTCCTCAAACAGTGGAAAATTAACTAGGAGTGAATTTTAAGGCAACAGCTACATATGGAAGTGGTACTGATTTCTATTTGTCGAATTTGAGAATTTTTTTAGAAAACAGTTTCATTTTTGTAATATACATGCTTCTGTATGCCTCTGGCAACTTGACTTAGAAGCTGATGCTCACTACAGTACCAATGCCACTGCAGACTGGATGCTACTGCAGGAGAAGAAAAAATGAAGAAAATGGAAGAAAGCAAACAAAATTATTCAAGCAAAGCTCTAAGGACCATGAGCAGAGCAAAGCTGGAGAATATGAAAAACAGGATGGAGAAACAGTGAGTTTGTCTGAAAAACTGAGCAGTGGAGCAAGAATAAAGTGGCTGATCGAGGAATCCATCTCCCACAGAGCACCAATTAGTTAAGCGTAATTTATACAGGAAAGGTGATGAAGAAAGAAAAGGTGAAAAAACCTAAAATGTCAACCAAACTATATGGAGGTAAGAAGCTTTTCAATAGGAAGGACAGGAAATTCACAAATGAAGAGAAGGTAGTATAAAAGAAAAGGAAGTCTTAATTGTTTTTCTGAATATAACAGGGTAGGAAATCTGAATAACCTCCTAATCATACTAGGGATTCTTGATAGTAATGAAGGCCAATTAAATCTGAGGATGTACACAGTAGAAATGACAGTAGAAACTGACAACACAAGTTCTAATTTTGACTCAAAGAAATGTTTATAAACCAAGGAAAAATATTTTGCATTATTTCCATAGGAGCCTAAAACACAAATGAGAATGGATTCTGAACATGCAAATTTCAAAGCAAGGGAAAAGGTCAAGAAGAATCACTGAACTGCAAATCTGGCATATGACAGAAATCACTGCAGGCAGGTAACAAAGTATATAGTTCAGTGGTTGTCAGGTAAGCTGGTTTCTGTCAGAGATTTTTGGATAGTCTGAGTTTAAAGCAGCAAAACTTATTGGAAATCTTACAGGTTACTGTCAGGAGAAACATCTGTGTAAAGACCTATGGGGGATGAAGACATGCCCCAAAGTCAGTGACAAAATTTCCCCTGATGTTCACCACACAAAACATTGCAAAACAGCCAGGTCACGATAGTAAAATAGGAAGGCAGGTGGCTGTATTATTAGAAAATACAGTGCTTCCTCTCCTTACCTTTAGCAATTAGAATAAAAACTCCTAATTTGTTTGCTATAGCAATCAGTTATGTTGTTTGCACAGCAATGTACCAGGGAAGAGATATGCCCCATCTCTTTTAGGAGGTCTCAAGATCTGGCAGTTTGTCTGTGTGTGGCCCTGTCGCTTACCTTTTTGCACCCTCTGGCAAAGTCTTCCTTTTGATTTCTATATCATAAGCTAAAAGGAAAATTCTGAAAAAAAATTCCTCTCTGTTTTAGCAAAGCCTTTATTTGACTCTTCTGTTGAATAATGTTGCAATCTCAGGAAAAAGTATATCTCAGTCACAAGTAGCATCCATTTGTCACTCTCTGGATAGCTAAAATGTGAGCTTCATAATCTCATCAAGCCCCAGACAAGATAAAGAATATAAATTTCTTTTGATGTGAGTTTCATCAAGAAGAAAAAGTTCATCCTGTACATTCGAGGGCTCTTATCAGTCTGCCAAACTCACTGCTTCTTCAGCACAGGTTTGCAGAGAATTAGACATTGCAACATGCAGATATGCAACCACGAAACAGTTGAAACATTCTTTTAAATGCATTGAAAAGCTAAACTGAAAGTGTATCTGAGCTGGGGCTAGAGCTTTTGTCTGGGATAGAGGTAATTCTAGGTCGTCGCTCGTTAGTGGGAGGCTATGCTTTGGATTTGTGCTGGAAACAACATTGATATGCAAGGATGTTTTCACTATTGCTGAGATGTACTTCACACAGAGTCAAAATCTTTTCTGTTGCTCACACCACACCACCACCAAGTTTGCAGTGGGTGCATGACAACTGGGAGGGGACACACCAGGGACATCTGACCCCAGCTGACTAAAGAGATATTCTATACCATATGATGTCATGCTCAGTGTAAAAAGCTGGGGGAAGAAGAAACAGGGGAGAGTGTGGGGTGTGTGTGGGGGGGAACACATTCAGAGTGATGGTGTTTATCTTCCCAAGTAACTGTTTTGAGTGGTGAAGCCCTATCTTCCTAGAGACGGCTGAACACTTGCCTGCTCATGGGAAGAAGTGAATTAATTCCTTGGCTTATTTGCTGATGTGCATGGATTTTGCTTTACCTATTAAATTCTCTTTATCTAAACCCATAAATTTTCTATTAATCTTCTGATTCTCTCCTGAGTCCCACTGTGGGTAAGCAAGTGGCTGAGTGATTCTGAGTTGCCTACTGACATTACACTGGGAGGGCCCACAGTTCATGTGGGAGCAGGACACTCAAAACATTTGTGGCTGTGAATAAGTCAACAGCAGAGCAGTTACACTTGACATGTCTGTGGCCATGGGTATGTCTGTGTTGCAGCAGGTGTACCTCTGAAGGGATTTTGGCCCAAGCATAAGTCTATACTGGAGAAGTTACCCCTCAAATCATCAGTGTCTGAGTTTATACTGCAGGTGCACCTCAAAGCATCCGTGGCTATGCATGAGATCATGCTGCAGCACCTCAAAGAAAGTGGCCATGGATAAGCCCACAACAGAGCATGTATTCTCCTTGCACCAATGTGCAGTGTCCTGCTTTTTCTCAAACTGAAGATCTGCAACACGTTTTGCAATGAAAACAAACACCTTTTCTATCTTAAAGTACTTCAAAAACAAGACACACAAAATCCTATCAGCAAGTGTACTGAATAAAAACTGCTTTAAAAAGCAAAGAAGATCACCTACTCGGGATAAAATTCAACCTGGCAAATCTATCATGAAAGTTGACTAGCTTTTAAGAATGGAATATATTTGCCAATCCTCTGCTCTAGTGAAAGCAATCATAGAATACCTGATCATGTCCTTGTCATCCATTAAGACAATTATTTTTTCTGGGGCAGAGCATGAATACAAGTTCTAATATTAATGTGGGGAGTAATTCAGAACAGTGAAGATTTTTCAGTATTTGTAGTTAAAATAAGATTATTGTATCCAAAATTAGCTAACTTAAGAAGTATTCTGATTTTTTTTTAATCTGTTTTATCGGGGTTTTTAAAGCCAGTGAGTTCTAAACACTTTCCAAGTGGTTTAATAGCCTCTCAAAAATCAGTCACTCGGAAAAACTGTATTACTTACCTACTTTGTAAAGATTTTACTTCTGATAGTCATTCTGTGTGTTACAGATAAAAGATTTTGTGCTAGGAATATTCCATTGGATGCCAATCTACTTATATTTACTTTAGCAACAAATCCTGTGTTTTCTTCTCAAACATACGAGCATAATAAAGGGAGCAATTGTTTCTACATCTTAATTTCCTATGCTGGGTTTTCAACTTTCAAGTAAGGGGTAGTAAAAATACCCATAACATTCCAATATTACTTGAATAGTTTATGGAAAAAAACCCCCTGTATAATTAAACGTTTTACCTGTTACCTATAAAATTCACTAATGCTGAAAATGCAAGAACATTCTTTCAATGAGTTCATTCACTTCCTAGGGTGCTCATGATTGGATTTTATTACGTACCAAACTTTACCTCGAATAGAACCAGTGTATCTTCACTTCATTTTAACCTTTGTCTGTCCACCATTAACTTCTATTGCACATCAAAGTCTATTTGCAGCTATATACATCGTTGCCAGAAGGCAATTCTCTCAAGTTGTCTTTAACACACTGCTTCATTTCTTTTGACATAGGTTTTCTTGCAACTCTTTCCTTCGCTACACTCCAGTAATATTGCCTGGGACCAGGAGACTCTGACACCTAACCATTTTTGTTCATTAGGATGGTTTTCAATAGTATTTGAAGTCCCTTTTGTGTTTCCCATGTGTATCACAGTGATCTTAATTCTAGCCTTTCCTACTATACTTGCCTTTGATTTTAATAGTGTTGCATTATAATATATTTTGAGATGTGTAAAGCATATAGCAGTGTGAATGTACTGCTGTGTGATGTGATGTGTGTTATATTCTTTCTGCCTTGATTTTAGGGGTTTATTTGGTTCTTCCAGCATAGTATCTTGCGTAAAATTTTTCCCCATCACTTGAACAGTGCTAAAATGATTAGTCACAGCTTTGAGGACTGATGTATCACAGTAAATTCAGAATAGATTGGGAGTCCAACAGCTCTCTGTAGGAGTATGGTTTCAAGAATGTACAGTCTTAAGAATAGACCTAATTGCCTGGAATCAAGAGATTATGGAAATCTATAAAACCTGCAAATAAACTGGAAAATATATGTACCAGGAGCTAAGCATATGATTTGTAGAATAAGGGTCTTACTGAAATTGGCTTTGCCTTTTATTAACCCTTTTATACTTCTGGCATTAGAACTCAGTAGTTTCCCCTTAATTGCAATAATCACAATAAAAAATTCTCTTCTGCCTACCCTCTGAACTATTTTACCTTGGAGTTGGTGTAAATGAATACATTTATTTACTTCAGGCAACACTTAAAAAGCATTGAGCTGATTTCTTTTTTTATACTACTCCATAGATATGATAATATATATGGGTTGACTAGATGGCACAATTTCTTTGCAATTATTTCTTTCAAATTTTTTTTTACTGAGTATCAACAGATGACTTCTTAATCCATGTAAATAATCTGACTTGGAATCCAAGGATGTTGTGTTTGTTTGGAATAGGTACATTCTCAATTTGCAGGGCTACTTCAGGTTTACATTGTGGTAGCCTGTGCAAAATAGCAACTAAGCCCACAACATAATTGAACAGTGGAATGGCTTTTTACTAATTTGGCGTGATAGCTTAAAAATTTTGATGCTAACAACAACATGTACTAAGTACTAATTTGTATTTCCCTTACCTTCACGTATGCCAAGTAAATCTGAACCTCTCTTATGAAGACATAAAATTTAAAATGTGTAATTGTAGATTAAATAATAATAAAACCAAACTAGTTTCAGCAGGTGGAGGAATAACAATAAGCTGAATGGTTGTTGTTAATATCTTTAATTTTAATAAAACAAAACATTTTAACTAGGAGTTAAATGTTAGTTTTTCTTACAAATACTATGTTAACAAGGTATGCCAGAATAGAGAACCTGTATCAGCAGAGAAAAAGGAGAGGTGCAAAGAGGGCAGATGTTGCCAGCTCAGTGCTTAAATACTTCATTTAAGAGTATTATATCTTACTCTTAAATACCTCATTTAAGAGTATTTAAAGAGTATTTTAGCCCTTTGAAACCTATGGACCTATCTTTACATGGTTATATATCCTTGAGATTCATGTATGTGTTCTGATTTGTTTGAACACAAGACTGAAAATGAAAATTACCAAGTAGAGATATTGTGTAATTACTATGAGTGTCTGTGGAGCTAAGGAGCTAGGTCTCCAGCAACGAGATTTTGAGATGGTATAAAAAGGACAGAACATCTAAAGGCACCAGGACCAAAGATAAGGTACCGAAGAATAAGACAGGACTATATGATTTTTGGAGGTTCCTAATTTCTCTCAGATATTATAATTTATGAATAAATTATAATGAATTTAAAGTGTGGGATTTGCCTTCCCATGCAGAAAATTTTGGGTTTTTGTAATAAAGGAAGAGTCTTTGAGACAAACAAGTTATGCTGGGACCTGACAGCATATCCAAACCAGGGCAAGCAGTTCTTTCTTTGCAAGTTGGCAAGATTTCTTGTGTAGGCTTTAAGCTAGGATCAATAGGAGAAGGGTATGATATCAGGAACTGGGAAGGTAGGGGATAGCACGACACTGTTTGACAGCAGCAATAATAATGGGAACATTCAGGCTGCTCCAGGGAGCACTGTAGGTTTAGGAACACCTCTGAAATGTGTGTACATCAATCCAGGCAGTGTGAGAAAAAAGCAGGATGAGCTGGAAGCATTGATCATTTCCCTATGATGTCCTTAGCATCAGTGAGACTTGGTGGAATGAGTCCCATGACTGGAATGCTGGAAGGCTACAGGTAAATCAGGCAGGATAGGCTGTGCAGGCAATATGCAAATATTACACTATATGTAAAGGAGAGGCTTGACTCTAAACCCCTTACAATTAGAGAAAAAGCTCTTGGTGAAGATTAAAGGGATGGAAAACAAAGGTTGTGTCTCTGTGTCCACTGCCTATCACCAGACCAGGATGTTAATATGGTGGAATTACTCTGTAGTCAATTAGGAAAAAAGTCTCTGGATTGGTAGCCCTTGTCTTCATGGGAGATTTCAACTTCCCAGATATCAACTAGAAATGCCATACTGCTGTGAGAAGCAGCTCTGGAAAATTCTCAAGGTAATTTAAGGTAATTTCCTGTCCCAAGTACTAAGTGAGTCCACTAGGAAAGGTGCTCTCCTACACTGTTATTTAAAAATACGAAAGGACTCAGAAGAGGTATGTGACGTACTGTCCACAGTGATCAGGAAATATTAAAGTTTAAAATTTTTGGTTAAATATAAAAGGGTGAGCAGAATTGTTACGTTGAGTTTCAACAGAGGGAAGTTTAAGCTGTTCAGGTACTTAGCAGTATCTCCTGGGAATCTGCTTTTTAGGGTTTAAGGATCAATGAGTACTGCTCAGTTTTGAAGAAACACTATTTAAAAGCACAGGAGCAGATTTTAAATTTGTGGCATAATGAGACGGACATCCCATTGTGTCACAGGTCAAGCAAGAGGGGGCCAAAGACTAGGCTGGCTCAACAGGGAACTCCTCTTGGAACTTGTAAGGAAAAAGAGATTGTATGATCTCCAGAAGCAAGCTCAGACTTCACAGGTAGACCATAGAGTCCTTATTCACATATGCAAGGAAAAAATACAAAAGACCAAAGCTCAACTAGAGCTGACACTGGCTAGTTTTGTGTCAAATAACAAGAAGAAATTTTTCAAGTATGTTGGTAGCAAGAGGAGGCCCAAGGAAAACATTGGAACTATACTTACTAAAGATGGTCACTTGCCAAATAGGAATTCAGAAAAAGTGGGCATATTTAATCCATTTATCCCCCCTCAATTTTTAATAACACTGATACACACTGGGCTGCCTGGTTCCCTGAGACAGCAGGCCACAACTGCTGGAACAGTGACTTTACATTTGTGGACACTACTGCCAAGTAGGGTTTATGCTAAGGCTGTTTTCAATTTCCCATGTTCTGAGAGCGAGGACTTGCAGAAGATGTCAGGAGGGAGCACAGCCAGGACAGCTGACCTGAACTGGCCAAGGGGATATTCCATACTATAGAATATCATGCCCTATATATAAACTGAGGGCAGTTGGCTGAGAGGGGCCAATTGCTGCTGGGGAACAGGCTGGGCATTTGACAGACAGTGATGAGTTTGAGTTTTTTTCTAGAATTTTATTTTTCTGTCTCTTTTTGGTATGTCTGCTTTTATTACAACTATTATTGTTATTATAATTGTTGTTGTTGTTATATTTTAATTTATTATTTTTAAACTGTTTTTATCTCAACTCACAACTTTTACCTGCTTCCAGTTCTCCTCTCTGTCCTACCAGGACAGGGAGTGAGTGGGTATTTGCATGGCATGTAGTTGCCAGCTGCAGCCAAGCTACACTACCACCAAAGGTGGCTGCTCCCCATAGGCATTCATGATTGTCTTGATCTCAGTTTGTTCCAAATGCAGACATGTTCAAAAATCATGGTCAAACTTTGAGAATGCCTCACAAATCCCCTCTGAACATTAGAAAAAAACTATGCTGGCTTTGTCAGTGATAGAGCAAATTATCCTCATAGTAGCTAGTATGGGACCGTGTTTTGGATTTCTGCTGAAAATATAGCAATAGTTTCATTATTGCTGAACACTGCCTAGACAGAGCTAAGGCCTTTTCTGCTTCCACCAGTGAATAGGCTGAGGAAGGAGAACTAGCTGGGAAGGGAGGAGTTTGGAAAGCTGGCTCCAGACGACCAAAGAGATATTCCGTACCACATGGCATCATGCTCAGCAGTAAAAAAATGGGGGAAGAAGAAGAAAGGGGGAGATTCAGAGTTAGAAGGACAAGTTCACACAGTTCTTGAAAGGTAAGACAGATACTGATTCTGCTGGTTATGAAGGAAGATTAAAGTAGACAATCAGTTGAGCAGTGTGCTAACATAGATGCTAAAGGGATTTTGATATGTGTGTTTTTTCATGTACTTTTCCTACATGTAGTGTTGTTAGCCTGGTACAAACAAATATCTCAGAGTGCTTCTTGAGGTGTACCTGCCTCTGGTAGGTATTGATTTGCTCTTCCTTTGGCTTCCCCTAAAATTTTCTTCACCCCGATCCCATATTCTTTTTTTTTTAAGCTGCTCTTTTAACCAAGCAACCTGTGGGGGCAGAAGGCTATGGCATCTTCTAATTGATATGACCTGAATAGAAATACTCTCTTTTTCTAAGCAAATACAGGGTTTTTTTATGCTTTGAAATATTGTTTTTAATTTACACAGTAAAAGTATGTTAATGCAAGATCCATGCTGACACTCCTTCCAATGTGTACTCTGGGGTTTTTTTGTATGCTTTGTGTGAATGCAGTCTTCTATTAAATAGTTCTACAACATATGATGTGAAAGCAGAAGGAAGAAATTGAAAAATGGTTTACTCATCAAAAAAGGTAATTTTTAATTATGCATGTGTAGAATTACCAGCTATGTTTTTAATTCTCTTTGTTGGTAGAATATTAGTTTAGTACAAATAGTAAACATGAAATTGCAGCAGACACTGTTTGAAGAAAGAAGTTCTTAGCATACAAATCCATGGTATAAAGGATACAGACTTGAGAACAGATGGTCTGCTAACCATAGAGAACTGAAGCAAATGAAGAAAACAACATAAATGCAAAATTTTATTTTGCAGCTTCAGAGGAAAATTAAATTATCTATTCAGAACTTAAACCTACTCTTATAGCTCTGTCCTCATCTCTGGTGTCAAACTATCCCTTCTTTAAGACTTTTTTCCTTTCAAAGTCTCCGAAAAGCATTTTCTGAAGCTCCTTGTCTCAAGGTTAACACAAAACAAATCTTTGTATATTCACTTTCCTTAGGGTCAGACAGAATCAAGGCCAAACTGTCTTTCCTGAAGGTTAAAGTAAAAATAACTTAAGACACATCTGTTTCCAGACAGTTTTCTTTCCCTAAGAAACTTGTTTACTCTTTCCCAGCAGAAAACTACCTTATTTCCATATTATTTCATCTTTTTGTAAACTTTCAGCCACTCAGACATCAGACATTCTCCAGAGTTTTGTTTCCCAATAGTAATTCCTATGTAATAGCATGTAGATGTTTCCTAACCTAGTACCCTAACTGAGAACTCTGGCCCTACATGAATAACAGACCGTCGAATGTGCTTTTTTGTTTCAAAATGAGAAAATTTCAAGACCACATATAAAATGATCTAATTAAGCCAAAAAATTCAGATTGAATTAAGCTTTTATATACCTGCTGTACCATCAAAGCTGTGACAATCTGTTTTCCTATTTTTTTCAGGGAGAATGTTTTTCTTTTTTCTTTAAAGCTGTAACATTTTTTTGTCATAGATGACTCTTTACAATGCAGATTTTCAGAGATAACAATTAAACAGTGTTTGAACAAAGTTTGATTAAGAAGCACATGTTGATGGCAGGTTATATTACCTGCACTTGCCCAAATAAACAGTAGACAAAGATATAGCTACTTGATCTTTTCCAGATGCAGATGACTCATTCATTTGAGCATGTAAATTCTGATTTATGCACTTGTTGCTAAGGAAAGCAAAACCTTAAGCTCTCCTACGCTGATGTAGATCTGACTCAAAATTCTGGATCTGGTCTTAGCAGATGTCTGAAACTTACACATAGATTTTTGCAGCTCAACATAGTCTTCAGAAAAGCTTTTAACCACAGAGCGTGTGGAGTGCTGTGATGATTTAGAATGCTGCCATCTTCCTTTGACAGACAAATGAAAAATGTGAGTATTCTCTGACGTTTTCCAGACAAAACAAGGTGGTTTCATTTAACTGTCTGGTGAAGACAGTTGAACCAAACTGAAATTACCTGATTTTGTCTGAGGAGAAGATATCTATCCTATTTTTACCTATTGCTCTTCTTCTTTTCCCCATTCTTAACAAATAAAATTAATGTTTTATTTGGATTTGTGCATAAGACAGATAATTTTTAGAATAGACATGAGCTGTTCTCTTAGGTAACATTGGTCCAATCAAATTGCTAATTTGTGCAGTATTTTTTCTGTATTATGTGAAGCAGCTGCCAGTAGAAGTTCATTATAAAATATATAAAAGAAAACATAATAAATTTTCCTTTAATACCAGGAATGTTAATTTTTTTCTATTACTGTATTTTTTTCTGACTCTTCTCACAGAGTAATGGGTTAAAAACTAATAAAATTTTAAAACTCTACAGAAGTAGTCTAAAATTTTCTTTACCCAACCCAAATGTTCTGACTCTTTAGCTCTGTGAGCAGTCCTTAGGCTTGTTAACATTGTCTAGATAAAGAATTATAGCCATGTATATCTCAGCTCTTTTCAAGAAATGTGCTTCACCTTTGAGCTGCTATAGTTTTCTTGGCCTCAATGAAAAGAGACAGCTCTGACCTCCATTTGGCAGTGGATGAAGGTATTCCTGGCATTTTGCTTAGAGACAATCTACACTCTGTCACAAAAATCAAACTAAGATTTATAAGATAATGCTGAACTGACCAAAACATTGTATCTTCATTAATGGAAAGTAACAGAGAAACTAGTATAGCTAGCTGCATTCTCCTGAAGAAAAAGCAGCAACAAGAAAAATAGTAAAAGTGAGAAAAGGGATGGATGAACAAAGGAACAAATGAAGTGCAAACACTTTGCCTTTTCTTTAGTATAACTGGGGTATGGAATAAAAAACAAACTTTGTTTTTAACCCGAACTCCTGAGAGTAGATCAAAGGAATTTCTGCTACCTTGATGTAAGCTCAGAATTCCTACGTTTATCCATATGCTATTTTCATGGTTCTATTTCAAATCCATGTTGGTCAGAGTAGGAGTAAAAAAAAGCACAATAAAAGGATTTAAAACTAGGTTTAAGCAGATCACTGAATTCTCCTCTGGTGTGTATTTCTCTGCTGACAGCATTTTTATAATTTCAGATTTACTTTAAATCCTCTTAGGAGGCTAAAGTAAATAAAGAACATTTGCCAAATTTCCCACTCAAAACTATTAATAGAAATTGCACAGTTAACCAGTAGTAGCTGGAGGATTGTTTTATACTGCTTGAATATTATTTTAAAATGTACTTTATTCTCTGTGTAAAGTGTTCTCTGGAATAGATCCAACTACACTGTTTGTATACTGATGAGTGCTGTCCTGCTGAAGTTCACTTTTAAGCTATAGCAGCAGAAATTTACTGGACATACACAAAACTCTAGTTCTATACTGATATAGATTCATAATAGGATTTCAGCTTCAGATTGCTTTATTTAATCTCTGTTTCTTCTCCTAGCCCCTTCAGTTAAGTAAAAACTACTGCATTCACAGAAATATCTAATAGAATTATTACAGAAGAATTTCTGGATTTGTCAATTTGAGAAGCACTATATGGTGAAGGAAGGCTATTTTAAGAGTGTGAGTGACCATGTCAATCTGGCAGTTTCCAATACCTGCAGCATAGTGGTCAGCTTTATGGATACAGGACACTAAATCACAATGGGGTGCAAGTCTTTTATGCATAATGAGTACTCCTGCAGCTTTTATATCAAGGGACAAAGGACAGCAGGTACATGGATAACCTTTAAGAATATGTCTTCATTTTGTCGTTTTGCAGTCAATAAAGCAAGATTTCTCCTTGTTACCAATTAGAGCTTTACTCAGGTAGAGGTTCACAAAGTTACTGTGTTTAAACACACAGTATCTCATGTCTTACCCCAGACAAACAGACTTCCCTTCTCTATGATGCACTTCCAAATTCTAGTCTCTTTTTTCCTAATCTTATTAACTCTTTCAAATATGATTTGGGAGTTGGAAAGACCTGTGTTAATTACAGCCTTGATGATTGAATCTGCTCTCATCATCTCTGCTTCTGCCATATCTGCAAAACTACCTACTTACAGTGTGACCATTATTATAATATGTATCATCTTTTAAATTGTGGAAGACAAAGCTTTTGCATTCATCACAACATGTATGTGCATATGTTAACATGAGAGAATCGTAAAATAGTTTCTGTTGAAAGGGACCTATGGAAATCGTCAGAAAATTCGGAGCCAACACTATGTTGTGTGGGAGTGTTGATCTGCGGAAGGGTAGGAAGGCCCTGCAGAGGGATCTGGACAGGCTGGATCAAGGGGCTGAGGCCAGTGGTGTGAGGTTCAACAAGGCAAAGTTTCAAGTCCTGCCCTTGGGTCACAATAACCCCAGGCAGCTCTACAGGCTGTAGGGAGAGTGGCAGGAAAACTGCCTGGTGGAAGAGGAGCTGGGGGTGCTGGTCAACAGTGGCTGAACACAAGCCAGCCTGTGGCCAGGTGGCCAAGAAGGCCAATAGCATCCTGGCCTGCATCATGAATAGTGATACCAGCAGGACTAGTAAAGGGATTAGCCTTGAGAAAAGGAGGCTTGGGGCAATCGTATTGCTCTCTACAACTGCCTGAAATAAGATTATAGAATGCTGGGGTGTGGATTTCTTCTCACAGGAAACAAGTGGCAAGATGAGAGGAAATAGCCTAAAGTTATGTCAGAGAAGGCTTAAATTAGAGATTAGTAAAAATTCTTCACTGAAAGTCTGGTCAGGTATTGCAGCAGGCTCTTGAGGGCAGTGGTAGAATCACCATTCCTGGAAGTGTTCAGAAAAAATGTCTAAATGTGGCACTTAGGGACATGATGTAGTGGTGAACACAGCAATGCTGGGAAGGTTTGGACTTGGTGATATCAGAGGTCTTTTTCCCCCTTAATGATTCTGTGATTCTGTGGTCAGAATAATTGTTCACAGATGGGTCAAAAAACAACCTTTTGATCAGGTTGTTTAGGGTCCGTGCACACACAGATTTTTATACATACAGGGCTTTATATTCCAAGGGTTAGGTGCATTCCAAATATCCATGCAATCCATGCAACCCATCAAGGTTTGCAAGAATCTGTTGGATAGGCTTTAGAGCTTATGGATTTTAATGCTGAATTAGAATGTAGATCTAAACAAATAAACATTTAAAAAATGGCCAAAAAGGAAGAGTTGTAAACACTTCAAAATGTAAGAAATTCCATGTTTCATTCAAATATTAAGCAGTAGTTTAGTTTAGCGGTTTTTAGTGGGGGCAGTCCATCTGAAAGTTTTTCCATCTCCCTTTTTTTCCAGAGGTAAACAGCTCTCAATAGCCCTGTTCTAGCAGTGGGTCCCATATGACATGCACCTGTTGCCTTCCTTGACCAGCTTTAGGGGATTTACCATTGCTTTGCTTGCAGATCTGAAGCTTCTGTGATACCAGTTGCTGCTTTTCTGCATTTGACTCCTTAGGGGCATCTTCTCATTGCAGGTCAATTTTGGCTTAAACATTTCAAGGTGGCAGATTGCTCCATTTTGTGCTCATTGGTCAGCATGTCCTTTAGAGATTTTATTCTTGCAGTTTTCATGCCCTCTTAGCTAGGAGGAGAAAAGAATCCATCATGTTTATCCCAGAGGGCCAGAGCTCAGTGAGGGAACAGTTGTTGGAATTATAGCTTCTCCATTGCACAACTGAATTAATTTACAAATGAAAGAAGAGCTATGCAGTCTTAGGTAGGGTTGCAGAAGAAGTATAAGAGACCTACATTGAAAATAAATTTATTTACCTTATCATAGCATTTGTTAATTCTGGAGTTAGCTATATGAGAAAGTTGGACACTGGGCAAAACACTATGGAGATAAGCCTGTTTCTTCCAGTTGAAGATCTGTATCTATGTCAGCATAATTTTGAAAAATCTCTAAAATTTTTGGTGATTGAATAGATAATGAAGCAGGAAGTGTGCAACACAACTCTGGGCTAGACAGACAAAATTTTTGTTACCAAAACTGCTTATAAAGTTTGGGTTGTTTGGGTTGGTCTCCAGTTTTGTAGAATTATGTTTGCAGAATAATGTCAGGGAGGGATAGTAGTGTGAAAGAGAACAAGTCAATGTTGAAAGGCCAAGGTACCAGGCTTTCACTCTGATTGTCTAAATCAATGTTATCAGCATTTTTTTTCTCTTCAGTAACTACTAATTACCAAAAAGCTCAATAAGCTTTTTCAGTTAATGGAAAAGGAGCATTTGTAATATGCCTCAAATGTTTTCCTGCTTAACACAGCCTCATGATTACATTTCTCTATTTAGTCTAGAAGTAGTGGCTTTTACAAAATTGTCAGAGTTTGCCCAAAATAAACTGTTTTATAGTAACTTTTCTAATTGGTTGTCAAGATCTGTTTTTCATAAGGAATCATTTCTGAAAACTACCAGCACTCAACTGAGAAGCATTCATTCCTCTGTTTAATCACAAACTGTTTATGTGGCACTACTCAGTCTGTGCTTCTTTAGGAGTGCCATTGAATTATTGCTCCTCTTCCTCTGGACTGAGCACTTGGTAAGGATTGTCATTTATTCCTCTTTGCAGAAACAACCTACAACGTAGTAACAAGAACCAGATTCTGCCATTATTCTGCCATTATTCTGCTACCCAAGCATGTCAAACTTTCCAGATTATTGATCAGCTAAGAAGAACAGTACTGTTATTTTATTATTTCTCTATTTTAAAACTTCAGGTTTAGCTGACATGTATTGGCTTGTCTTTCTTAAGAATATTAATATCTCTTTTCCTAGACAACACTGAGGGCACACAAGGGCCTGGTCAGTTAAAGGGCTTCTAACCTCACTAAGCACTAAGATGTGCATGTTTTGGAGCTGCACAGGGGAAAACATGATTTGACAAGAAAATCTTTTATAGAGAAATGGAATTGCATTCACAAATTCATAATGCATTGAATTGATGATTATCATGTTAGAGGAACTTAAGGAGGCTAAAAGATCACTTTTTCCAAAGGAGTGTGACATATCATGTATCTCATATCCCATTTTTTCTTTTTTTTTCCAGTACTTCCATGTTTTTCTTCTGTAATACCAAGCCCCTACCTCCACAGATCAACTATTTCTGCCAACAAGAGTAACCAGCCTCAGCACTCTGCACTGTAGCATTTAAAAAGCATTACCAGCTAGTAAAGTGAGTTTTGCCACTGATGTGGCTTCTCCTGTGACTGCTACTAGTAGGATCTCTGCTGTGTTTGCCATGATGCAACTTTGGTGATTCTTGTTGGCAGCTGTCACAGTCACTTCCTACAAACCATGTAAACTCCAAAGTCTGCAACCGTGTTAAGGAAAAAAAAAAGCATTTGAAACACTATTGATGCATTATCTAAGACTATTGTCAAGTTCCAAAACCGTAACTGAATTATTGTGAAATATTCTTAGGGTAGAATTAGAGTTGATTTATTTGCCTTACTTACACAAGTCTATTCCTCAAAAAGTGATTGGATTTTGCTTCAGAATAACCTTAGCTTTGAAACCTAGTATAACAACAATACATTTGGATAAATTGCTACCATATACTGCACTTAATGTCGTTTAGGTATTCTCAATCTTATATCCATTTAAAATGTATATACATGTATATATTTTTATTAAGATCTATGCACAAAATCATTTATGTAAGAGAAATAAAATTAGTATTCTCTGATTCACTATGTTATCTGAGCTGTTTCTTTAGTATTGAGCTTTTTTTGAGGTTAAATAAGCCAACACACCTTTCCAAATCAGGTGACCAATGTGCATGAATTCTTAGATTCTAGACTCACAAAGTGGGACATACTCATAATTAAATATTTTTATATGTATTTCTATGCAGTACTTGCTTTATTAACTACTAGTTATAAATCGACATGAATGCTGTTCATTTGAAGAGCTTTGTAAAATGTGTAATTTCCTGAAAGAGGGTTGAGGCTGAATAGAGGAAAGAAGTAACTAGGACTTTGTAGGGATTGTATTGCATAAAAAAACCCCACCAACCTGTCTAAATCATTCTTGTCAGATGAGGATGGACTCCAGAAAGTAATTGAGTCTCTTGGTAACTCTGCTTTCCTTCTTTCCCTTCAACTTTTTTATGAGTCTTAACTGTTTTGCCTAGGTATAAACTGTGAGTCTGTGAAGCAGCAAACACGGTTAATTTATCACAAAGATGATCCCAGGGCTGGAACACTTCCGTGAAGACAGGCTGAGAGAGTTGGGATTGTTCTGCCTGGAGAAGAGAAGGCTCTGGGGAGACCTTACAGCAGCCTTCCAGTACCTAGACAGGATCTGCAAGAAGGTTGGAGAGGGACTTTTTAAAAGGATATGTAGTGATAATGGCCTTGAGCTGAAGGAGGGTAGGTTTAGATTAGGTATTAGGAAGAAATTCTTTGCGGTGAAGGTGCTGAGGCTCTGTAACAGGTTACCCAGAGAGGCTATGGACTCCCCATCCCTGCAAGTGTTGAAGACTGGGCTGGCTGATCTAGTGAAAGGTTTTGGAGCTAGATGATCTTAAGGGTCTCTTCCAACCCAAGTCATTCTATGGTGCTGCAATCTGGTCTAAACCCAGAAGAGCAAAGAAAATTAAGTTTCTGTATATAAACCAGAAAGAACTTAGAAGGTTCAAAGTATACCCAAAAATGAGATTAAAATCAAACAAGGTTAGATGTTGGTGCCAAAAGATTGATATATTTTATTTAATAGTAAAAGAGGCAAAGAGAAAGAAAGATAAAAGAAAGAAAGAAAGAAATAGAAAAAGAGGTGTGCATGTGGGGTGGGGGGACAGGGGGAGAGGTGACAGGTGTTAGGTGGCATATCACCCATCTAGGGGTCCCAATGACATCTTGTTGCTCCCCTCCATCTGGTCTTCTGGTGGTGAGGGTGCCCTGTCGCCGCCGCCACGCCACCACACGCCACGCCACACCACACCATGTCACCACACGCCAAAGAGTATACAATCCCGTGGATTAATATACCTTTGGGCAGGTGGGAACACGCACATGCCTCCCTTGCGGGGGGCCAGTTTGGCACTGTCCCTTGCAACACTGAGCATCTGTTGCTCAGTGCTCATCTCTGGTGCTCTGGTGCAGGGTCTGGGGACCCCTTTGGGGGGCTTTGATGGGCCATGTCACCGCCTCTGTCCTTCATGTGGATGCAGCTTTTCCCTGGGTGAAGGGTCCCTCAGCTGGGCTCCTCTACACAGTGGAGGATGGGCAGTCACTGCCCCTGACCAGAGGTTTTTCCAACACGAACCCAAAGCCTCTCTCCCTCCACCCTTTGGTTCGAGGGTCTGTTCGAGCCTGGCAGCTCACAGCCCTGGGGCTGTGATCTCCACTCCTGAGGTGTTAAGCTTGTGCTTTGTGAATGTCCCCAGCCCTGAGTTGTTACTTTATCTTATCTTCATCAGCGAGCCATCCAGGGCCTCTCAGAGCCTCATTCAGGGTGTGGTAGTCTTCTCTGCAGCTTTTGTAATACAGTTTTAAAAATCCTTCGTGAAAATGTTTAAGTCATAAACTACAATATTTCAATCTCTGACATATGGTTCTGTGATTCTATGAAAAATCAACTATCTACATATTACAATGGAAAGAAATCCTGTATATAAGGAGTCTGAAAATAAAAATTTACTTATAATGCAAGGAAATTTAAGAATTGAAAAAATTATAGTCTGGCTCTGAAATTAACTGCTGGAGGTGATATTAAAAGAATAAAATCTTGACTGAGTTTGACAAAGAGGGAAGCATCTAAATAAGGGCGTAGTTAAAGTGTTATGGATAAAACTCAAGGGTAATCATAAAGATGATTTGAAGGTTTCAGTGATCAAAGAAGTCAGGTTTTGGAAGATAAAGATCTAAACTAAATAGACTTTCTTTTCTCCCTCTCTGAGAACAGCAAGGAGGTTGCTAGTCATAGTTTGCTGTCGCTAAATATTTAACTATCAAAGCAATATTGAAGAAGTTTGTTTGGATTGTCAGAATATTTTTAAGTTTTATCCTTGGTACCAAAATGCCAAACACACTGTGAACTGAAGCCAGTAAAATTTGTTAATCATGTCAGCCTACTATTCTACTTTCTCAGTCTGGTTGTTTTACATTCAGCTTCTAGAAGAATATACCTTGTATTAGGTATTTTCCTTACCTGACCCTTTTGCTGATAGAGACACTTGACTTCTCTGGCAAGCTGCACAGTGACTGCAGATGTTCTCCAGGGAGTTTGTTTTTATCCAGTATGAGATTTTGCTGCTGGTGGGTTTTACAATGTCAAAGGTACCCTGACTCATAGACTCAGAGTTTCCTCTCAAGATTTCTTCCAATAAAAGGAGGAAGAATCGCTTCCATGACGCAATTAGAAAACTGTCTGGGTAGAAGGACATTAAAAGAAGAAAATGAGGCCTGGGAATTAAAAAGAAACCAAACCAGAAAAACAAGTAAGCGAACAAAAAGCCCAGACCAAACCAAAAGAAGAACAAAGTTTGTTGTCACTTGTCTCTTTTAATGATGATCCTTTCTCTGCATTTGGTATAACAGCAGACAATCCTGGAAGATAAAATTTTCCTGACGGCTAATTAATCAATGATAGCTCTACTATTCTACCAATATTCTACTACTTCCTTATTTCTTTCATTACTTTCTGATAGCATTCTTCAGCTTCAAATATCCTAAACTCTTTACCAGTACTTAATCTTAGGCTTGGCCCGGTTGGATAAATACAGATCTCACCTGCACTTGCTATTCTGGTCTTTGGTGCTCCATATATTCTGTCTTTAACTTTCACGTACCTGGGAGGTCCCTTTCAAATGTGTATTTTGTTTCTGGAATGAACAGATACATACTGTCTCTTCAATTGCTATTAACAATGATGATCATCTATCAGCAAATAAAACAGTTGCAGCAATCCTCAAGAGAATGCAAATTGTTTGTCTTTTACCCTACTGTCTTATGCTTTTTCTCCTCTGGCAGAAGGACTAGCATAGATAGGGTTGTATTTAGACAGTGGCTTACATTCCATTATTGCAGCTATAAAACATCTACCTGACTTGAGCTTCAACAACATTCATGTAAGCTTGGTGCACTCAGAATAAGTTACTCTTAACATAAGAATACTAGTAAGTCAAAACACAGAACATTTTTATATTTTATCTTATTTTAATACTAAGTGGGTAAAAATCCCTCACATCTTAAAACAAAATTTATTCACACACAGGCATCTACAATTTCTGTGTGCCCTGAAGATGGTATTTGAGGTTTATCAATTATAATAAAGTGTAATATCCTGAGGCTTAAATATTACCAAGAAACAAAGGATGATACTTTTTACTAATAATATTTTTAATACTGAAATGCTCTACTATATTTGATGGATTAAAACCGCAGGCCATGAAAATGTAGTATTTTAAGATATCTTACAATGCCTCGAAAATATGCTTAAGAGTCATGTATAACTTGATTGAAAAATGCTTTTCAGAGTGTCCCCACAGTTCAACAAACATGTATAAGAGGCCAGTAAGTTTACAGTAACTGAAAATATTTATAAATCAAATTCCTCCTGTTGTGTTTATTTTTCTACAGTGTGTGTAATCTTGAAAATCATAAATCACTGTGAGTGTCAGGGTGAAAACCAGGATTAATTGTGTCACATTGATTTTGCTGCTGCTTAGAATAGAATCTACTGTGGTTATGAGCAAATCTTTAAATCACTGTAAATGTGAACAGTGATTACAAAATTATTTGTCTCTGTAGTCCCAATCCTGTTGGAGAGTAGACAGCTGACCACAATGAACTTCCCACCCCTTTTGTCTACCTGGAACAAAATTACTGAACATTCTGCAGAAAATGCAGGAGCATATTCAAATAATGGACATAAAAGAGACCTTAAAGGAAAAAATTAAAATAGAAAAATACTACTATCCTTAAACTCAGTTGGGTGCTTAACCTTTCTGTGCAGTGGCAACGAGTACTGTATATCATGTTGATATTAGTTTTCTGTGGAGAAGTATGTGGGAAGACAGAAATTTTGGGTTTTCATCTCTTGGCAGTTAATAAGGACCATTTTAATTTCCTGCAGGCATGGCATTCTTTGCCACAGTCCTTCTACTTGCACCTAAGTATAAAGTAGCCCCATTTGAAGTCTTTCTTACAATTTTAATCTTTAATTTGTCTGTGTTATGCAAAACAAATGCCTATTGGCTTAATATAGCAATAGGGACTAAAATGTTCTGGTTTTACTTACAGCTTTTTTAAGGTTTTTTACTCCCTTTTTACTGAGTATATTTGCTCACATAGATTTTAGATACTTTGACAGATGGCAGTGAGAAATAGTGAATCCTTTCTCTTCATACTCATACTTTTTATTTTAAATAGCTAATAAATACTAATATATTTCTCTCCAGCAAAATCTTTTTGTAATGAGTAAGCCTAGTAGAAATTTTTTTACACATACATTGATACAAGCTCAGAAGGGAGTTTGACTCAACCTCACCAACCTGTTTCTTGGGAAAGGACACATTTGTATTGCATGAATTCTCTACTGACAAGGTAGCTAATAACGCTTCATGGGGCACCCAGCATGAGGAAGTGTCTAAGAATCACTCTGTTGTGCTGAAAGTAAATGTGTTCTCAGGCAGTTTTGATGAGCATGAGTCTTACAGTATTCTAGTGCATTAATAACCAAGACTCTGGATTACAGGAAATTCCTAGAAGTTCAAGTTCTTTATTTTTGATTGCTTTCCTAATGAATAGAGATAATCATACTGAAGGAATTTTCTCCAAGTAATTAGTTCCTGTTCAGAGAGAGAAACCCATAGGATACAGCTCACCCAAGGAACGTGACTCAGCATTTAAAAGCTACAGGTTTGTCTTGTGATCTCTCCTAAATGAAAAGCAGATGACAAATTGAAATCAAGTCTCCTAATAAGGTACATTTTTTGGTTTGGCATTTCCTTTTTTATATAGGTTTTCCTGTTAACAGGGGTCCTAACTTATACAGTGAAGCTCATTTTCCTTCTTTTTCCCATCTTAGTTGATTGTAAATAAAGATTTCAGGATTATCTGCCAAAAGCTGAATTGGCTAGGGAATAAAAAGTGTAAAAAAAGCCCGAACAGTGGGTTGTTCTTCAACTGCTTTATGATATAGGAAACTTGTTGGACTTGGCAAGGTTTCCTTTGTGACTGCAACAGCAATAGTAGCAACTTTCTAGTTTGAAGATAGTATCAAGCCATGTGAAAGTATTAGAAAACCTGTATTGTATGCAACAAGTGAGGGGGTTATGAATCTGACCCTTAGGATTCATCTTAATGACTATGGTTTAATAAAGCTTTCCTCTGTGTTAGACTTTGCAAGATAAATTTACATTTAGCAGACCTGCAGTCTTGTAAATATGATAGGAATTGTTTGTCCAGTATGCACTGTCTTGGTCTTCTTGTGCCTCAAACAAGATTATGTGTATTCCTGGCGAATAATCACACTTTAATGATGGCCTTTTCAGTTCCAACTTCTATGACTGATTCAAACATTATTTCATCTATGTGTGCATAGATACTTATATAATTACAAATGCACAAACACAAACTCCCTTGAGTACTGTTGAGGATGTTGTAGGTATTATTTATTTAAATTACTTCAACCTTCCTTCTCTTCATAGTGATAATGCTGCACAATATCTTTTTTAATAGTTATTTTTTAAAGAAAATCTGGAAGTTCAAAGTAATATTGATGTACTTTAGCTAATATGGCTGTGGAGAAATATCCAGATAATTGTTCAAATTTGCCTTGCTTTCATTATAAGATTATAGAGCAATTAATACTGATGAAGACAGCAAAGAGGGATATAATTAAGACACATGAGTAGTTTCACTGAGAGTTTGAAAAAGTGGCCACAGTAAAAAATTCAGGAAGGAAGTTAGAGTTAAACATTTAATTAAAAATACTTCCTCAAATTTGGTCATGGTGAACTAAAGTAAAGAACATGATCGGTTCACAGGTGTGGTTGAATAGGAAACACAGGTGCATGCAGTAAACTCTGCCACTTATTTGATGACAATTTAAAGCACTAGGAATAGCATAACCTCTCAACAAAGGAATTATGGATGAACACTAGGGAAGAAATTGCAATTTCCACTGAAGAAACATCAGGTGGTAAAATGAGGAAGACAGATCTTCCTGAAGACAAAAAGAAAAAGGAGAGAGGAAAAAAAACCCCAAGACATATTGTTGTACAAGGACAGCAGGTTATCATAGAAGCAATGATTTCCTGTCTGTTGTAAGGATCAACAAAAGAGGTTATCCTGTCCTTTTCTGAGGACAGTTAGAATAGGACAGACATGTGTAACGAAAATAAGGAAGTGAGGAAATAGATATGGATTAGTACTCATACCCATTTTCAAGGGACTTGCAGTAGGAGTTGTGAGGAGGGATAGGAAGAGAATTACAGTCGAGCAAGAAAGCGTTTATAATAAGGAGAAAGATCAATGAATGCAGAGGAAGAAGTTAAGGTGGGATAAAGATTAATGACAAAAAGAAAGTGAGGAAGAGAGCTCTGCAGGTCAGGAAACATGAGAGGATGAGGTCAAGCTGAATTAGATCTGAAGTAGGTCAGTGAATTAAACTTCATTTACATATAGTTGTTTTCATCATCTTTAAAGGAAGTTATAATTCAGTATGACAAAGCAGGAACCCACCAAAAAATGCTGTCTCTGTTTCTTCAGAGAAAGTCTTTCACGTATAAAATAGAAGTCCAAAGGTTACCTCATTTCAATAACTATCGTGAATAGCATTTGTCTAGATAATTAAAGCAAAATCAAAATAATTGCCTGTAGTAAAACAGAGAATATATTAAAATTAATTTTTTGAAATTCAACTGAAAAGGGTAATGATATTTTATAGAATATTTTCCAGAATCTCCCAGTCTTTTGTTGTATTTTATTCCTCAAAAGGGCCAAATTCTTTTTCATCTAATTAATAAAGACCACTGATCCCTACTTAAATGTGTTTGTGATGTGTTCCTTCATGAAGAACCTATCAGTTTAAGATAAGAATCTCCAAGAGAGCTTTTGGCAGAATGATTTATGTGCTCCTTTCTAGGTACTGACCTGGGCGAATTTTTTTTTTTTTCCCATGAGTAATGATCTCAAATAATGAGTGGAGCTCCTCATGACAGGATTTTACTTAATTACCCCAAAGTAAGCATTCAGGAAGTTATATGTGTTATAGTTTTCTAAATATCTATATTTGGACAGAGACACATAAAAAGAAAACTTCAATCTTCATCGTACGTATTTAAATTTAAATTAATTTTTAAATCAAATGGATCAGAAGCTAATGATGGTCCTTTCTTCCATAATGCTGATATGAAGAAATCTGGGATACCACTAGCTGTTCCAACTTATGAGAAGTCTCCAGAGAGAACTCATTGTGGCATTCCAGTACTTAAACCAGGCTTACAAATAGGCTGAACAACATTTTGCACACACAGATGGCAACAGAACAAGAGGAAATGGCTTTAAACTAAAAGAGTAGAGATTTATATTAGATGTTAGGAAGAAATTCTTTAGACGGAGGTGAGGCACTGGAACAGGTTTTCTGGAGAAGTTGAGGATGCATCATTTCTGGAAGCGTTTAAGACCAGGATGGGTAGGATTTGAGCAACCTGGTCTGGTGGAAATAGTCTCTGCCCATGGCAGGCAGATTGGGACTAGATGATCTTTAAGGTCCCTTCCAACCCAAACCATTCTATGACTCTATAATTCTATGACTAATCTTTTAGATAAGAGGTCAAGAGACTACTGAAGAACTTTTAATAGGGGCAGAAGAAAACACTCCTTCCCACTTCATCTTTTAAGAAGAAAATTTCTTCTTACTGCTTCTCTGCACTTACCTATAAAATATTTTGAACTATTATGTAGATTTGCTACCTGAGATGCTTTTAACATAAGAAAAACTGAGACTGCTAAACTATATAACATTAGAATAGTGATATAATTTTATTGTACAAACACGCTATATGTATTAGTACATTATGGCAAACACATGGCTCAGGTGCCAAAGATGCTGATGTTATAATTGCCACCAGAATATTGGATGATGGATTTTGACTGTCTTTGCTCCAAAGCATTTCCAAAATTATTTGTCTGGTTCAAACAGTGTTTGGAAATGTAAAAAAAAAGACATAAGTGAGTGTCTGAATGATGGTCTCTTTTTGGTTATGTGTGTAATATTGTTGGGAGACTCTTAACCCTTTTCAGCTTGATTTCTATCCCTCCCTTACCATATTTTAAATCAATGAAGCTGAATTCATCTTTGTGCTTTACATCTGGTTGATTTTCCTTGTTTTTCATTTAGATGGTGTAAGTGACAAGGCCAAAGTGACTGAACCATGTGCCTGGACAACATGCCAAGGGAGTCTTCCAGAATTTCTCTCTGTGTGTCTCTCTCAGTCTCTACCAAACAACCCTGTTGGCAGGTCTGATGCTGAATCCAGGACTAGTGACCTCTCTCTCTCTCTCTCTCTCTCTCTCCCCCTGCCCTCTCCACTGGGCCTCCCCTCTCTCTTTTTCTCTTTAAGTTGTTAAGTAACATAGGACCTACCTCGACTTCTCATTAAGCTTCATAGCTTAGGTAAATGTGATTGTGAGAGGGTCAACATTTGCAGAACGTTTGTTCCAATAAAGTTGGTGTTTATGTACAGACCTTGAGAGTTATCTCACCCTAATGCATGCCAAGGGTATTTCTGAATCTTAGTCGCTCTCACCTTCTCATACATGGATGTGACAGATGGGGAAGAACATCCCATTGAGTTATAAAGTCTTCATAATCTGACCTGGTTGATCTCTTGCAGATTAGGTTTATTTTACCTGTAACTTTATAGTTGATCACCTATGTACAACATTTTAGCTCTCTAATAACTCACTGCATTAATGTGGAGTATAAGTGTACTTGTTGTTGGTATATTTGTCTTCTAAAATAGCAGAGAATTATTTTAAGCAGGGGACTTATTCTTCCATTAACCTTGTGTCTAGTGTCTAATTAGTTCAACCCTTCTAGTGCTGTGATATACACCTTTGAAATTTTATAAAATATTTTAATATAAAAGAACAAGGAGGAGTGAGCACCTAAAAGACCCTTCTAGCATGAAAATTATTATGAATTTGCAGATACAGATATCAATAATTTTAAAAACTAAATTACATTCTTGTGTCAGCTAAGGCTACACGGTGATAATACATCAGTTTATCAGCTCTGGAAATCACCTGCTTTCTAATCTGATTTATTATGACTCATCTGCAGAAAGAATAAGGTCTCTAAGCAGCTGCTGGCTAGCTCATCGCATTACAAAACACAACACACTTTTCAGATAATCTTGGAGATGTTCTGGAACAGAATGGATGGGATTGTTGCAAGGGTGGTGCAAGACTGTTGCAATAAAAGAGTAAGCAGATTTGTATCAAATAGGATGTTCTTTGTTATGCCCGTATAAACCCAAATTACATCCATCTTGGTCTGATGTTAAAGAGAGCAAAGCTCAAAAGAGCAACTTAGTTAACACTTTTACCAGTTTAAATGTGGCAAAAATCTGTGCTATTTTGTCTGATTTATTCTATATTCAAATCAAATGTACAAAACCTATTCAAGTTATTAAATATACCATACAAAGAACTCTCTTCTATCTCCAATATTAGGATTGGTTGAACAGTAGAACTAATGCTGAGGGATTAAAATTCACTTTCATTCATCAAAAAATGAAACGTGTGCTTCATATTTTTTCATCATTTTTATTAGTCTCTCTAAAGGAGATATTATTATAGTTTTTTTGTTTTAAATAATTTTTTGGGGTTTGGGGTTTTTTTTACAGCAGATCCATTAATCTCTTTTTGAATAATAATTGTATTTCCATAACATTGTGATTAAAATGTCTATCAAATTTTTTAGGAGTGTTGGAATTGAAATATAATTTATATTGCCATAGCATACTCTTTTAGGGATTTTTCTGCTTCTGTTCAAGACTTCTGAACCTTTAGTTCAATCTTTTCTTCTTTTTGTCATTAGTGGTATAATTTTTCACTATTTGGAAAACTGCTTTCTTTCTTCGTCACTCCCTTTCCTAGCAACTGATAACTTTTGAAGAACCTCCTTAAATTCTCTTTCCTAAGGATATGGAGAGAGATCATAGAAAAACAGAAGTGAGATAGGAAATGGTTGTTGTTGCACAGGTCCAAGCCTACTAGAGCTTGTACAACTACAGCTTAGAATTAAGCACTTGGTATTTAAATTCATATTAAATTTATTAAGAAGTTTACAAGAAAAATATTTTTTCTCCTTCAAAAATAAAAAGGCTTCACCACAATAGTTTCAGAATTGAACACTTTTCTTCTATGGTCAGGAATTTGATTACCTGGGGATTGCTGGGTTCTTTCTGTTGAACCCAGAGAGTTTCATGATGGCTCTGAAATGTTCTTGCCTCTCAGATAAAGATTTTTTTTTCTCTAAAGCCACCAAGAAAAAGATTCTGTTAAGTTTATACAAGGCTTCTTTCACTTTTTTTTTTTTGAGAGTGGATTTATTCCAAGTTTCCCCAAAACCTTATTCTTGAATAGTTATATCATCCGTCAAATATTTTCATACATTTTTAATCTGTAGTTTTATTCTATTGAAAGTAGAGGGGTCCTAGTAGAGATTAATATCTTGATTATTCTAATTAAAATAAACAAAAATCCAAGTAAGGGTTAACCTGCTGCAGTTGAACAGATCTGGGTCCATATGTGCTGTGCTACTGTGCCTTTCACCCATCTGTGCTATCGCATCTTGGTTTAGCTGTTTGTCATGCTTTGCTTTGTGGTATTTGTGTCAACTTGCAATTTTTTTCCATCAATGGAGTCTGTTCAGAGCTTTAAGTCTGAGAACATTTGGAACTTGATGGGAATCAAAAACCAGCTCCAAATTTTGTGTCTCAGATTCTTAATATAAATTTATCATTAATGTTGTTTACTTGAACTTCATTATTTTTTACTCTTGAAATGATTTGGACTACCCCCAAAACTAAAAACAATAGAATAATCTGCTTGTGTCTCTTGAGTCCCCTTGGTCTCTGTTGGCTGGTTCTAGTTGCTGTGGTTTTGCATTTATAGGACAAAGTGCTTACAAGAATAGCAGCATTATAAAACTTAATGAGGCAAAAATATCGGAGAGGTCTGATCACCACATAAAATACCACCTTTTGGGATTATGTTGATGACTGAAATAATTACCTTGGGTTTTCATTGTAACTAGGCTTCAGCTGAAAAAAGAAGTCACTTTTTCCTATTAATATAAGCTTTTTTTAAAGTAGGTCAATGAAATGTTTTAAATGATTCATAAATGTTTAGAGATTTTCATCATCTGAAACAAAGGTAGATTTAAAGTAACCAGTGCATTCTTTAATATCTGTGATACTTATTAACTAAAAAGGAAGAAATAATTTTAGAAGTGCTATTTTCAGGACTTTAAAGTGCTGTAATGATTAAAAATGCTGAGAACCTTAAAGATACAAGGTGCTTTTTTTTAGAAGACACTTATCTCCCTATGACTTTGTGTAGTGCCTATGAAAGCGTAATATTATCTTAGTAATTCACAATATTATCTTAGTAGGTCAAAATAGTGAAAACTTGTAATCCACAAATACCTACTGTACTACCACAATACCTTCTGTCCTTTCCATCATGTTTGTGGAATGAGTAGTGAGTAATGAGTATTCAAGACAGCTGTGTTTGAATTTGGGGACCTGAACTACACAGTAGCAATCCAAGAAATATCTGTGTGTTGCTGCCAGTAAAAAGCAGCTCCTTCAGCTGTATTGCTGACATTTAGTGATGGTAAAAGAGCTCAGTGTAACAAAAATAAACAAGCAACCCAGAAAAGTTCCACCTCTGACTTCTTCAGTCCTAAGTGATCAATAAAGAATAGATAATTTGTCAGGGACATATTGTGAAGCTGAGCTCAGCACGAAGTTCACGTTAGAGAAAGTACAAATTATTTTTCTTTCTGGTGAAGGCCTGATCCCTTCAGGTCATCAGTGATGTTTCTCAGTATCTGAATTTTCAGTGAGACAGTCTATACTCACTCTGTCTGACATAATGACATGAAGAAAACTTTCTTTTCTTTAGACAAAGTTTGCCTTGGTGAATGTAATAATGTTTAGAAGTTTTTGAATACACTATAGAACTGGTCATAGTGTAATTAGATATACTAAAGTGGATCATATTCTAAGGATTTGAAAACTAGACTATTTGATAGCAAAGTTAACAATAGTGTGAAGTCTTGTCTGAATTAATAATTCCTTTTGCATTTCATGGTTTTTCATCCAAGAATTCCTCAGAAACATTTTAACATTGAGCAATATTTCAAAGTGGTTAAACAATTTTCATGAATGAATACCTTTGAGAATTCTGGTGCAAATCTCTTGTAAGTCAATGGAATTAGAAGCCTTTGTAAGATAGAATTTTATCCATTCAAAGTATATTCAACAGGGGACCCTGACTGCATTGCCTATCACAGCAGATCATTGAAATTATTTATTAAAAAGAAATTGTTTTATGTTCTATCAGTTGTATAGAAAATTTTGATGCTAGGCATGCTCTGTTCTGATGAAATTTCAGTCCACAAAATCAAAAGCAAGGTTAAAAAAATGCATAGGTATTGTGTGATTAAAAACATTAAGCTGTTCTTCCTTTTTCACTGAACGCTAGTCCTTCCATGGTCTAGAGCAGGAAGAAATAAATTTTTGTAAGGAGCATATTCCCCTTCTTTCTCATATCCTTTTCTGTGAAAATGTACCCAGCTGGGCTAAATTATGTGGCTTGGAAACAGGGAAGTTCATGGATATTAAAGAAGGACCTCTTAGAATTGTAGGTTTTGAATTTCCGACATAGCTCTCTCCTGTAAATGTATTTGATCTGGGGCAGAAGGATAATTTCAGCACAACTGTAACCCTGCATGCTCCTAATGAAGACAGAACAAAGGATCTTTCTTCTGTGGAAACTAAAGAGTTAACTCCTCTTCTTGGTGTTAGAAATGTGGCAGGGAAAGCCTTGAATGCAGAGAGAATAAAGCACTGACCTGAAACACAAAAGGGCAAAGTAGTAGTAAACTGTGAAAAAAAGACTCTTTCCTAGCTAGTTTCTATTCTCAAAAGAGTTTGATTGTGTCCAGCTCCCCTGGGATGTGCAGAGACAATTCTGAGGGGCTTGACGAGGAAGATGGGAATAGGCTGGAGTGCTCAGACAAGGGGCAGGTATAAAATTTTAGCTGAGCTAGGTCTGTAGCTAGAAACTGGGACTTTGAGCCAGGAGACTAGACACTCATGAAGTTAATTGTTATGATAATAAATGCATTTTCAGTTTGATTACCTTTTTCTTAGAGAGAAGATAAGTTACTACAGTTCTAAGATTGCTGACTGTCATCAGCAGAACTAGCTGGCTTGTATCTCAGTGGGAAAAAAAGTACCCTGAGGACTAATATATTCCCTTTTAATTCTTTGGAGCTTTTTAAAATATTTCTGGTTTTCCCACATCCCAGGAAATATTTTCATCTTGTAATAATTCTACACCAGCTGTTTTCATGTTCTCATTCCTCTAATTTTTTAGTCTGCGTCCTCGGTCCACTTTTTGTTCCTTTCCTTTTTCCCCCCTCCATATACTAAGTGACTACTCACCATGAAGAAAGAATAAACTCTCAAGACATCTATTCTAGAGGACAACGAGTTTTGTAAACCTATTAACTACCGCAGTGCGTTTTAGCTTTTTTGAAACTACTAGATGTTCTTTTACATTTTTGTATTATCAGTAAGACAGATAAGTAATGTTTTACCTATTTCTTCTGTTGGAAAGGACAATTAGGCAAATCTTGTGCATTGTTATCCTGGAAGCTGTGGCCTAGCTACACTCATGTTCATTTTGGACTTATAACTTGGTAGTCATGACTTCACGGAGGATACTGAAAAATACAGCTTCAAAATTTCCTTGTTAGTTTTTCACTGTCTTTTGTCCGTGAGAGGAGTGGAGAGTCTTCAATAAGGTGAAGTCTTTAACAGGACACCTGTCTATCACTCTGTCATAGGAAATGAGAATGGGAGACATGTTATGTATACAAAATTGTTTTCTGGATGACAGTGGAGATTTAGAATGTACCCATATCCACTTTGAGACCATATTTGTAGATGATTAGCAGAAACTAACTTTCAGCTTGCTGACATCTAATTCAGCTGAACACACACTGCTACGTGGAGGGTAAAATATTTTCTGCTTGTAATATTAACCAAGTAATACCAAAACTCCTTGTACTGTAAAACACACTAGATTTAACCAGAGTTAATCTTATATTAGAAAGCATGACTTTCTAATTTATGCAGCGGACTCAGTACAGAATCATATAGCAACGTAAATTATTTCCAAAATAATTCAGTAGCCTTCAGTTTATTGAAGTATTAAGAAAATTTAACAGTAAAACAAGACTGCAATAGTACATGTTATTACTTGTGTAGAAACAGACAGAAAGCATAAGCACTGCAGTAAAGACATTTCTTGAGACAACTTGCTAGATGACAATTTAATATACATGGTGATAGCAAGACAAAATGAGACGAAGCAAGCAGAGTTTGACATTAGCTGGATGACACTGAGTGCTTGAAACGAGGTTCTATCACTGGAGATAGTCTACAGGGCGCAGGAGTACACTGTGCCCACTCACTGTGCTGCAGTGAGCACCCAAACATACGCACGGGAGCTCTTCTGTGGGAGCGGCTGCACAAAGCTGACACTTCTCTTCCTACAAGTGAGCAAGAAAAGCGTAAAAAGGCAAAAATAGAGAGGATGCAATTGGGAAGTTGTCACTGTAGATTGAAGGAAAAAGAGTTACTAGTTTTATAATGTAATTAGACTTTTGTATGTTACTGGAAAAAAAATGAATTAGGTCACTGCGAAAACAGCCTCAGAATTACATTATATATTACACTCAGCTAAAATTACCATACCAGTTAAGACATTCTTTCAATGCTACAGTAACAGAAATCTGAGTCTGAGCCAGATTTAATGCTTTATGGCAGGATTCTGGGAAAAAAATAATTTTTTATTTTATTTACCTATGACCTTCAAAACTCATACTTTATGTAGAAATCACTCATATCAAATCTGTTTATTTTAAGACTGTATTTATAGCTTTATTGCAATTATAGAATGAGTAAAATAACATTGCAGGAGTACTCTTTTTCAAAAAACTATGATGAATAAATTTGATATTATATATTAGTTAAATGTTTCAGGAAACAGTTATAATACCTGTAAGATTTCAGAGTGTTTAAATGTTTATCAAAATGTAGAATCAAAACTAGAGTTTGAATCATTTTCTTCAGCACCAGAAGTTTTTTTTTCAGTTTTCCTTTTATTTAATTATTTATTTCTCATTCCATCCTAACACTCAACCTTACAATTAATATTTGTAAACATTGAATTTCACTGATGATACTACCAGCTTTAATCAGAAATTAAAATAATTCTGATTTTAAACAATATAAGGTGTGCTTAGCAATAGTGTTAAGTAAAGAAAAAAGAATGGAAAGTTCAAGAAAAGATTTAAAATTAATGCTGCAATTAAATAAATTAGAAAGTGGAATCTTTAAGCAGATAATCATAATGTGAGAAAATTACCGTAGTGACAAAACTGTTTCATCCACTCAGTACACAATTCAAATATTGGCTAGATGTTTGTTACCACTGTTTTCTCTCACCATTTGTAAAAATCTCAGTTAAACCTCCAGTGCTTTACTCCAATTCAAAATCCATTTAGACTAGTCTCCCTTTTACAAAAGGAAGCCCCAGGCCTTTTATAAATAAAACAAGCATCTGAAAATCTGCTAATGCAGCACTGCCCCCATACATACTGTCATGAGCAGCTTTATTAAGAGGAAAGAATATGCTATTGAGGTTGTGAAATATTGGCTTGCTTTATATAACAAACTGGCACAACAGTTAAGTGTGGTAGATCTTCAGCTTGCACTGGCAGGGACTTGACACACTTGCAGAAGCCTGTCCAAGGGCTGCTGACATTGTTCCTAGCCCTGTAGAGCCATACCATTCCACGTTCCCATATAACATGTGCTTAAGGAATACATCAAATTCTTTTGCTCTATATGTATGACTAAACTGCAGGAAAGATAAGTAGTCATCCAAGTTCCAGGGAAGCATTGCTCTTCTGATGCTGATCTTGAATTCAAGTGAGTGAGAGTCAGGGCTCTTAGCAGAAACATGTAGAAATTAGAAATATCCAAAATGTGTATGAAACACAGATGTTTTTAAAAAAATGTGCAATTATTTCCAAATGTGGCCGTTGGTTTCCCCTTCTCACTTAAGTACAGTCCAAATAAATAAGATGGTACTATTTTTCTTTCACAGTGTCAAACTGATACTAAGTTTAAGAGGGAAAACATCAAATATTGATTACAGTAGTTGATTATAATTAACAGCTGGTGTTATCCTCACCAAAACAAGGAATAGAGTTGTATAAAAATATCAGCATTCATTGAAACACATCATCTGAAGTGGGAAACTCATTCAAATAATCTTTTTTCCTCAAAGGATGAAAATTTCATAAACTATGAATATACAAATTATATTTTCCAAATTAGTACCTATATTTTTTCTTACAGTACTATTAATTACCAATATTTGTTCACATTGTGTCAATTTGCAGTGTTTTCACCAGTTACAGTGGTAGGCTGAACAAACAAACAGGAATTCCAACTGACTGCATTTCAAAGGGATAGATGACTAGAATAACTTCTAATAAGGCAAAATGCAACAGTGACCCCATATCCCAGATTAAGCTGCTTATATTTCAAGAAGGTACACTGTGCTTTCAAATATAAGAAATAAATGCCTTCTTTTTTGTTTTGTAAAAAAGCATTTTACCATGAGGTTTCCTTTTCTCACTTAGTCTACTTTAAGTGATGAGATCTATAAATATTTTATTGGTACCTGATGGAAGAACAGGAAATGCCAATAAAATATATCCACTGGGGAAATATGTCTAATAGCAGATGGAACAGCAGCTCCAGCTCCCATGTGATATGGCAGTTAGAGCAATGCCTTTTGGAAAAGAAGCTTAACCTACAAATCTGTGAAGTTTGCAGCAAATATCTAGTTGGAGTGCAGGAGACTGGTGGAGGGTGGGAAAAGAATCTGCAGCTCTCTGTTGAACTGTCAGTGGCTGAGGACATCTGCTTCCAAAGAAAATGACATTAGGAGTATCCCTGCTGTGCAAGGGTAAGTTAGCGGAAACGTCAGTTCTGTTTTGCTTAGGGACCTTGCCATCTCATTTTGGCTTGGCCTTGTTTGACACTCCATTCTGAGTGGAAGTTTGCTTAGGGGCAGGGTGTTACAGTATTGAAAATGTGTTTCAACAGAATATGACTGTGTAATTGTTCACTAATAAGGCCTCTTCCCCTATAGTAGCAGTAGTGGTGACTGCTGTTTACAGCCATCATCTCTGGTGGTTTATTTAATTTCACCTTGATTTTGAGAGATACTCAGACTTCTTGTTCACATAGAGTTAACTAAGAGTTCCTGATGATTTTTAATCAGCTTCTTAAAAAATACAAAGGCCAAAAGGTGATTACTTTCTTTCATTAGAAAATATGCTACTTAAAGTCTCATCCCTCTGAAGTTTCTGGAAAACAGCCTTGCAGGAAGGTGATGAACATATTGATTATTGATTATTGATGGGCATTAAATGTTCTAAGCCACACTGTCCTGGGAATGTCAAAATACCAAAAATATCACGGGTGGCATGATAATCTCCCAGGCAGCTTCAAAATATTCTGTATCTCACAGCTGAATGAGAGTCAGAGCCAAAGGTTAATTTTCCCCCACTCCAAGAGGCAGCAATACAATAATGTCACTGGAGACTCTGGGGTAGCATTGCAGTATTATACTTGGTGAAATATGAGTTGTATTTAATTTTTATGATTTTTACAGGTGTAATATGCATTTGTAGGTGTCTGAAACAGCATGTCAAATGTGCTTGAAGTCAATCATCAGTTAGGGCTTAGGTACTAATGTTGTTTTAATCAACTGCTGATGCAACAGTTACAATTATTGCTACTTGAAAAAAAGTGAGAGTCATTTAAGAATACTACTGAATTTCTAAGAGGATGGGGGAGACTTTCTCCACTTTGTAAAACCCAATTTCACCATGGAAATTTTGGCCTGAGTATTAAACTTGTCTTAATTTTTATGTTTTCTGTCCACATTAAACTATTACATATTTAACAGCACTATAAATTATTACATAATCACTGTCTCAATCCAGGAAGTTCTAGTTTGAAGATTAAATTAAAAGAAAAAGTTCGTGAGTTCTAAATATCAATCTTCTGTTTCACTCAAAAAATTATATACTCAGATAACACCATACTAACACAGAGAGATAAGCAGAAAGTTGGTAGTATGAAATATACCTGTAGCTGTTGAAAAGGACACAAAAATGGACAGGAAGAAGCAGATATAAGAAAATAGTTCCACTTCATCAAAGTAAATACATTTTTCACATAAAGACAGAGTTAATTAACAAAAGGATTAGAGGTCATTATGTATAGCTAATTAGAAGGTAGGATAATTGGACAGCTGTAAAGTAAACTTTGGCTTTAAAATAATGTTAATATTTACTCTCTATGCATTCTACTAAATTGGCAGATGGGTTGAAGGCTAAAGGATAGCACTTAAAGCTCTCTGTGATCTGCAATGAACACTGTTGCCAGGTACTGCAAATGGACTCAGTGTATGCACCTCTCTGCTAAGGGCAACTCTAAACCTGGGATGAGAACTGCTCCACGTAATATAAATTTGAAGGAGATAAATGCTTTTCTGTGGAGTGATAACTATGTTTCAGTCACACATTTACTTCTTGTTTGTGAACTCTGATAAAGCCTTGTATCTCCTCATGGAAACAAATTGGAATTTAATAGAAATTTAGAATTAATTATTTTATATTACTTTGGCACTTCTACTTTCTTAGGGCAGCTGAAGATACCAGGGTTCTTTTAGGATTTTGTCTGGTGCTTTCTTGGTTCAATATATTTTCACATTCCTCAGAGGAGGTAATACAGCTCTTGAACACTGTCCTTCATGATTCCACTATCTGTGTCTTTCTCTTTGGAGTGCTGCCACATAAGGGGACATAAGGAGAAATCGTTTAAACAGAAATGTAAAAATATGATTTTATGGATTTACTTTATTCTGTAAGGAAAGTACTATTGCCTTAGGAATTAAAATATGAAATACCTCATTATTAAAACCTTTACTAAGGGCACATTTTTATTTTCTGATCTGAACTATGAATCTCTAGGAATTAAAATATGAGATACTTCAATATTAAAACCTTTAATAAGGGCACATTTTTATGATCTGCTCTGTGAATCTCACATACAGAAGAGGTAAAACTGATCCAAAGAAGAATTAATAAAGTTGTTGTTAATATTTCATTAGGTATTGTATAATTATTTTGATTTTTTTTCAGATTCCAATTGTAGGAATTTGTTCATAATGCTAATAAGAAAAGAGTAATTTGTCAAAAACTCCTTGATTTGGAAAAATAATGATGGTGCCCCCTGCTGAATTCAAGGGAGGAGTGTATATATATATTTGGAATTTTTTCTTGATAACTTCAATTTGAAAGACAGGTTTTGATGAAATAAGTTAAGAAAGAAGCTTTCCTAGTAATCTAATCCAAATATTGCCTGCTGCTTATATTTTGCTTTGCTGACCCAGCAACAATTCTGACAGTTTAGTTTTTCTTATAATGGAAGAGAACGTTTTTTAAATTTCTAAAATTTTTTACATTTTCTGTGATCCCACTTCGTTAAGGCTTATCCACTTAGGTTGATCATACTAGAATGACACATGACTGATAGATATTTTTCATTTTCTACTGGTAATAGAAATAGCTGTCTTTAATTATTTGTCCTATTTGCATGTTTAATGGTAGCTGAAAGTAGCCAGGTTCCAAAAAGCAATTCGAATGCTATTAAACTAATTAGGGAGCTAAATGGTTCCATAATAAACAGAAGATCTTGAAAGTTACCTTCATTAGTTACAACAGTCATTAATGTGATGGGAAGTACCTGAAGAAGTGTCTGCCTGGAGGCAAATCCTGTCATGAGGGCAGTCTGCAGACTCAGAAGTATTAGTATGAACATTCTCAAAGGCTCCTAGGTCACCTTTTTTTTATTTTTCATTGGAGAGGAGGTTTTGATGTTATTTAGATTGTCTGGAAAGTACTTGTTCTTTATTTTCCTTATCTCTCCTGTAAGCCTAAAATATTTAATCTGGCATCGAGGAGGAGGAACAAAAGCATACCTAAATTTCCCTTATTTCCTCTCTGTATGGAAGGATTAAGTACAGACATGTATCAGTTTATTTCTGTGTACATTACTTCCCAGTACAAATAATCTGCATGAGTTGAACAGGACTATAGTTCCCTTGTAATCTGAATAATCAGAAAATATCCTGTGTTGGAACAGACCACTAAATAAAAGAATCTCAGTTCCTTTCCATTTTCATTATTGTAAGCTGTCCATAAAAATGTAATTGTTTGATTTACATATTAAGATATAGATGGATGCTTCATTGTGATTTTCAGGCCTTGGGACAGGCACGCCAGCATATTGTGAAAATAAAGAAATTAATGCCTTTAAGAACCAGCAGTACAAAGTTATCAGAGTCACCTCTTAGCAGTTAACAGATTTTGAACACATTTTAAAACTTCTTTCTATCAACATTCTGCAATAAATTTAGTCATTACCTTAATCTCATAAATTTAGCAAGATCAGTAGATTTAACAAATATAATTGGTAGGCCTAGAAGTTTTTCTATTGGTAATAAAACACAGTAGCTTCTGTGATAAGTACCTTCTGTAATTTTCATTCAGTTGCCAGATAAATGGGGTGGAATATCCTGCAAATTGTCCTTTCTTAAGTCATTGACATTTTTGCTTTAGTAGAGCTAGTTTAATCTGATCTGACTGGGCAGATGTGTCCACCCCTGCAGATTCTGTCGGAGTCAATGGAGCTTCACACAATTTTATAGTCATTATTTGATACAGAACTGGCATTGCTGTATAACGTGTGTGCTGCAGAGGCTCTTATTTTTTCTGGAATACAAAGCAAGTGAATAAAAAAATGCCAGAATGGCACTGATTAAGAGGTAGAATATCTCACTTTCCTTTCTTTTATCAATAACAATTTGTTGCTAACTTAAAATTACAAATATTTTCTTAGTGAAAACAATACTCATTTTTGGGATGGTTTATTAACTTCTGTGCCAAAAGCAGGCACAGTGAAGATGTAAAACAAGTGCATATTTCATGTTTTCTGTTAGTTTATCCTGTTTCCAAGATTATTGAATGCATTCATTATTAAGGTGTTAAATATTTGAAAAATTTGACTGGATAAAGTACAAACATTAAGGTGTTCATTTCTTGAGGGGGTGTCAGATGGGCAGGACTGAAGGACAGGGAAGGAGAAAGAACCTCGGGAGAGTTTATAGTTTGTAAATCTAAATATTTGGTTTTGAAAATAGAAAAATAAATGCAACTAATGATTACAGTTTTTCTTCTCCACATTTGCAAAAATATAATCAATAAATATATTAAATATAATTTTTAAAAAGTGAAAATATGTCATCAATGCTATTGATTAATAAATACGTTTTATAAGCCTTTATCTAAAGAGACCACAAGTAGTATGGAAGTAGAGATCTACTCAATTAGAAGATACACAAGAAACTTGTGTTGCTAAAGAAAGCTTAAAAAGTTAAAGCATTCATTTTCATGTTAATGTAGCTAAGGATCCTGATAATAAAAATGTGGACACAGATGTAAATATCAGAACAGCGCAATAGTTTTCTGCAGACCATGTTAAAAACATGGAAGTTAAATTCTATATTGTATGTAAGCTATATGACGCTATGCAGAAATTAAAATTATGTTAACCATAGATTTGTAATAGTCACTAAATTTAAGACCTTACAAATCACAGAAATAGTTTTGAAACAACTTTTGCAGCTACAGTAATATAATTTGAAACAATATCTTAATATATCCTTCATTTTTATTTCAAAGATAATATATTTTCCATAAATATTATTAATTTTCTCCAGAGTTTGAACAATGGAGAACCGTAAAAAATAAGTCTAGCTTTTACCCCTGTCTTTATTGTTATGAGAAACCCTAAAAAATTATGTATGGTAGAGAAGATAAACTTGTGTTGTAGTCAAATCTCTTTACTGGAAATTAAATTTAATCTGCTAATTGATTTCCTAAGTGCCGCTGATGAGTATCTCTCATGCAGCCACAGAAATTTTGTGTTCATTGCTATAATTCTTTCAGCATTGTGTTGCGTCCACTTAGAGGGACTTCAGAAAAATGCAAACATACAAAAAGGTAATAGCAATATTGTGTCTTTTCAGGAGAAAAATATCACTTGAGTATCCTGTTTGACATGCCATCTTTTGGATCTAAAATAGAGCCTTGAAAAGAATTGACCTGGGCTGTTTCAGAGATTCATGACTTTATAAATCTGCTTTTAAAGGGCTAGAATAACTTTGAGGGGTCCATTACAAGAATACTTCATTTGAGGTCTGTGGTCAGTCTGCTTTGAGACTCCAGTAGAAGCAATGCATTTCATTAACAGTAACAGTGGGAAGAGATCAGACAGAAGATTGGTAAAGTCTTGGTATCTCTATGCATGACACCAGTGCCTCCTGACAGTCAGGTTAATGAGCACCGTAACAATACAGACTTAAAACTTAGAAATTTATTTTATTTTCCACTGTTGGAGAAACAGAAGGAAACCTTGTTAACACTGAAGTGGGTGAGCAAATGAACAGGTCTTCTTTCTTAAACTAATGAGAAGCCTATGGTTGCTCTCAGACATTCAGTTCCCCTAGATGCTGTGGCTAGCCTGGCCAGTCTTGGTCTCCCTACCTACAGCTTGGGGGCTGGAAGTAGATGATCTTTAAGGTCCCTTGCAAGCCAAGCCATTGTACGATTCTATGATTCTCGTTCCTAAACTGAAGGCCTAGAAAATATTTGGGCTCAGAATCAGACCCTCTTGGAATAATTCCAATCACCTAAAATTGTTTATATTTTCAAACACATCCATCTATTCCTCCTAGTCCTTAAGCACACACATATCTTGTTAAAGGAGTGTGCAGAGTCCAATACTTGGTATGTTTTTTG
Source organism: Edolisoma coerulescens (assembly GCA_013397115.1). NCBI lineage: Eukaryota > Metazoa > Chordata > Aves > Passeriformes > Campephagidae > Edolisoma > Edolisoma coerulescens. Next base: position 136,192 of record VWZW01004524.1, read on the forward strand.
CTTAACTAAAAATTCCGCACAGTGAGTCTTCCTCTGTCTAGAACTTGATAATCCCTTTAGCAACCTATCACTCCTTTCTAATGCCATTACCCTTGTTTTCTTCACTTCTCAATGATAGTTCACAACACCACCAGTTATACAATCTGAACCTTAATATGGATGTCCTCTGAATAATTATTCACTGGGAATTTGCCTTGGAACACTGACATCCTTATGGGCGGGGGGGGGATGTGACTGTATGCATATAGATTATTTAGCATGTGTGTATATTTATATACATACACGCTTACACATAGATACATTATACACACACACTCAAGCATGCACAAGTGTGAAAACAAGAATACATGATTCTGTAGGATTCAGCACTTGTGGGAGGGCATCTTAATTACGGCTTGACTCCCCAGTAGAAGGAAGACCTTGACAAACCAAAGCAACTGTAATATAGGGCCATTATAATGATTTGAGGGCTGGAGCACATTATATATGAGAGTAAGCTGAGGATGCTCGGTGTGATCCTAGAATGACGTGAACCTACAGAGAAGTGGGTTGATGGCAAAATTTTGGGCTTGACTTAGGCTTTCTTGTAGATGTTTATGAGCACAACACTGGACACTATGCTTAGGAAAGGATAGGAAATTCCACCATAAAAGTGCTATGTTGGGTTGCCCTGATAAATGCTGGAGAGGTTCTCCAAACTTGAGAAGGAGAAATCTCTTCTAAATATGAAGGCAGTCCTCTTTTAGGCAGAAGGGTTGGTCAGCATGACCTCCAAGACCTCTTCCCAATCTAAATTATTTTTTGATTCAGCAATCTGAACTGTTTAACAAAATGTTAAATTCAACACTGAAGAGTAATAATGATGTTAGGTAATTGGAATGGCTTTAAGTAAGAGTGTAGTCTCACAAGGAAAGAAAATACTTGTTTGAAAATAAGATGAAGACAATAATTTAACCAATGTGCTTTTATCCCAGTGCAATACATTTTTCTATTCAAGTTTTACTAAGATGCTTATAGATAATTTCTGCCTCTAATAAGATCTATTTTAGCCTTAGCAGAGGTTTCTGTTATGAACAATATAATTTGGTATTTCACTTCTTTGTCAAGATAATCAGATGTATTTTGGGGAGGTCTCTAAGTATCATGTTCAAAATGACAATGGATCACTTGGGAATTTGGTCATATTTCACACTTGAATTTTTTGCTGAATGGCTGGACTGTAAGCAAGTAATAATACATCTGAATCTTGAAACTTGGAACATGCATTACAAATGCAATTATATGTTTTGGGAAGACAGAAACAATAATTCTATATCCCAGTTCTGAAATCCAGCCTATGTTTTCCTTAACTGGAAGAGAGATTTTATTTTCTTGTGCTATATACCTTATCTGATTCATTATACTGATTTGGATTTATTAAGAAACGTTTTTCCAACAGGTCAATATGATAGTAACCTAGGCCTTTTTGTGAAGTAAAATCTGTAAGTATAGATGTGGCTAAAGTAAATGCAAATAGCCACAAAATTATCTTGGTGCTTGCGAAGGGTTTAATTCAGGGTGCAGGATCCAATGAAATCTGAGAGTCTAAGAAAACCATATTAAAGAAACAATCATGAGATTGAGTACTAATAATGACTGATTACTGATATGAGATGAGTACTAATAATCATAAAAAATTTGATTGAAAGCTTTCCAGTGTGCTAAATAAGACAACAGAAACCTTGATGAAAAATGTGAAGAAGTTAAACAAAGCTGTGCAGGTCAGATGCCTGCACTCCATAGTGTTATGTATTCAGAGGAGAAGGGGGTACATCAACATGGACCTGGCCTTAGGCAGCTGTGCTCGACCTTTGGGACGAAGTGGGCTAAAACTATATCCAAGTCTTATATCTTCATATGTAATTCTGTCCATATGGCAAATGATAGGTTATTCCCCTTCTGCTTTTGTCTTACAAAATGTTCTGACAAGTCTTTCTGATTATCTTTTAAAAGCTGATGTGTTCGTATATATGTAAACCAATTTAAATAATAAATCTGAGCTGGGGAAAAAAAGTTTTCTGCAAATTTGAACTTGACAAGGACTTGACTTTCGAGACTGCTGCATTCAGCTTTTAAAGGGACTTTATAAAGTACATTTCTTGATGTTTGTGAGCACCAACAGAACACTTTCAGTTCAACAGTGTATTTTAAATGTTTTAGAACACCTAGAAAAGTGTGCTTTGTGGCATATGGTAATGATTACATTCTGCCTCCTGAAAAGGCTAGTAGCTGCTTGATGGTTTCAAGTATCCTAGAAGCAGATGTGTGAAAATGAGTACCACAGGAATTTAGTTATTTATTCAGAGCCAGACAGCAACATCCCGCATATCAAAACTGCAGAGTATGAACTTTTGAGTTCACACACATGCATGGTGTTTCTCAGAGCTGGTTGGCCTCTTTTTATACATTCCCTTCCTCTGCTGGCAGCTGTGGATGTCTGGCTTTTGTCCATTATGCTGACCATGACCTCAGTCACTCTTCCAGAGCAGTGACAGAATGCAGGGAAACATTTCTGCACTGTTCTAGTCACAGGGTATGGCTCCTCCATATAGACAGGAATTTTCTCCTGGACATGTCTAATCAGTCTTTAGCAGTTTCAACATATCAGGTATTTGTAGATTGCTTTAATAGGACATTTTTCTAAGGAAATTTTGTTCTCTTACACTCTGTTATTGGAGAAAGGCTACACTGACTTTCTCTTGCCACTTGAGTAAAAACAGTATTTTAAAGAGAGGACATTTCTTGTTGAATATCTTTTAAAATGTATTTTATGGTTACAGGATTTACCCTGGAATTTAAAGCATTGCCAAAGTGAACATATTTAATGTTTTGTGTTATGTTCCTCCTAGCCTCTTTAATATTTTGACTTCTTCGTCTGCATTTGTAAATAGCACCTAGTTTTTGAAAGACTTCTAGAAGAGGAGTAGTATTTTGACAGATCTTTTTATCTGTTCTGATAAACATGCCTTTTAAGTTATACCATTGAAAGTTATGTTGCTCAAAGAATTTCAGTAGAACTCCAGTGGCTAAAAAGATTTTGTCTAGCATTCCTCATCTTCTGCTGATAAAAATGTTGCCCCTATTTACTAGAGAATTTAGAGTTGGATTTATTTAAGATTAAGTCTAATTTTAAGCACTGCCAGTTACTATATTAAAAAGTGACTAATTCTGCCTTAAAGTCAGAAGAAAAAAAAAGGCATTCCAAATTGCTTAGACATTTCAAAAAAATCTACTCTTGAATAGCCCACCTGATGCCCCAAAATGTTTTTCACGTTACAAAAATGTGACAAAAAGGTGTGTTTCAGTTGTTCTAAGGGAAAGATGACCTTTTTTGCTTTTAAGCATTGTGTACAGAAGTAAGCTAGGAGATAATTTTTCCAGAAAATACTCTTAAATTTGCCTTTCTTTAAACATTTCTGTTTGAAAATGAGGTTTAATTACATCAACTTTGTGTGCCAGTAAGTCTGGATGGAATCCAAGTCCATTGCAATCTCTTTCTCTTTTCATTAAATGTGGCTTAGAAACAGTGATTGTGTCTGGTTTCTCCTTAGCTCCCTCAAGAATCAAATTCTAAGGTTTTTTTAACTCTCCCTCCATTTTCTCTGTGAAATTGTGGATCCTTTTCCATGAAAGAAGAAATAATCTCTGAGCTTTCTTGAGGTTCTCTGCAGCATAGGTCATGCTTTTCTAAACCTATAGATCCTGTAGGTTTAAAAGTATGTTACAAGACACATTTTCTCCTTGTGGAATTAGCAACTTACTAAAAGCGCCGTTCCTGCTCAGAATAAAATTAATACAATAGCTTGATGGTAAGAAAACTTAATCCTGTCAAATTTAGCTTCATGAATAATTCACAAGGTACAATCTCATGTTTATCCCATTATTAAAGATAGAAAGTGTGTGTATGCCATCCGTGCTTTTTAATAACAATTTTCTAGGAATTGCAGAAAAAAACCCCATGCTGTTACCTCTGCAATGCATTTTTTTTGTTCTTATTTGAATTTTGATACTGAATGTAAAACTATTGTAGACATTCATATTATAAATTATTTTCTTTCAGAATATCTCAGTTAAGTGTTTATTAAAATGTACAAAAAATGTTACAAACCCAAGAGAAATAATAATATTTTTAGAACCTCATTGCCTGTGAATCTTTTAGATGTAGCACAGGAGTTCTGGAACGTTCAAAACTCAGATTTAAGTCGGTGGAAATTACATTAGAAATGTCAAGGCAAGATGTCACAGATAATAAGTAATGTTTTGTCTGAAATATACTCAAAATAGAATGAAAACAACTCAGTCCTGCTGTATGTTAGTTTTTCCATGATCAAGGCTAAAAATGTGCCCCAACCACTAAGAGTGCAGCACCTAGAGTGTTGTCAGGATAATGTCAAAATTCTCTTCACTTAAGTTGTGGAGGACACTTTCATACTTTTGTCTTATATCCTTATACAACTGCCTTATGTTCGTAGTTCTAGTGCATTATGAAAAAATGTTGGAAAACTATTTCAATTAAAACCCCCAAAATTGAGAAGAAACCAAAGCCATTAGTAAACACAACAGTCACCACTGAAAATAAAATAGAGTTAGCTTATTTATGAATGGCAAAAAGCAAATTTTAAGGGAACAATGTAATAGAAATATTTAATCTTAAATCAAATGGGTTAATAAGGGAATGGTGGGAAAAAAGGAAACCATAACTGTTCATTCTCCTTTTTCTTGCATATTATCAGGTGTGTTTATTAAGTATGACAACTTTAAATGGTCTTCCCTCAAGAAATTTTTCTAATACTTTATTTTCTAATAGTTTGTCTTTTTTTATCCATCCCAATCTCATGTTGCTGATTGTCTTCAGATGCCCATGTTGAACAGTACACAGGTGCTGTGTTGCTATTGTTTTTCTAGTTATGCAAGTCTAGCACAACTGCAGTGTGGCTAGTTTGTTGAATGAAAAAGTAAAAAGGAGAGTTTTAGTTGTGTAGAGATATTTTCCGTATAGCTTTGCAATATTATAAACTGGTAGAGATCTTTAAACATGTCTCAATTATATGGTTCTCATCACTGAATAATGTTTTGTAAACTCTGAATAATAATTCACAAAACTCATGCTAAACCAGACTAGAACTAGGGACAAAATATAACAATTTGAGAAGTTTTACATATTGAGTTTGGTTCACAATCTGAGAAAATGCTGAAAATACTACTATATGAGAGGGATTTCAAATAATTAACAATTTAAACTTATCTTTCCATATTGTTCCAAATCCAAACCTAAAATAAAACTTGACTATTGTCAGCCTTTCAGGAATATCTCTCTATACAGAACTCTTGATTTTGGAGACAACATAAAATACTAGAGTCTTCTCAAGCTGTGAGTGGGGCATTGAAATCCAAGTTTAGCACAAATTCCACTTTGTTTACGGTCCCCCATACTGTTCTCAGTTATTATTTACCCATTCACTCAATCCTCCCGCTATATTACCATAGACACTAATCCTTATATTTTTGTTTCGTCTGTGTCATCATCCCCCTTAGGACAGGTTAGAATTCTAATCCCCAAAAATACTCTCACTCCAAAACAAATTGACTCCTGAGTTAAAACTTGTTTATCAATTACTAATGCCCTACATGTACTCTCATGCTCTATATATTCTGGTAGACAATTAATGACAACTTGTATGCAGGTGTGCGTAGAAAAACTATGTACTGAATCTTAACCCCTTTGTTGCCACAAGAATGAAAATGGGTTTTACTGTAATACAGTTTCATTTTTTTTTAATGACTTGATGTCTTTCATCTTCCACCTGGCTATATTATAGCTCCAAATCTGTTCTTTGTCTTTTGTCTCTTGATTCCTTAATAGATTCTGGTTTTAGTCGGTCCTAACTATGTTTTAGTCTGTGTATAGCTTGCTTCTTATTTTAGCCTGTACTTTGTATTTCCACTATCAAAACCCCCACAACTTTAGAAACTACTTGCAGATGTGCTGTGATCTTGATGAGCTGCTGAACCAGTTGCATTTGGCACACCCTCTATTTAGATTCCTTCATCTGCTCTTCATGCTTCCACAACCAGGCATTCCCATTCTTTTTCTGTTAATACCAATTTAAAATTTTCACTTACTACAGCATTTAAACTAGATTTTTACAAAACAAACAAAAAAAATTTGTAAATAGTACAGACTGAAGAATGACATGTTCAAAATTCAAGTGGGAAAGGATCTTCAGTGTCTATCTAGTCTAGTCTTTTCCATGCCTACCCACCCTGTCTTTCCTGAAGACTCTATGTGTCTTTGTAGCAGCACTCCATCCATAAGGGTTGTTCTACCATGTCTCTGTAATCCCAGGGAGGTTGTGGACCCCTCACCTAGGCATTCTCTTTAAGCAGTTCTGCTCTGCTCTCTGCTCTGAGGATGGCGTCAGCACCTGTTGTTCCTGTGAGTGCTTCCACCCCTGTTAGCATTTCAGGTCTGTGAGACTGTAACACCCAAACACTGAATGAAAGATATGTTTAATTTAGGCGCTATTGAGTGCTTCTAGTAACTGTCAGACCCTTTGGGCTTTCACATTTTCTGCTTTACAGATTAAGATGATGGTTTTCCACTTTGAGTTACTGCACAGAATCACTCTTGTTTTGTGAAAGCAGGAATAAAATATTAATTAATATCTAGACTGAGAGAGATCATTAATAGTTTAAATGTTTTCCATATGTATCTTCAAACAAGGCTATAGTTAACAGACAAAGGTTTATGTGACAATACTAAGGGAGTACATCCTGTAGTAGAAATGGCAGCGTTAACTGTGCCCTGTTTTGTGCTGTCTAGGTTCTCTGGATTGTTTTCATCTTTAATTAGTAGCTATGGGTATCACAGCAAATTTCTTTGGAAAGGAACAAGAGCTAGAAGGGTCTCAGAGACAGGGGAAAGGAGAACAGCTTACTCCCCAGTTGCAGCTGAGTTAAACTCCATTATAAAGCTGAAGGCTTTTACACCACATATCTGAAGATTTTGAAGTTTTGGGAGAAAGTATGCTTTAGAACTGTAGAATCATAGAATCATAGAATATGCTGAGTTAGAAACAGCCCATCAGGATCATTAAGTCCAAGTCCTGGCCCTACGCAGGACACCCCAGGAATCAAACCATGTAGGTATGTCGAAGACTATTGCCATGCCTATTTCTTCAAAGCACTTGTCTCTTCTGGTCTGAACAAGTAGTTGGTGGCTCTTTTTTTGGGGATCGTGGTGGTTTGTTCTTTCTGGGGGTAGAGGATGAGGAACATCTTGGGGGAGGTTCTGAGTTGAAAATTAACTAGCTATGTTGCATGTAGAGTTAATTTTCCTTAAAATTTGTCTCATAGTAACAGACGTCATTTGAGTGTCAACAGGAAGTTGAATATATTTTAGATCCAAAATTGTGGATTGTGCTTTAAATATTATTGTAGCCAACGTCTGTGGAACTGTTATTTTTCTTTGACACATTCTTGGAGGAGGACAGGGTGAAAAGGGCTGCAAATCATGCTTCAGAAAAACTAATTATAAAGACTCAGAAAGTGTTCTGTGTAGGAAATCATGTTTTCTTTACATTTTAACTACTGTCAGTTTGGCACTGCATAGAAAAATAAAAGGAAACTACTTCTTTTTTTTGCTGATTCAGCATGTGTTCAGCAATGCTGACACAGCTCCAGAATGAGTTCCTAAATGTACGCTAACGTCCTCTCTTGATAAAGAGAATTTCAAGTAAAAAGGAAGGTTTTACCATAATCCTTTGTTCAAAGAAGTGTAACTCATGAAATAAGTTCACATGCAATACCATCTGACAAGATTCTCCTTGTAGTTCCAACTCAGGAAAGATACAGTGCGTAATACATCAATAATTTTTCTTTAACCATAGGCCCTCACCTCAGATAAAAGTCGTGGCATTTGGGAAAGATATATAAGTGGATCAAAATCCTCAGCTGGATCACCAGTCACAGGAATGTCAATTTGACAGTTATTCATGCGTGGGTTGCAGTCATTTTCTGAATAAAACGTCCTTCTATACTTGACCTGCATGTAGCTTTCCCCTTAACAATACAAAGACACAATTTCTTTTACACTGCACTTTCAAATTTCCTATTTGGGAACTTAGATTATATAGAAAAGGCAGTCTATGATCAATTGTTCAATCCTGTGTTCTTCTCTCAGACGACCTTTAATCAGTTCTTGACTTTTTTCTGTGGATCCGATTCCCCTTAGAAAGGGTGTTTATTTAAGTCCTTTTAGGGGCTACTTTTATCAGGGGCTGTACCATCACTTTTGACCCCGTATCAGTTTCTCTTCTTCAAAGGAAAAAGGTATTAAACTCCCTTCAAATCTTTTATAGCTTAAATACGTGTTAGAGGGGAGAGTTTATAGAATTAAAATTTGCAATAAAAACTCATTCAAATTAAATGCAGAGTCCAGTGCAGGAAACAATTTTTTTCTGAAATAAAGGTATAACTATGTTTTTATTGCCACAAGCACACAGTCTGTATATGACTCTCTAACATTTGCATTAAACATTTGTTTACATACACCTATTGAAAAAAAATCAGAAAACTTTATTTTATTTTAAACTTTTATTTTATCCATGGATAAAATTCTCTGACTATGCTGCCAATGCTTGTGAAACCAAATAAAATCCCATATCATACAATTCTATTCATTTTGCCTTAAATGAAGCACCAGAAACTAAAGAACCTAATTTTTGTATCCTTATAAATTGACATTTTGCTCTGCTTACTATGCTTGTGACAATACTTCAGGGTTTATTTTTGGTTTTGGCAAGATCACCAAACTTTTTCCCCTCACTAGCTTCCCATCTCAGATTAAACAATTGATGGTGACCAATAAAGTTGCAGAATGTTCCCGAGAGCATGGTAATAAAACGACTCAGCACTTTCTCTCAAATTGCTTTAAAAACACTAAAGCTGGAATTTGTCTGTTGCTGAACACTCACATTTCATTGGCACAAAGGCTGAAAAGCTAGCTGACTAATCGGAGCCTTATTTTTTTAATACCTGTACAATTTTGCTGGGCCAGAATAGTTTTGACACTGGGACAGGATTAAGAAAAAATCCAGCCCTGTAAATACATTTTCCAGCTAAAAATATCTTATTTACATAATCTCCCTATCTAACTCTTTCTCAGTACTCCAGGTGGAGAGTTACTTTATGAAGTTAGAATAATGCAATCACAGAACAGTTTGGGCTGGTCACATAGTCCAACCCTCCCTGGAAGAAACAGGAACATCTTCAACTAGATCAGGCTGCTCAGAGCCCTGTCCAACCCGACCATGAATTGGTCATCTACCACCTCTGTAGGAATCTCGTACAACCCTAGAATATTTCCGTTTGGAAGGAACCTTTAAAGGTCATGTAGTAAGCAATGCAATAAGCAGCAACATCTTCAACTACATCAGGTAGCACAGAAACCTGATCAACTTGACCTTGATTGATTGTTTCTAGAGATAGCTCATCTACCACTTCTCTGGACAACCTGTTTTGGCATTTTCACCATCATCATCACAAAGGGCTTATTCCTTATGTCTAGTCTAAATCTATCCTCTTTTAGTTTAAAACCATTATCCTTTGTCCTATCACAGCAGGCTGTACTAAAAAGTCTCTTTCCATCTTACTTGTACATCCTCACAGAGCCTTTTCCAGGCTGAGCAACAGCCCTCTCAGCCTCTCCTCGCAACAGAGTTATTTCATTCTTCCAATCATTTTGCAGGCCCTCCTCTGGATGCATTCTAGCAGGTCTATGTCTTTCCTGTGCTGGTGGCTGTAGAGACGGATACAATACTTCAGCAGGGGACACACAGGAGTGCGGCAGAGGGGCAGAATCACCTCCCTTGGCCTGCTGGTCATGCTGTTTTTGATGCAGCCATGGATATGATGGGTTTTCTGGGCTGTGAGTGCGCTTTGTGGGCTTGTGTCCAGCTTTTCATTCGCCAGGACCTCCAACTCCTTCTCCAGTCTTCCTCCAGAGGGCTTTCAATTCCTTCACCCCACAAACTGTATAGAAACTAGGATTGGTCCAACCCAGGAACAGGCCCACTTCTTGAGCTTGTCCAGATTCTTCTGAACAGCATCTCTGTGCTCAGAGGCCCACTGAAGGACTTGAATAACTGTTTTTCGAAGTACAGCATCAAAACTCTCCCCTGTGACTTATTGTAATTAGAAATCTCACAACACATCTTAATGGTAGACGAACATCTGCTAGAAGAGAAGTGAGACAAAGAGAGGATCAGAAGTTAAATTACTCATCAGAGCCCATGCTTATCAATATCTCATAAAATTTAAATGAAATTAATTACTCTTATTACAATTAAAGTATGATTTGGGTTAGCAGTTTCTCAATCCTCTACAGCTGTCCTGAGATGGTGCTGAAATCAGTCAGACTGAACATTAGTTTATTCAATCCAATTGAATAATATGTAGCAAATGAAAAGTCAAAAGGAAACCGACTTTAAATTCAGACCACACTTTGCACAAATAGTGAGCATAATTTGTCACCTGAAAAGGAAATGAAGGGGATTAACTGTAGATAAAACACTGAATTTTTGAGGAATAAAAATTTAATGCAGGAGGTATGGAAGAGATAAGTACTTTGAGTATAAAAAATGACAGGTAACTTGATGACTATCACAAACAGAAACTGAAGATCAGTTTATTGTTAGGATTATTTTCACTTTAAATTATCCTCTGACGCAGACATGAACCCTCAAGTGTGAGGGAATCAAAAAAATTCAAACAGCAATTATTTTAAATCTTGGAGGGAATGTGGTGTAGGAGAGAAGATCTAATAAGGTAGCAGCATTCTACAAGAAAAGATACCAATCACAAGTTTCTGTGATAAATCACAAAGAAGATTTCCCTAAGTCAAATAATGACATTACTAAAGGAAGAAGAGAGTAATTTAATGGGTAATTTAATGCTGGGATAATAAAAGTGAATAATCATATTCTAGCCAGGTGTTGTTGAAAACATGAATTTTGCAGCAGCTTGGAAGGAACCAGAATGAGTCAAGTGTTGTTAATATTCCCACTGAATTGTGAAATTTGAATCTCAGTTTCGTAAACTAACTTTATTTATTGAACATTATTAAAAATATCCAAATGAATAATTTAGAGAAACCTGATTTTGAAAAAAAAATCTATTCTAATGCAGGAATGATAACTACAGCATATGGAATTCTGATTTTGATTTTCAGACCAACATGGAAACAGCCTAAGTCCTAACCAAACACTAAGTTTTCCTTTGTCATGTGGTAGTGTTTCTTTCCTCAGTGTTTTTTTTCAGTCCATTTCAATCTTTCTGAATTCCCAGGACTTTCAAAATGCTCTAAAAATTTGAGTTTTCTCTCTGTGACTATTCCAAGAGAAGAGAATGATATGTAAATTTTCTTACTTTTGCTGAATTGTGTACTAGTAAGAGTTGTTCAGCCTCAGGCAAATCACTAATCCTCTCTGACCCTCTATTTATCTACATGTAAAACAGGCCTAATAAAAAGTCCTAGTAGAAGGCACAGAATTTAAGCTAGACAAATAACTTTTAGCAGTAGAAGAGTAAAACTAGCATAATTAATTGAACTGCAGTGAAACTAATCCTGCTGGCAGCAGTAAAATTAGTCAGTCACGTAAGTTTTATTTTGTTACAGTCACAAAAAAGCTCTTACTGAAGTAAATATAATGTCACTGTCTTTCTCCCCAGTGAAAGGCAGTAGCAGAGTCAGTAAGTATATTTTTGTCCATGTTGGTAGTTATATAGCACTTAAGCAAAGGGAGAGTAAAATTTACAAAATCTGGTGAACCTGAAAAATGTTCTTTTAAGAGGCTAGTGAGTTACCATTGAAACAGAAGTTGCAATCTCAATTTCAGCCTAGTGAAAAGATACACATGTGAATTCATAAGTTCTGATTGTATTTCTCTATTCTTGTAAACTCAGAGTTCCTAGGAATTTTAAGCTTCTTTCTGGGAAAGAGGAAGTCCATAATCATGATTTTTATAAGCACTACTATACTTAGCAGTGTTAAGAACAAGGTGAGCAAGAAAACAACCCAAAAACTTCTTATCAGTGTTTAATTCTGCTTACTTTTCATAAAGGAACAATTTAGTAGGAACTTAGATTTGCTAATTGAGAGCCCTCTGAGAGCGACTGATAAACCAACTTATATGAGAAAAATCTGGAAATATTTCTGTTAAGTTATAAAGCATTTAAATATGTTAGTTAATAATACCTTGATTTGATAACTTACAGATGAAAAAAATGGGTACCAAAGAGAATTAACTGATGGAATTGCATCCATGAGAAGATAACTGAGTCTAGCTTTTAGGGTTCTTGTATATTTCTGATTTATTAGTTTACATTCCGCAAATTCTTAACTACTGTTATAAACTTTTATACATGCATTCATCTTTTTCTCTTGCCAAGATACAGGTATCAAGCTATGATACAGATGTGCTATTGTTGACCTACGCAGACAAACAACAGCTCTTTTGTTAAGATTTTGAGATTGCCCCAGGCACTCATACCAAAATGAAAAGGATAAACACATAGATGATTAATAATATAACTGTGGAAGTCTTTGACATCAATACATTGATTCTACAGTCAGTGGGCCATAAAATCACAGATATACATTCTTAATTAAAAGAACCCTAGCAAAAGTCACATGCACAAAACAGAATTACTAAGTGCAGCTCTGGACAAAACATCAGACACATGGAGAAAAACCACAGTACTGTCAAAGTTTTTCTGTCTATGTCACACAACAAATAAGTTCACTTTGAATGACCTTATGATGCCCAAAAAATCATCCAAACCATTTTAATTCTGGTACTGAAACAGAAGTTTCAAACATTTTAATTCTGATCTGGAATTTTCCACAAATGACAATCTCTAGCTGTTGGCAACACTGATAAGTAATATATCTGTGTTAATGTGCTGAGACTTAAATCATACTGAAAAATAATACAATGTTTAAAAATTATAGCATCATAGAATCATAAAATAGCTTTGGTTGGAAAGAATCATCAAAGATCATCTAATACAGACCCCCCTTGCCATGGCAGGGACACCTTCTAATAGGTCAGGTCTCTCAAATCTCCATCAAAATTGGCTTTGAAAACATCCAACACTTCCAAACACCTCATATTCTTCATTCCATTATGAATTTTCCATGGTTTCCATATAACCCCAAAAATCTATTTATCCAATTACATTGGTGTCAGGGAAAGAAAAGAAGTCCCATAGCAAAGTGTAGGATATTTATAGCATTGGAAGAAATCTCAGGCTAGAAAGGGTAGGAAGGAAATTCCTAGAAAGATAAATTGGATGGTGGTGTAAGTTTGGAAGATATTAGATACTTCAGGGCTTTCCTCATTATAATCAGTTATTTTTAGTTTTATCCAATTAAGCTTAAAAAAATTATTATAATTGTTAGAGCTGTTCCTATTGAATATATAACTTTGTAAAAGATGTTTTAAAAAACTCCCTTTACTGGGGAAAAGAACTGTATTTCACACTGAAATTTGTTGACAAAGTAGGGAGGGATTTCAGAACCTGTGTTTGACATTGTTCAACTTTGTATGACAATGTTTCAAGGTCACTCTAAATCTTAAAATAGTTTTAAGTCATTCTAAAAGATTCTACATAATTCTGAAGACCTAACTTTGGGTTTTTTCAGCCCAGGGCTCAAAGCAATCATATTTCATATAGGAAATTCTCCATTCCAACCCTTACCATAAGTGAGCACGATCTAGGCCTTCTTCAGCTTTTCCTGACCGTGCTTAATTCCAGATTTTTGACTAGGCCAAGTTATTTGTACCTGAGAAAATTACATCCTTTTCGTCTTGTGCAAAAAGCCCTATAACCTTGGCCCTTTTAACAGGAATTTGCCTTGAAAAAGGAAGTCACTACAGCCTGAAAGATTAGTAATAGCTTTGCTGAGATTACCCTTGAAAATCCCTTATATTCAGACAGGTTATAGTTTGTCCTCACTGTTGCTTCCTACTATGTCCATGCACCATGATAAATCTCTGAGAGCTGTGATATCAACTCCTTTCCCAAAAGGTCTTATTTTGCATTTTAATGATTTTCTCTAAGTTTTCTTGGATGTGATATATGAAGAACTTTATACAGCTGGGCCCTGGGCCTAGGAAACGGAACCTTTTATTATTAAGGTCTTCAGTGGCCTCCTGTATACATGTAAAAGACAGGACTTTAGATCTGTTGGTCAAAGGCAGGACAATGCCCTTGAATTTTCCAAGGAGCTGGCAGATAGTCTTCTATCCAGGAACTTGTTTCCCTTTACTAAACCTGAGTAAAGGTATTATGAAGTTGCTTTGTCCATTTTGGGGTCAAAAAAGGATCAGTAAAACCTTCCTATATGGCAATGTTATGGATATGTGACAGAATATAATTAATTTATACACACTTGGTCTACTATTGTCAAAGCACCAGCAGTTCTTTGACTTCTTATTTCTGACAATAACCTGATGCAGGTCATGCAAATGTGAGAGTGAGTTTGCGTAAGTTTAATGACACTATACATAGACAATATTTTTCCTTCTTTAGGTAAGGGAAAATAAATGCAGAAAGAGAGAATGGAACAGAAAGAAAAACAGATTTAAAGGAATAAAAGAATACAGTTATAAAAAACAATAAGCTTTTGCTGCTGTATGTTTAGAAGGGTTAAATTGTTGTAAATCCACTGTTACAAAGAAGAAAAAACACAACGTACAAGTGACAGAATGATTATTTTGCACCATGGATCATCATAGAGTTGCAGACAGAGCTGAGGGCCTGGTAGATAGTTAAATCAGCTGAGTATTTATTCTTACCTGATTCCTGTAGGCTTATTTGGATGACGGCAGTATGATCCTCTCTTGGGTTTTCCAACCTAACAGATCATCAGAGTTTCTTGACTTATGCTGACATATTCTTCCTTTGTTCTGAACATTTCAGGGGGTTTTTGTGGTTCTACAGTAAACATATTATACTGCTAAATTAGATACCTAAAGCTTATATTTTCATCATCATATTGATTGCCCTTGTTTTTTTGATTTAAGAGTTGACCAGATTTTGTATTTTCATACTAGGCTCTAGTATTTTTATTGTGGTACAATTCTGAAGTACAACATTTTGGAGTAAATATGTAATTGATGAATTATTCCTTTGAAATTCTTGAGTTACTCAAAAGAAACTCTTGTGGAAAACTCTTCTTACTAATGTTCAACTGATAATTGCTACTTTTTTTGTGTTGAATATGTTTTATATTCCCTGGATTGCATGAAATACACCTTTGAATTTGTTGCAAAAGCATCATCTGATCAACCTTTAAATTTTAGTCGAGCATTGAGTAGGAGGGGGAGATGTAATATTTTTTCCCTCCTGACGTGTTTTTGCTTAATTTTAGTTCATGAGAAGTGTTCCTAGCCCATTCTGAAGAAATATAGTAATATCTGAAAATGGGTGTTAGACATACCAAACAGTTTATGCACCGTTTTCAATTTAATTTTATGTAGGAATCAACTTTTTTTAGTATTTTGAGTCTGCTTTCATTTCCAATATGAGGAGGAAAGAGAATCTGTAGAATGATTAAGCATGATTTGCACATCTTTTAGCAAATTAAAGCACATAATGTAGACTACTGCACTACATCAACAGGAATTATGTATTCTGGAGATTTGGATCTGACAAGCAGATATTATTTGTGTTTGGAGCATTTCGTTTGAATGCAAAATTAATCTCCCTATGCAACAAAGCTCCACCTTTTCTAAAAGACACATTTAAGCTTGTTATTTTGTTTCTGATATTTTTATTGATAGGATACTCTTTATTCTGTCTCATATCTAGTAATATGTACTTTCAGCAATTAGGCTTTCATTTGGACAATTCTAATTGCCCTCATACTGTCACCTGAATTCTGATTCCTGCAGACAGTGAACTTTTTCACTGATTTGCTCCCTGGGATTATCAGAAAAAGTACAATAATGCTGGGTGGAAAAAAAAATCCAAGCCTTAATGTCATTTTTTGGTAGCAGTAGCTGAAAAGTAGCACTTGGTCCTTAACATACCAAAAAGATGCTGACACAAGTACCTTCACATTTAATTTACAACAGGCAAACAGATGGATTTCTAGAGACCCAGGTTTGAGCAAACAGTCTGGATTTCAGAGGATCTTGTAGCAATCAGATTGTTAGCAATTAAGTCCTATTGACATGGCACAAGCAATCATGAGAGAAAAACTTTCTGCTAGATTGAAGATATAATGCAGATCCCCTGGGTATTTGAGCCCAACCGAGTGAGGGGGCTCTTTGGAGTGTGATTTGTTGTGTGATTTTCTTACAGTGAATGCTTTGTTTCTTTTAAAACAGTAAAGACTGAAAGATAGGAGGCTGGGGCTTTCTCCATGTGAGTCTAAATAGATCTGGCTGGTTCTAAGGATAAATAATGAAGAAGAAAAACAACAGTGAGAAGATAAACTTCCTGATGTTGTCTGTGATTGGATACAAAATCATAATATCAAAATCGGTATTTATATACTTAACCATATGAACAAGAGAGACACAAGCTACATACAAGGGGTCTAAATGGTAATTATTTCTTGGACATGTCCTTTCTAGAAAGTTATAAAGTTATCGTAATACAACTAGGGAGTTGTAGCAATTACAAATATACAGAAGCATGTGTAGGCCATACATGTACGAAAAAACTCTGTAGTATAGTCCACTGGATATACTGAACAGGTGGCGTAATGAGCACTTAAATTATAATATATCTTAAAATCAGCAGGTTGTTTTTTCAGTAAATTCATTGTATTGTCATATTTTGGGTTTTTTTCTTGAAGATACTGGGACCAAAATCATTGTATTTGGAACAAATAACACAATAATCCCTCCGGAAATGTTAATCTTATCCAATAGAGCTCTGTTTAATATATCACTGTGCTTTAAGTAAAAACAATTACAAAATTAAAATTTAAGACCTTAGAGCTTGTAGAGAAAAAAATGTCAACGTTTCTTGTCATGATCTAAATTTATATGTCTCTCTTGAAAAATAGCTTTTCACTTAATGGGAATAAATTGATTCAAAACTTCTGGTTTTTTGCCATTTGAATAATTCAGTTATCTAAGACACTTCCAAAAGAGTAGTAGATTTTCCTCTCAGGGTAATTCTATTCATATCATTGGGAAAAAGTCATTAATATGCCATTTTAAAATCTCGACCAAAATAGGATATTTTAATTTTGTCAATACCCAAGACTAAATATCTGTAACACTTCGTTTATAGCAGTTTTGATTTAATACAGACACAGGATTTAGGAAACAATTAGCATGAGACAATAACTTTAAAACCTCAAAAGCAAATAGTAGCATAGTGTTAGTTTCATGTACTTAAAATAACATTATAAAAGCAAGGAGAAAAGAAGATAGGATTTCCACTGCTGGCAGAATCCGTGAATTTTACTCAAAGTTCTGATATGTGTTTGAACTTGTTTCCCCATAATGATCCGTTAATTGTAGGGAGAAGACTGGAGCTGAAAAGGTCGTGGTTTGAGAAATTTTGTGCAGTACATCTTCTGTAACATTATTCTACATAGGTATGTATGTGTTCACACAATATATGAGAGTAGAACTATACAGAAAAATCATGGACTGTAAACCAGAAGAATAACATTTTATTGATGACCACCGAAGAATAACTATGTTTTCATGGACACCATTACATTAATAAAAACAGACAGAATTGTCCAGTTGGAAACAACCACCTTTTCTAACTGGAACAGTGAAAAAACTCCATTTAATTCTAACTGGATCTATGTTGGGATGTTGGGTCAGAGGAGTTCCTGAAACTTTTCTCTCAGTGATAGGCTGATGAATACTTGCTATTTCCATAAGCCCTTCAAGATACATTTACATAAATGTAAATGAAGTAGATCACATACTTGCATTAAGCCTGTGATTGTTCTGACTTCCATCCACTTACAGTCCTCTTCTGTCTGAGGAAGAACCTACTTGTTCCCTAAGAGCAAATGTACCTTGAAATGAGTTTCAAGAGCAAACCTGTCCTCAAAAAGCTTGACTAGTAAATAAATCAAACAAACAAACCAACAAAACAACCCCAAACCAACCATCCAACCGAAACCACATACACACACACGCACACACAAAACCTAACCAACCAACCAACCAACCAGAACAAAAACAAACAAAACCCCATAGCCCTGAGAAAATGAGCACTTATGGCAGATTTCAAAACACAATACTAGTAAGATATTTAGGCTTCAGCAAAACTCTTTTATGATACATTGTAAGCAAAAAAATTGTATCTATGAAATGTTTCACAAAGGGTTTATTTAAAGACCTATTACTTCAGTATAAAATTTACTAGAGAATTCAGTAACCTTTTTATCACACCCTCAGAATAATGAAAAAAGGTGTGTTTTAGGATTCTGTTCTTTCTCGGAAACAAAAACATCATGAAGTTTTGATTCCTCAAGAACACTCTAGAGTCCAAAGAATGAAACAAAGGGTTTTCTATGGAGAGGTGAGAATATACACTATAGTGGACAGTTTCCTGAAGTATTTGTTCACTTATTGTAAAAATAAGCTGAGAACCTTTATTGATACAATGTGTCTTTCAATGATGGATCATGGAAAGCTAAGAATTTACCATTCAAATGTGAAGACAGAAGGTTTTGTGACATTTAATCACAAAAAAACTTAATTCAAAGGTTTGGTGCTGGGCTGAGAAAATGAAAAATAACAGTAATTTCTAGGGTGATGTAAAAACAGAAATTGAGGAACAGAAATTAAGAACTTTTTTCCCCTGCCCCATTTTTTTACAAGGGTAAGTGCTAAAAAAAGCCAGGTGTTGATTTATCAGCTTATATTACTCAAAGCATACTTTAGCTGGACAGTCATGCAAATTGTTGTGAATGTTGGAATTTTTACAGAGTTTAGTGACAAATAATGTTCACTTAAAAAGTGTTCATTTCAACTTTTGTTTACTATGTCTCTGCTAGTATGGGTTTTTTAAAATTTCTTTTATTTGAAATTTATCAGTGATATTTAGAGGAAAAATGAGTAAATAATTGCACATAATAATTTCTGACTAATTATTCAACAGCTATATTCAACATATAAATGCAAATAAAATTATGAAACATTTCCAGGATTTAAATTTTCATAAATACAGATATAATTTCCTTTCTAAATGTTGCCAAAAGCAGAGAAAGGCTGAAATAGATGAGATATAATATTGTCAGAAGTACCACATAGAAGCAAAGAACAAGANAAAAATACACTTTTATGGTCTTTTATCAAAAAACCAGCATCAGATGCTTTTGATAAGGGAAAAACTTCCAGGAAGGCACCAAGAGAGATTCCAATGAAATGCTAGTCCCAGAAGGTTGTCTCGAAGAAGAACTGTATACCCAGGAGGACAAGGTAATAATGAAACACTGTTTAAAGGCTTTAAACTTTATTCAGGTGCCTAGCAGCATTATGCTACATAAAGTATTTACCATAGTATCCTCACCATTGCTGTCAGGATCATAGCAGCATTATTTTTTTATACATACACACAGTGGAAAATATATGTATGTATAATATGAAATTCGTATTATTGACTCTAAATATTGCCAAATAAAAAAATGCTGCATTTTAAAATCTACTTACATTCATTAAAAAAAGATCACTGCAATTCTGAAAGTGATTGTGCTATCAATGTAAGAAAGGTTAAGAATAAAAGATTTTACCAGGAAACTATATAAACAGAAGGACAATTTTAAAACCCCCTCAAGTTTTGTGCAGATTCAAATAGATATATTTATCATATGTCTATACAATTTTTGTAGGTTTGTTTTCACAAAGGTATTTGAATGTTTAAGTTAAGGCTGAAAGCTGACAATAGATGTTAAGGCAGTGAACATGCACTGGTGGTTTGTAGTCCTGAGGGAAAAGGGTCGATAAGGAGTGAAGTTGGGCCCCCAAATTTTAGGAAAGCAAACTCCCAGCTCTTCAAGGAGATAGGCAATAGGATCTTCTAGGACTCTGCTCTCAGGGACAAGGAAGTGGAAGAGAGATGGCAGGTCTTTAAGGAAGTCTTCCATACAGCACAAGAGCTGGCAGTCCCTCGGAGCAAGGAATCGGGCAAGGAAGGCAAGAGACCAGCATGGCTGAGGAGGGACCTGCTGGTAAAATTAAAGGGAAAGAAACAAATACACAGGTGGTGTAAAAAAGACCAGGTGAACAAGGGAGGTAAAGGAGGTTGACACCCCTGGTCAACAATGCTGGAAAACTGGTGACAAGGGATGAGGAGAAGGCTGAGGTACACAACAGTATTTTTGAGTCAGTATTTAAGGGAAACGCCTCCTCCCACACCTCTTGAGTAGATGGACAGCAGGATGGGGACAGGGAAAGCAAAGTCCCTCCCACTGTAAATAAAAATCAGGTTCATGACCACCTGAGGAACCTGAATGTTCATAAGACTATGTGACCCCATGAGATGCACATCAGAGTCCTGAGGAAATTGGCTGATATAGTTGCCAAGACACTCTCCATGGCATTTGAAAAGTCATGGCAGTCAGGTGAAGTCCCAGGTGAATGGAAAAACAGGAAAAATTGTACCCATCTTTTAAAAGGATGGAAAGAAGGACCCTGAGAACTACCGACCTGTGAGCCTCATCTCTGTGCCTGGGAAGACCATGGAACAGATCCTCCCAGAAGCCATGCTAAGGCATATGGAGGACAGAGAGGGGATTCAGAACACCCAGCATGGCTTCACCAAGGGCGAGTTCTGCCTGACCATCATAGCAGGCTTCTATGATGGAGTGACTCCACCAGTGAATAAGGGAAGGGCTACAGATGCCATTNTGGAAAAACAGGAAAAATTGTACCCATCTTTTAAAAGGATGGAAAGAAGGACCCTGAGAACTACCGACCTGTGAGCCTCATCTCTGTGCCTGGGAAGACCATGGAACAGATCCTCCCAGAAGCCATGCTAAGGCATATGGAGGACAGAGAGGGGATTCAGAACACCCAGCATGGCTTCACCAAGGGCGAGTTCTGCCTGACCATCATAGCAGGCTTCTATGATGGAGTGACTCCACCAGTGAATAAGGGAAGGGCTACAGATGCCATTTCTCTGGACTTCTGGAAAGCCATGGTCCCCTACAAAATCCCTCTCTCTAAAGTGGAGAGAAGTGGATTTGATGGGTGGGCTGCTAGGTGGTTAAGGAATTGGTTGGATGGTGGCAACCAAAGTGTAGTGGTCAACAGCTCAGAGTCTCAATGGACATCGGTGACAGGTGGTGTCCCTCAGGGGTCTGTGTTATTAACACTGGGTCCCCCCAGTGTTATTTAAAATCTTCATTAATGACATAGATAAAGGGATCAAGTGCATGCTCAGCAAATTTGCAGATGACACCAAGCTGAATGGTGCATCTTAAGGACAGGATGCCTTTCCAAGGGATTTGGACAAGTTCAGGGAGTGAACCCACACAAATCTCCTGAAGTTTAACAAGACCTAGTGCAAGGTGCTGCACCTGGNATTAACACTGGGTCCCCCCAGTGTTATTTAAAATCTTCATTAATGACATAGATAAAGGGATCAAGTGCATGCTCAGCAAATTTGCAGATGACACCAAGCTGAATGGTGCATCTTAAGGACAGGATGCCTTTCCAAGGGATTTGGACAAGTTCAGGGAGTGAACCCACACAAATCTCCTGAAGTTTAACAAGACCTAGTGCAAGGTGCTGCACCTGGGTTGGAGCAACTCCCGATACCAACACAGGATGGGGGATGAACAGATGGAGAGCAGCCGTGACAAGAAGGACTTGGGGGTGCTGGTGGGTGAGAGGCTGGACATGACGAAGCAATGTGCAACAAGAAACATCTGAGATAAGCACTGGGTTGTAAGCACCAACAATTTTGATCTGCCAATCTGCTTACTAGCTCTCACTAACGCTGATGTACAGATAAATGAATGGCCATTTTAGACAATTTGAGGTCTTAGCAGAGGCTTCTACTCAAGAAACAGTGGAGCCACCTCATAACTGGAGTTAATCTACATGAAGTTTAGAGGAGTAATTTGAGTTTAGAAAATATTTCTACTATGTCTCCTTGATAACTAAATTAGGAGTTACTTACCTAGGTTAGGAAATTGATTGTGCTGGCAGTGATTGCAATAACATGAACTATATTTGGAACTATTCTTTCTAGTTACTCATTTTCATGGATTAAATCTCCAAGTGAAGTGCATCACAAATGCAGTGTAAACATATTGTCTTGATAATGCATGTCATAGCAACAAGTGGATCATCAGTTCTCACTGGAATCCTGGAATTCTTGCGGGTCAATTGTTCAACAATTGAATATATTAATATATGTTAATAAAAGAGTAAACAGAAGTGTATCGACTGAATTTCAGTTCTATAAATCTGAATACCTGTAAAGCATACATCAAATCTGACCCAGACTCCTGAGGTTTCCATTGTAATCAATGTAGAAAAGAAGTCATTATTAGAGTTCATCCTAAAGTCTGAAATACTTTAGCTTACTTTTAAATGTACTGATTAAGGTAAGATGGATCACTCCCATTAAGTGCCTATTGATTGAAAAGGGAAGCTTAGACGACTAGGTGAGGTTAGAAAGCAGACTTTCAAAGTTAGTTGAATCTCATCCACAGTATTTTACAAATGCCTCGCAGTATATTTAACGCATCTTTGTAGTTACCACTGCTTCACTTGCAGTGATCTAAATATTGCTATAGCTAACCAAAATCCATCCTACATACAACTCTGAAAAACATTCTAAAAATTACTGCCTGAGGTTGTACCAATAGACTTAAATTTTTTTTTTTCATGTTGGCTCATAGATTACAGAAGAAAGAATTTTATTCTTCAATGTATTTCATCCTACTCCGTGCATTTCTGATGTTTATGAGTATATTTTTGGTTCCATAGTCTGGTATGTGTATCTGCCACAGAGAAAGTACATACTGATAAACTACACATGAAAAGAGTTATTACACAAAGAAGAAAAACAGATTTAAAAAGCGAAGTATTATTTCTCACTCTGAAAAAAATCTCTGAGTAGCTAGAGATGCTGAGGGATATTTATATGAATCATGATCAATCAATTGCTACCTAAAGTTGTTAAAAGCCAGAGTACAAACAATCACTGATTTGGTTTCCAGGAACAATACTGCAATTTCATACTATTGGAGTATTTATATACAATTTGATTTATGAAATTACTCTTTCCCTAGAGTATCTTTGACCTCCAATATCATGTTTCCAAAAGAATGAAAGTTCTTGCATTTGAAAACTTATTTTTAATTTCTTCTTATAATGGATATAAGGTTATTTCCACTGACCTCAGTATATTTCCCACTAGAGTATTCATAAGCATTGTAGTAAATGTCACGTCATTAAAGTAACTAATTGAAGTAAACTTGCAGTCAGTCATATAGTTTTTATTTGCAGAGAAAAAATGAATGAATTGTATCTTCTGTTTTTCCCTGTCTGTATTTAGAAATTAGTCAGCTACTGAGCATTTTAATTAGCACGTAAAAATTTTATGAGTCAGAACATTTTTTCTCAGGAATTCTAAGGCCTTCAATCAAAATATATATCAATTCACTGAATTATTAAAATCTGGAAGTCAAGAAATATACCAAAGAAAAAACTAACTCCACTTTGGGGACTATAAAATTTGCACCAGTAGTGGAGTTGCACTTGTAGTTCTTTGCAGATGCCTGTGCAACAGCTGAGTTCTATGTGCAATTAGTTAAAAAAGGGGGAAAATATACTGTAGGTACACTTGCTCTTCAAGGTTCACTCAGTAAACCTCTATAAAAATACAATACAATTTTAATTTCCTCGTTTCTGTATTGGATTTCTTATGACTTATGAACACCTTTACTATTATACTCAAATTCAATTATTGACAGCTGGGGATGCTGGGTTTTTTTCCTGCTTAGAATGAACTCCTAAAATGCTTTCTACCTCTTGTTTAAGGAAGTTTGACATATGAACAAATGAGTCTGTTTTGAAATAGACCCTATCTTTTGCATCTCTTTAGAATTAAATTTATGATTAATAAATACTGATTACAGAACTAAATCATTGTAACTTCATGGTCTTTTGGATAAAAGCAGTACATGAATGTAATGTACATGACAGCAAATGCAATGTACATGACAGCTTTGAAACATATTAACATTTCTTTTGAAACTGAATTTTAGAAACATGGCAAAGGAAAGGAGGAAGAAATAGACATTTTAACTCTAAGTTTGGGTCAAACCCAAAGGGTCAATAGTAATTGAAGACAAAGAGTCAGTATATCCTGGGTCTTCATATATCTCATTTTTACTTTAGCAGACATTAATAACTGTCAGGTTAAATTTCATTATTTTGTGTCAAAAGAATGACTCTACATCAAAAAGTCCACACATCATTCAGTCTGTGGGGCATGTTGAAGCTTTATTTCTCTTGGTTCAAATGTAATAAAGTCATCTTCTTATAAAGGCACAATGTAATCATTAACTGTATTGTGCTATTGTCATTGTGTCTTTGTAATACCACATTTCTTTCATTGAGGAGGCTATTTCACACAAGAGGAATAGGATTTAACAATTGTAGGAAGTGACCTTATCGCTCTCTACAACTGCCTGAAAGGAGGTTGTAGCAGGAAGCGGGTGTTGGTCTCTTCTCCCAGGTGATAGGATAAGTGGTAGGGTAGTGATAGGATAAGAAACTGCATCAAGCTGCACAGACTGATAGAAAAAAATTGTTCACTGAAAGTGTTGTCAAGCATTGGAACAGGTTGCCTAAGAAAGTGGTGGAATCACCGTCCCTGAAGGTGTTTTGGAGACGTGCAGACATGACACTTAAGGGCATGGTTTGACATGGTTTAGTGGTGGACTTGCACCACTAGGTTTATGGCTGGACTTGATGATCTTACAGTCAATCTAAATCATTCTATGATTCTGTGATTCTATGTTTCTATGAAGAATGTGATAGGAGTGAAATGAAAAAACATGTTCAGTGATCATGTGTTTTTACAATGCCATGGCTTACCTAACATTTCCTCCACATTTCCAGTGAAGTCCAGAAGTTTTTATTAACTCTTAAAATTCCACGAAAATTTTTAAAATTTGTATATTGTTACCAGAATCCATACAGAAACCACATTTTAAATTTTCTAAAATATCAGCTACGGATATTTAATACCTTTACAGAATTTTCTGAATTTATCTTAAACTACACCAAAATTTGCCAGCCTTAAGTATAACCTTGGTTAATTTTCTGAATTAGTAAAAAAGTACTTCTTTTTAAAGGGTACAAAACAGGGCACCTTCCTGACTTCTGAAGGGAATATTATATAAATTTAGCTATTTGAGTGACATTTCTCATTCAGAAGTTTAGGGGAGCTTCAAGATTACTATGTGAAGATTACAGGAGACTGTTAAAGTCAATTTGACCTTTACAGAACTTTTATATTTCAGCTGTCTCTACCAGCTTTCCAGCAAGTTCATTATTTATAACAAGTCATTGAAGCCAAGACTAATGGCAGCCTGAACCCTGTTTTAAACTCCAGTTAAAGCAAGGAAACTCACAGAGAAACTGCCACTCCCCTCCACCTACTACACAGACTTTATTAGAACTGAACTCTAGTCTATAAGAAAACCACAAATTTACACATTTGACTTCAGGCATTTAGTGGTTCCTAGGAGTACTCTGAACCATTCCAAAATCAGATAGGTTATTTTTACAAAGAATTGTCCACATCTTGTATTCTTTTGGTGTCTTGGGGATGACTTAATACAAGCTTTGTGGCTAACCACATCTAAAATATAAGACAAATCTAAAGCCATGATCAAGAGTATCTCTATTTCACATTTTCTAAAATTTGATTTAAATTTTGATCAGAATGTAATATTTGAACTTACAGCTTTATAATAAAAAAACCCTGATTAAAGAGCAATTCCTCAGATAATATTGTGCTTATCAGTCTCTTTTTTTGCTAGATGGAAAGTGTATGAGATCTTGAATAATGTCTAGACCAACCACAAAACAAATAAAAAAGCAAACCTGAAAATATATTCTA
This sequence comes from Edolisoma coerulescens, assembly GCA_013397115.1. Lineage (NCBI taxonomy): Eukaryota > Metazoa > Chordata > Aves > Passeriformes > Campephagidae > Edolisoma > Edolisoma coerulescens. The sequence goes on from VWZW01004524.1 coordinate 162,370, forward strand.
CATATAAGTATTATGTACTGGAGTACCAAAAAGAGAGACTTTTAAAATACATATATATAGTCTCTATATAGTCAAATCTGACTACTCTTACTACTATTCATAATTTACAGTAGTTAAGAAATCTCAAATTAATTTTTGGATTAGTGTTTATTTCTCCCTTCCTCAGTGTTTTGGAAATCTGTGGCAGATGCCAACACATTTATAAGAACCACTTAAAAAAGGTGTTCCCTGTATGTGAATACAAGATAATGGATGCATAAAATAAAGAAGAGCACAGAAGATTTTGGAAACTGTGCCCTTTTACCATGCTCTAAAACAATCTCTTTATGTGGGGAAAAAGTTTTTACTAGCACTGCTGGAGATGTTTTGGATATCTTCCTCCTTCCGGACGCCACCCTGCAAAAAGCCCAGCTATGGACTTTTGTAAAATTATTATCTCTAAAGAGTACACAACTCTCTTCAAAAAAGGAAGGATTTACATTTTCAGAACTCTGTATGATTGGTCTAAATGCCAGTTGCAAAACCAGAGACATGCAAACTCCAGCTTTCTGTAAACTTGCACAAAAGAGGCCAAATTACTCAGTAAAAGTGAAAAGACCCAGTGAGAATTTGAACATTAAATTTGTGCAGGATCAAATGGCAGTATTTCAACAGATTCAGCAGAAGAGATATGGCAAGAGAAATTACAGGAGGGAAATAAATTTGCAACTTAATCTGAGATTTGATAATGATCAATCTGATACTTCTGAAAGGAGAGCAACTAGCTAATTAATGGTTTCCTTTGATGTGATTCTGCACTCAGATCTGTAAATAGAGTCTACATACATATAATTTAAATTCCTTAGTTCCATATCCATTACTTAGGAAAATGATTCTGTGGCCAGTGCTTCATTATGGACAGACTTAGTTTGTGTGGGCCAGTTTGAGACTAACTTTAGAAATTGGCAGTTTTTGTTAAATGCAAACTTTATAACAAAAAAATAAATCAGAGAAGTGTTAGAGTTGGAAGGGACCTCTGGAGATCATTTAGTCCAACGCCCCTGCCATGGCAGGGTCACCTAGAGCAGGTGACACAGGAACCCATCGGGGTGGGTTTGGAATGTTCCCAGAGAGAGACTCCATGACCTCCCTGTGCAACCTGTTCCAGTGCTCTGCCACCCTCAATGTAAAGAATTTCTTCCTTATGTTGAGGTGAAACTTCTGGTTTAGTTTGTGGCCATAACTCCTTGTCCTGTCGCTGGGTGCGGCTTAAAAGAGCCTGGCACCATCCTCTTGGCACCTGCTTTGGAGATAGTTATATGCATTAATCAGATCCCCTCTCAGTCTTCTCTTTTCTAAAGATCCAGACCCCAAACTGGTTTTTGGACCTTTGACTAGACCCTCTCCAATAACTCCTTGTCTTCCTTGTACTGAGGAGCCCAGAACTGGACACAGCACTCCAGATGTGCCTCACGAGGGCTGAGTAGAGGGGGATGGCTACACTCTTCCCAATGCACCCTAGGATACCATTGGCCCTCTGGGCCTCAAGGGCACTGCCAGTTCATGGACAACTTTTGATCCATCAAGACTCCCAGGTCTTTATAAAATAAATGTGTTACAGTTTTAAAGAACACATAGCCCCTTGAAGTATTTTGGAATGGATAGTTTTGTGCCTCAGGTGACAGACTTGTAACAGGAATGTTAGTTGCATTATGTTCTGAAATCTACAGATAGCATGATTTACAAATATGCAATGCAATTATTATTACAGAATCACAGGATCTCAGAATCAATCAGCTTGGAAAAGACCTCTGAGATCGTCAAGTCCAATGTATGACTCGAACACCACCACGTCAACCAGACCATGGCAATAAGTGCCACATCCAGTCTTTCCTCAAACACCTCCAGGGATGCTGATTCCACCACCTGCATCATGAGCCCATTCCAATGTCTAGTCACCCTTTCTGTGAAGATATTCTTCCTAATGTCCAACCTTAACCTGTCACAACATGACCTTATGTTCTCTTGTCCTGTCACTGGTTGCCTGGGAGAAGAGGCCGACCCCCACCTGGCTACACCCTCCTTTCAGGTGGTTGTAGAGAGTGATAAGGTCACCCCTGAGCCTCCTTTTCTTCAGGCTAAACAACCCCAGCTCACTCAGCTGTTCCTCATAAGATTTGTGCTCTAGACCCTTCACTAGATCTGTTGCCCTTCTCTGGACATGCTCCAGCCCCTCAATGTCCTTCTTGCTGTGAGGTGCCCAGAACTCAACACAGGTTTTCAGGTCTGGCCTCACCAGTGGCCTCAGGTGTGGCTGAGTACAGGAGGACAATCACTGCCCTGGTCCTGCTGGCCACACTGTTGCTGATACAGGCCAGGATAACATTGTCTACCTGTCCCCCTGGGAACAGCTGGCTCATGTTCAGCCACTGTCAACCAGCACCTCCAGGTCCTTTTCTATTGAGCCACTTTCCAGACACTCTTCCCTAAACTTGTAGCACTGCCTGAGGCTATGGTGACCCAAAAGCAGGACCCAGCACTCACACATTTGGCCTCAGCCCATTGATCCAGCCTGTGTAGATCCCTCTGTAGAACCTACAGACTGATATTCTCACTCATCTCAAGGTGCACTCAGTCCCTCATCCAGGTAATTTATTGAACAGAACTGGCCCCAACATTGAACCCTGGGGAGCAGCCATCAACTGGATTTATCTGCAATCACTATCACTCTGTGCGCCCAATCATCCAGCCAGTTTGCTCAGCGGAGAATACACTCATCCAAGCCCTAATCAGCCAGTTTCTCCAGGACAATGTATTGGGAAACAGTAGCAAAGGCTTTACTAAAATTTAAGTACACAACATGTTTAACCTTTCCCTCATCCATTAGGTGGATCAGCTTGACGTGGAAGGAAGTCAGGTTGGTCAAGCAGAACCTGCCTCTCACAAATCCATGCTGGCTGATCCTCTGATTATTCTGAACATGCCATGTTATGGCATTCAGCATTATCTGCTCCATGGCTTTCCTGGACACTGAGCCCTGACAGGCCTGTAGTTTTCCAGATCCTCCTTCCAAACCATCTTGTAGATGGATGTCACATTTTCTAATCTCATCAGCTGGGACTACTGCAGTTAGGTCTGATGGTAAGTGATTGTGAGTGGCTGTTGTGGTTTAGGAATGGTGTTCTCCAACTTAGTGTTCCCACTGGAACACTCCAAATCATGTGCTGCTCACTCCCTCCCTTCCTTCCCTTCCTTCCCTTCCTCCTTCCCCATGTAGCAGGCTGGAGAGAAGAATTGGAGGCACGGAAGGTAAAGCTCATGCTTTGAGATAAGAGCTATTTATTGGAAACAGCAGTGAAACAAGACAATGAACAGTAACCATGACAATGTTAATGACAGAGCATTCAAGAAAGAGATGAACAATTCACACATGATTGCTAATCACATGGAAACCCCTGACAATACCCAATCCCTCCCGCTGCAACATGACTGGGAAGGGAGCCCTGACCCCGGAAATGACATGAGGTTGTACAGAATGACGTCTGGGTCCTGGCTATGCCCCCTCCTGGCTACTGCAAAAATTAACTCTGTCCTGGACAGAACAGGACAGTGGCTTTGTGAACCCTTCTGCCAGCTCCCTCAGTACTCTTAGGCAGATCCCATCTGTCTCCACAGACTTACGAGTGTCTAAATTATGTAGTAGGTTGCTACCTGTTTCGCACTGGATTATGGGGTTTTAATTCTGCTTCCCACTCCTGTCTACCAGTTCAGGAGGCTGGCTGCCCCAACAATAACTGGCCTTGCCATAAAAGATGGAGGCAAAGGAGGCATTAATTACCTCAGTCTTTTCCTCATCCTTTGATACCATGATTCCCTTCACATCCAATAAGTATAGGACTGTCTTCATACAGGAACCCATTTCAATTTACCACCTGGTAGAAAGCCTACCTAGATTAATTACAAAGGAAGGCTTCTGATAATGTAAAGCTGAAAATCCCTATTTTAGATAACGGTAAATGTATATGTTAATACTGGATATGTATTATTGCCTGGTTGATTGACTGAATTTCTATGATTTAACCTCTGAGACAGCCAGACAGAACCCAGGTGATAAAAACTATAATGTCTTCTAACTCATCTTCTTCATAGCCATTAAAGATTCTGTTTATTGAAACCGCAATAGTATAAATTATTTTACAGGTAGTAAGACAGTGTCTGACATCTTGTGCTTGAAGTCAGATGAAAGACTGCCAGCAACAGAAAAGTCTTTGCTGTAGCTGATTTACTTTCCCTGTTTCCAGCTTGTGATGAAGTTCAGTATTTGGAAGTTTTATGCCTGCAGTAGTTAAAAAGCATTCAGTATAAAAAAGTAGGACTGCAAAAAACAAGTTAATAAAATCTGTATTCTCTTTAGAGCAAAACAGTTTCCTGTGTTGACTGAGATTCCAGCAATGAAAGTATTTTGCAGGAAAGTGATCTTGCTGTAATTGGGTGGGGATTTTTTCCTTCACTTTAAGAACTGTATCCATAAAGGAAACTCCTTAGATTAATCACTCTTTAAATTTTCTCCCAAGCTGGCAATAACTTATGTTTTCTTCTTATCCTTTGGAAAGATCTTTACAGTTTTAGATTAGGCAGGAATTTATTTCTGAAGCCATACCTCATAATAATGACAATAGCCTCAGTGAATGTTTCTTTTCTGCACTGTTCACTCAGAACATGAATGATATTGGAGGGTAGGATTTTCTTTATAATTAGAAATGTTTGATTTTCATGGGAGAAAAAAAGTAATGGGTGAGTAAAGCTGTACTTTGGAAATGCTTTTTTTTTTTTTCCTGAGGTAATAGTTACTGGTAGAATGTCAGGATGTCACACCATTAATTAGGACCATGAGTTATTTTCCAAGAAAGTTTTTACTTAAAAGAGATAGGTTGTGTTAAACCTCCATTCTCCTGCTGCTTGAGTAATCATAGTGGGTAGTCATAGGAAACTAGGGAGATAAAATGCTACTCAGTTGAAACTGTAAACAGAACTGAGAGCAGTTCCACAACCTCTGCTTAATATTTTAGGGAAACTTGTTAGAAGCTTTACAGACTACTTTTTTGTTGCTTTGACTGGTTCCACACTTCACTGACTTTAAGCATTCTCAGTATCCACTACAAATGAGTGAGAGATAAGACCTGTCTTTGTAAACCATCAATCTTGCCTCAACATTGATTTAAAACAAATATTCTTTTAGTGATTTAGAAAATATGAGTATGTTTGTAATCCTATAAAGAAGTGGAAAGACGCCTAATTTGTAAGCTATTGTGATTCTTACCCATCTGACACTGTCTTCATCATCTCATGTTTTGTTCAATGAAATCTGAAGTCCTTTTAATTACCTACACACCCAAATTCAAATAGGATCCCACAAATGATTTTCTGTTTCATGAAAATTGTAACAGTGTAGTAAATTGAAAATTTTATATGTTATTTTGACAAGTACTCCTTGATATTCTCATCTATCAAAGTTTCTTGTCGTCTTGAAGATCATTATGTATTACAGGTTATGCTGTTTTCCCATCATGATGGGAGTGTCATAGATTCAGAGAAATGTTTTATTGTGACAAAAAGAGACAGGCTTACTATTACTAAAATGCACAACGGTATGACAGTGATTTTGTTCTTTATTATAAAACTCAAAATTTAAAACTACAGTAGGCTCTTAAAGTAGCTTATAAAAATCTACTCAAACAGTTGAGTAGCACAAACATGCTTGCACTGCAAATATAAACCCAAACCCTAAATATGTCTCATCATTCTGTACAATGGATATTAAGAAACTACATGAAGGCTGTTGGTATTTATATCTTGGCATATATGAAATTGTACGTCATGTTTTTATACTCTTCATTCTTACAAGTCTTCAGACTTTGAAATTCATATGTCTTATTCTGAATGATCATTCACTTGATAGCAGTCTATAAGATGACTGTCATTCAGGAAAATAAGACTATTAGAAACCTGTGCCAGTCCATGCTCCCACAGATAAGGAGTAGTCCTTCTATCTGCTGTCTGGTCATATTCCAACAGCTAATCTTACATGATGTCAGGAATATGGACAAACAGGCACTGATAATGTAAAAACAGCTTGAGAAATAGGAATATTTGTTCAGAATACCTGGGGTGTGTCTACAACTGGGATGACCAGCAATAGAGGTGATAACATCACAAAACCTGTGAAGAATTTTTTTTCTCCTGTTGCCGTTATAAAACAGATATTAGTGAGCAACAGGATAACAGAGAAAAATTTGGCCCAAGGTATTAGATTGACAGACAGTCTCCAGTGGTAGGCATTTCTGAGGTCCCAGTTCTTTTCAGTGTAATTATAAGTTACTTAGACATGGGAGTTCAGCACACACTAAATAAGTTTGCTGAGTTCCATCAAATTCCTTAAAACGATACCAAAAAAGAAAATTCCTGTTTCCTCTAGAGATTCTTCTAGATTCAATAGTACCTGCGACACACCTGAGATGCCAGTGGGACATTTGAAAATGCCCTAGAGTTACACTGCCACACAAACAAGTATTGTAAACATTTCAATTATGAAGCAAAAAGGACCAACATCTTTGGCAATCTAAATCCATTACAAAATATAGTAATTCAAAAGCAACTGGTCACTCTCTCCCAAATAAATTCTATCCCTTCCTCTTTCTTTTTATTCACACAATTTCCTTCACTTGACCTTATGAAGAACATTATTATGAAATAGTGTGGGGGGTTTTCTGCACACCAAGCTAAAACCAACACCTTCAATTTGTAGTTAGAACAGATGGGAGTCTAGTGAATAACAGTAACATGTGCTTTCATTCACTAATTAGAGGCAGACAGAAAACCGAAACTTAACATTCATTCAAAAAGATAGCATTTAATATGGAAACAAGTAATTCTCACTTTAAGTGGGAAGATCTGGCAGCCAGTGAAGTACTGTAAGTCAGATTCCAAAGATTTTGGACTTTTCACATGATAATATTAAAAGTGTGAATTATCTGTCCAAACTTTATTCTTACAGAATTTGCTTATATTTCCATACTGACATTCACTGTCCTTGACACATCTTTTTCCTTTTATCAGCAGTGACTGTCTTCCTGAACCAGACTGATCTACTGAACTTCATTGTTCTCCAAATTATTTTCCAACATCTTAAAATTCTGTAAAGTACTTTAAATAAATTTTTATGTTCTGCAAAGTGAATTGAAGATTGGTAAAATGTGCTGAGCCTATAGAATAAGTTACAGTATGAGCAGCACATCAGATCTTCATCACCGCCTCTCCTGATCATTCAAATTCTGTCATACAGGGCACCACGGTAGTGGTGTGACATTGGCTGGATGCCAGGTGTCCATCAAGCCACTCTATCACTCCCCTCACCAGCAAGGCTGGATGGGGAGAAAATAGGAAGTGAGAAAGCTCATGGGTCAAAATAAAGGTGTATAATAAAGAAAAAGCAAAAGCTACACGTGGAAACTAAGAAAGACGAGATATTTATTCTCTATTTCCCATCAGCATGCAATACCCAGACACTTCCTTGGAAGAAGGGCTTCAGCACACATAATGATTGCTCCAGAAGACAAACATCATAAAAATGAATGCTCTTCCCCACTCCTGTGAGCTTTTATGTTTGGGCTGATATCATAGGATATGGAATATCCCTTTAGTCAGTTTGGCTCAGCTGTCCAGGCTGTCCCAATGCTACTGAAGAACTTGTATTTCTTTGAGAAGAAACCTATGCAGCAGTGGGGGAAGATGTTGGAAAATTCTTTTTACTTTAGCGCAATCGCATATATTCCCAATATTTGTGGTTAATGCTTAGTTTTGTATCATACAGTGCTTATTACCAGAGATTGATGTGGCCTTGTGTTAACTCCCTACATCTGTGACTAACAAGTCTCGTGCCAGCTAATGCTTCCTTATCAACTTCGTGATCAATATGTAATAGTAGATATCTTAGTTTTGAGATAGGATTTTTGATTTTGATTTTTGATTTTGAGAACAAGTCAGAATAAAGATTGATAAGAGAACTACATATCAGAGTAGACCTGACTACATATTTGAAATACTCCCAAGGAAAAAAGATTGTCACAAGATCTGGAACCGTATCCAAATAAGTCCATGGAAATAACTATCACATATGCATGTATTCAAGAAATGAGAAGAATATGAGTTAGTTTCAAGAATATAACCTGGTCTGTTAGGTTACCGGGCATGCATGCTTTGAGGAGAATTCCTCATACATCCATCACTGCCAGTAAAGTAATGTCAGGTTCCTAACCTAGTAAATTAGTTGGAGAATTTGTATCCTGGTTTTTGGTGACATCAAGGCCATGCCTACCCCCAGAGTACTGATGAGGGGGGAGGGTTAGAGAGACAACTTTGACGCTGTGCCAGCACTGCTCATCAGTACCCAAAACCCGGTGTTATCAACCCTTCTAGCTAGCAATGCAAATGAACAACACTGTGAGGCATCCATGGGGAAGGTTAACTCCATCCCAGTCAGACCCAATACAACCACTATGGAAAGAATAATTCAGACCAACTGATTCTCGGAAGTTTTATTCAAGGGAATCCTTTCTGAACCATAACATTAAATTGTTTGTATGGTTATATTCATACTACATATGTGTGGGTCCATTTATGCATGCGTATGAACTTCTAATTGATACTTTTAAGTATGACCTGTCTGTGATATTGTCATCATTTATCAAACATAATCTCCTGTCTTCAAAGCAGAGATAATGACCTTGCTCTTTCAGTCAAAATAAGTCTCTGAATTACCATAGCCTCATGAATGTTTCTGCATAACCTAGTGGTTTTTCAAGAATAGTCTCAATCTGGTTTTGTATAGTGATTTATTTAATTTACATGAAAAACTATATTCATTTGACATGCAGTGGTATGTGGTAATAAAACCAATAATTTCAGGTACATAATTAGGATTCAGCTGGACATAGTTTTATTTATGTATGCTGTATATATTTATTTTCATTTTTGAATTCTCCTGTTCATAACTTTGCAGAAAAAAGTGCAAAAATGCTATGTGTTTCAAACTAGACTTACTGAATGCAATCGTTTCAGTAGTATATGCATTACATGTCTAATGACAATGCATAACTAGAAAAAGAGAATAGAATGAGTAAGGGATATCATTCACATAAACTAATTTTTTATGCTAACTTCAAGAGGAAACATTCAACCTTGTCTAATTTATGTAGCCATAAGAGAATACTACATTTTTCTTTGTTTTTTTTATGTGTGCAAAAATGCATCTGTTTTACTTTGCAAATAAGAGTGTAGTATGCTTTTATTGATAAGAAAAAAGGAGTATTTTTCATGTTTAATAAGAGTATATTTTAGAAGCGTATAGCTGTAAAAGCATTGATGCAGCTATATTTGGGTACCTTTTAAATTTTTTTAAACAATGTAAATAAACACAATCATACACATATCTATTTATATCTTCAAGAGTACGTTTTAAACCCGTAAATATGAACAGAAAAGAAAAGTCAAGAAATGTAATATAATAGGCCAGTAAACACTAAATGTGACCACTCTAAGTGCTATTGTCAGCTAAAGTGCTTAGGGTATTTTTAAGTGACTCCTAGTTCTTGTTTATTTCTATTCTTAACTGCCAGCTTGGTGACACTAAAAACTAAGGCATACTCACTTTATTTGCTTTAAATTGACTGTTAAGGTGCACTAAGAGTTGTATCCTTATTCTAGATGTCCTGTGCAGAAGGACATTTTCTCACCGTTTCATTTAACACTGTCCAGTAATCACCATTTTGCTCTAGCCACTTGGACAACCTCCTTGCAAACAGATACTGTTTTTTCTTCATGCAATAGAAGTGTGGAAACATTAGTTTGGGATTGAAGGGATTAATGATGCTCTGGCAGTTTCCTGTGGCTGCATAGGATGACAGGTGGATAATGCATTGAGCACGATTGTAACAAAGGTGGAACAAATACCATCACACTGTTGAAACAGGCAAATGAGGAGAAGCACTGGCCCTAATTTATGAAGCAGGTGGTCTCAGGAAATGGATATGGTGGACTGGTGTCCTGAAAGAAGAAAAAACAGGGAAACTTCAAGTCATTAAAATCTCAAATTCGGGTATGTTGGAGCTGAGTAAAATTTGAAAATTTTATTCAGATGATGATGGAAGGGTTTCATGAAGCATTTGTGGCATGATTTAAAAAGAGATGAAATGGTAGAGTTCATTAAGGAGGACTTATGTTCTAGCTTGTGGACATAGCTGCAGAAAAGATTGTCAAATGTGTCAGCTAGGATAATAGCTGAAAGAGGGAGCTGGAGGTGCAAAGGTGCTGTGAATCTTTGTCTAGGGTGGGCTTCAGACTAAACAACAGCTGCTCTCCTTTTCCCGGTGTAGGACACTGGAGATTTAATTTAAATCTGTGTGTCTTGAAAGTGATGGGAGATGTATCACTAAAGTTCACTGGGAATTATGGTGTTTACAGATATAGTTATACAGCAGAGCTAGTCTCGTGCATGTGTCTTTGAATTCCATATAGCACTACTGGAGTCCTGAGGTAGAAAAGTACATAAAGAATGCTGTCCCTGTCTCTCTTACTGTGGGAAAAGAAAGTAAGATCCTCTCTGTTTGTGTTGTCCTTGCGCTTTTGTTATGGACGTTATCGATATTGAATGGCTGCAGCTGTAATAAGGTGCTTTTCTGTGATGGGAGCTCTTACAACAACTCTGCACAAGGCAGGATACTGGCTTGGAGGTAAAATTTTAAGAAGGGAATGCAACTGGGTCACCCTGGATATACATCTCCTAAAGGTCTCTCCCCTTAATCAATGTAAAATATGCAAGCATAAAATACATATTCAGGTTTAATAGATATTTGTTTTGCTAGGGTTAGCGAGTTCTTCAGCCTTTTGCAAAGTACTGCAGCTTGAGCTAATGCTTAGCTTCTTCTGGTATGGGACACTAAGATGTGACTGCTTTAAAACAAAAACACTTGGTTTAGGATATCCCACTGTTATTGAAATATGATCTTTTAAAAAGTCTGAATCCCATTGGCAATTGAAGGATATATTTAAGAAATCCTTCAGCTAATCTATAATATTTCCATTTTTTTGTAATCATGCAGCTCTCAGATTTGGTAGAGTGACTGCAAATGATCAGTTAAAAAATATCTGATTATACAGTAATCAGATTGCACTACTATTGCAGTGCAGAGGGAGCCAAATAGGAGGAAGATTTGTGAGCTGTCATTTCTTTTTATTTCTAAAGAGACAGGAACTCTGAGTTCACATCATTTAATAAATAATAAATTTAACATCATGTGTCCAATACGTCAGTGAATATCACTGTTCTCCTTGGATATATCTATTGATAGCCTTACAATACTAATATGAGGCATGAGCTTCATAGAAAATGTCTTGGTACTGACGGCAAAATAAAAACAGATACTTTCAGAAATAAATACTTTTAAATTACGTGATATTGTTTATAATCTGTTTTTCAAAACTGATTACACTTACATGCTCAAATGAATGGCTCCTTTGTTAGAATGCATAGATCCAAACTGTAGGAAAGTAGAAAAATACATCAATGTCCTTCAGCTACACGTAGATTTCAGACATTTCCATTAAACACCACTAGTAAAATACAGCATATCCCTGCTTAATTTTTTTTTTGAGTAGAGTATAATATAAACTTTATTCCACTGCTGTTATAAGACCAGATGGTAGCTCAGGCTGACTGCCAAAAGACTGTCTCATTTGTGAATATTTTCGTATGTTCAGTGTCGTGTGCTTGGTTCATTAAAAAGAATATCAAATGTGATTCGCTTCTGGTGTGAACAGTGCTTGGAAGGCATTCCTAGCAAAGGATGAACTTTGGGATATCCATTCTGTTCATGGAACTGCTCCTCTAGTGTTAGATGATAATGCTACTGAAAAGGATCCTTCTCTTAAAGCACAAAAATTGCAAAGCTTTTCTTGATACAATAATATTTGAAATAATCAAATATAAGAATCACCTACATTGAACAGACTTCTGTTTTAGTCTCTCTCAGGAATCTTTAGCTTTTTCTTAGGACTTTCAATTCTTCACTGCTATAGCAAAAAAATTGAAATCAGCTTCTTAATACCATTTCAAAGACTGGCTCTTGAGGTGAGGATTCTAGGGTGAACTATATATGTAGATGTCAGTTGTGGTTCTCAAGAGAGTGAAGACTGGTGGTGTAGGCTTACTGCAATTCAGAATGCGGCTCACATGTGAGTAAGAACTTGTCTTAGAGACTGTAAACTTGACAATTTTCCCACAAATTTGACCTCAATTGCTACATTTCATCCTTACAATTATGCACAGGAAGTGGTGGTTTTCTGTTGAATATAGTGAATCAACTCCAGAGCCCGTTTAGCCAGAAGCTTCAGTATCTATCTATCTATCTATCTATCTATCTATCTATCTATCGATCGATCGATCTATCTATCTATCTATCTATCTATCTATCTATCGATCTATCTATCTATCTCCTTAAAAGTCTTTTAAATAAAGCAAGTTTATTTCAACCCTGAACAAGCCAGTGCATTTAGGGATATAAAAATGAGTTTGCTTTTTAAAGACAGAATTCAACCTGGCGGCTGTGACACCCAACCCAAACATTTTGCACTGAAATGGAAATGTGTAGCAAATTTGGGTCAAAGGATTCTGGGGCACAAGCACCTCTTGTTTCTGTCCTCTAAAAGCCCACACACACTCTTTTTTGAACTCCACTTAATCATCTGGAAAATCCACTCACTTCTCATCCTGCTCTCTATAAGCTCTATCAGCTTCCCAATCACCCTTTTTTTTTTTACATTCAGTAATTTCTCACATCATGTTCAGTTGTTCGTCATTAGCTATGTTAGCAGTTAGCTAATTCTCAGGCATAGCTGTCTGTTTACTGTACTGCTTACTTGCCTTCATTACTTGAATGTGAAATTATACTGATGGGGTGCAAATACTGCTGAACAGAACAGATTGCAGCTGAAGAAGTTTCCACCCATACACAGTATACACTTCATGAATATAGGGACACTCAGCTTGTTTTTGTGAAGTGGTGCCATTAGATCAGATATGTAGAATTACCCCAGCTTTTGAAATTCTGCAGCTGCTACAGGCAGAACAAGAGAGCTTTATAAAGCTGTTAAGCTAAAGTTTGTCAAAACAGCTGAGTGTTAAATCATGACATGCGTATTAGACCTTGGCAAGCAGAAATAACCTTTTCTAATGTCTACACTGAGACTGAAGGGGAACTGTAGGGGAAACTCTAACTACAATGTTAGTGTTGCTACTGTTCTTTCTCAGATGTTCGAGGTGCTGATGCTTTGTAGTGTCCCAATTGTCTACTTGTCATGTTCGTCTGTGACTGAAGAGCCAACATCTCTGTCACGTTTTCATTTTTCTCTCTTTCATGATTTCTTGCTTGTTTCTCTATCTGCATTATTAGAACCACAGAATGGTTTGTTTGGAAGGGAACTTAAACATCATATAGTCCAACCCCCATGCCATGGGCAAGGATGCCACCCACTAAATCAGGTTGCACAAAGCTTTATTCCAACCTGGCCTTGAACACTTTCAGGGATGAGGCACCCACACCTTCCTCTGGGCAACCTGTTCCATTGTCTCCTCATCCTCACAGTAAAGAATTTCTTCCTAGTATCTAATCTAAACTTACCCACCTTCAGTTTAAAGCCATTCCCCCTTATCCTGTCACTCCACACCCTTGTAAAAAGTCCCTCTCCAATCTTCTTGCAGGCCCCCTCTACGTGCTCCAAGGCTGCTGCAAGGTCTCTCTGCAGCCTTTTCTTCTCCAGGCTGAAATACCACAATCTCACCCTGACTTCATAGGAGAGATGCTCCAGCCCTCAGATCATCTTTGTGGCTCTTCCCTGGAGCTCCTCCAACAGGTTCAGGATTCTTTTATGCTGACGGCCCCAGAATTGAATGCAGTACTCCAAGTGCGTCTCCAAAAGTGAAACAGTTGGCAGAGCAAGGAAGACACCCCCAAAACAGATGTTCTGCTTTCTCTGCTCTGGGCCCACTGAAGTCTTATGAAGACCTGTGATTTATACAACTTTCCACTCAAGATTTCCATGGTTCAAAATTATCTTCCACACAACTAAAGAATAGATACCTGGGGATAAATTTCTTTTCTTTTGTGTGTAGTCTCCTAGCAGCAGTCATTTTGCCATTACTAAACCATTTATATCAACGTAATAAACATTGCTTTAAATTAATGGTATGGTTTTCAAGACTTACTCTGTTTCCTTGTTTTATGCTGTGCCATATTTTCTGCAAAAAATGACAGCATGAATATGTTGTCAGATAACTGTTTTGAATACTAGCAATTTACCTAACTTGTCCAATTTGTTTACACTTTAGCAACATGTTAGTAACTAATGTATCCTGTGCAACTCACCAAGTTATGGAGAAAAACAATGTGCTGCGCTTGCCATGGAAAATGCCTTGAGTAGTATGTAAAGAATATTCAGAATGAAAGTGAAAATATCTAGTTAGGTTTGATGAACTGTATCACTTGGTTTATTACTGAAGTAGACTCCATTTCTGCAAGCTTCTCAAATTCTCTAACTCACTCACATTGTGTGAGTCAGAGATTTTTAATGACATGATTGGCAACTATCATTTCATCTCCAGAAGTTCTTCTACAGGTGATTCTAGCATGAAGCTGAAATCACAAACCTTAGAAACACAGAATATATTCTATGGAAAGTGTCATCCCAACTGAACCATTTTAACCATATATTTTAAGTCTGTATCTACATCTATATATATATTCAGCCAAGAGTTTCTTAAACTTTGGGTTGATATTTTGAGGGATTATGTGTTATACCTCTTGTCTGAGAAATACTTAGGCACTGTCATTTTGTTCTGTGGGAAACAATATAATCTAGCTCTCAATTAATGTTGTAATTAGACCTAGATATATGAATGTGAAGCTGTAATTAATATAAATAGCAATGGTTATCTGTATCTAGGTCATTGTCCCATGCTTGACAGTGTCTGAGAGGGGATGTGAAGAATATCTTTTGCATCTAGCAGTTTTTTTCTTCCTTAATTCTGTCAAGCCGCTCTTTGAACCAGTCTGCAGGTCTGCTACTACTTGCATCAAGTGCCTGAAGATCCATACTCAGTTTACCTTGTGCCTTCTGCAGAAGAAGGCCACCCTTCACAGAAAACACCAGTAAACTTTGGGAGTCTTTGTCATTTAAAGGGAATACAAAGAGCTTGGCTAGAATGAAGTTACTGGACAGATTGACAGCAGTAAAGTTAAAGAGCTGCTAAACTTGCACTTCTGACCTAAGCTCAAAATCAGTTCAAGACAAGAGTCCTGGGAAATAGTATACTTACCTTATACTTAATTTTCTGAAGACAACTAGCTGTTCTGCGGGATGCCAGGCCATGTGAACCTCTGATCTGACTTAGAATACTCACAGGGGCTATAATCTTACCAAGAAAGACCATGAAGGCACTTGTTCACTATTTTGATTGTGTGGGAAATTGTCACTCTATCTGACCTTCTTTCGTAACCTATTCCAGGCTGTTTTTTTAAATTAACTAGAATCACACTTTTGCATAAGGAATTCCATGTTTTGATCTCATGCTGCTGTCTTTAGTTTTTGTTCTAAATTATCTTATTTTTTTAAGAGGGGCATGGAAAAATCAGAACTCTGTGACTTACTAAACAGCCAGCGGAAAGTGAATCCTGAAATGGCAGTTAGGGAAGAAACAGGATTAAATAAATGCTCTACAGATTGCTTTTCAGTCAATATTAGATAAATAGACATCAGCAACTGTTGGAGGTACTGAGAGATGCATATATTAAAAATCCCCTAATATTAGATATGCCAATGCCACATTTATTCTTTAAGTCAGCAGGAAGGCCCACAGCATTATGATGTGTAATTCAGCACTTTTACCTCTGTCAACTTCATTACCTGAACTGGGAACTAGCCTTCAAATTTCCAGAGACATTGTATATTGATGAAATGCTTTCAGACAAGTACTTACTTGTATCTAACGCTACTTTTGCTGTTAGAACTACTAAGGCAGTGGAAGCTCTTTATTAAACAGTTTTCAATCTTGACTGCTTTATTCAACATCCACTTAAGTGAAACTGAAGACCATACTGCATGCTGTCTGCTGATCCTTAACTATTGAATTCTTGAGGTAATACTTTCTTAAAATACAGGCAAGGTAACATGCTGAAAAAAACATTCTGTTAATAGCATTTTAATTATATTTAATACTGTTTCCCCACAGTTTCCTCTATGAAGTACATTATTTGTGTTCTTGTAACTTAGTAAGAATAAGGAAATTAACTGTAGATATTCCTTTTAAATCACGTTTTTAAAGAATACCAAATATACAGAACCCAATCAAAATGCTCCATTGACCTTTCCTTAGAGACTGATAATTAAAGAGATATGCTTTGTTTCTATCTTCCTACTTTCAAAAGAAAAGAGCAACTTGTGCTCTCTGTCAGGGGCTGAAAGTCTGATAGTCTGATTTTGAACCTGTTACAGAGATCTAAGTAGAATTTCTCAAGCTTTAGACAGCTCTGGTGTGCTAGGAGAAGTGTAACACAGGCTTGCTTAAGCAAGTATTTCCCTTAATATAAGGAATAACATCCCCAAAATGTTTCATCACCAAAAAGCTTTGCTTGGTAGGTGCTTTTTTGCCTTCTTTCCTGAACTGGTTATGGCTGGAATAGATCATAAAAGCTGATGTGGGACTGCATTTTGGATTTCTCCTGGAAATAGTGTTGATAATACAGAGGTGTTTCTGTTATTGCTGTGCAGTGCTTACACATGGCCAAGGCCTTTTCAGCCTGTCATACCCTCCTGCCAGTGAGTTGTCTGGAAATTCAAGCAGGTGTTGGGACGGAACACAGCTGGGACAGCTGACCCCAATTGATGAAAGGTATATTCCATACCATTAGACCTTATACTCAGCATAAAAATCTGGGCATTGTTGTCTGGGGGCCACTGCTCAGGGGCAGGCTGCTCATCAGTTGGCTGGTGAGGATCAGTTGTTTTCATTTGCATAATTTGTCTTTTTTGGGCTTTATTTCTCTAATTTTTAAATTTTCTTTTTCATTACAGTATATAAAAATAATAATTGTTGTTGTTGTTGTTGTTGTTGTTATTATTATTATTATTTTGATTATTATTATTATATTTCTATTATTAAACTGCTCTAATCTCCACCATAAGTTTTCTCACTTTCACCCTTCTGTTTTGGTGCAAGAAAAGTTAAGGGGACGGACATGAAAAAATTATTTACCTTCCCTTTACGTTTAACCACTCCCATTCCACCAATAAGGAGAGACAAATATGAGTAGATAGAAGTGGAAAAACAACAGTTTACTTTAAAAAAAAGAAAATAATAAAGAAAAAAAATCGCAACAGGCAAGAAAAATTACAATAAAAAATACCAGTTACAAGGTAACTTGCTGGAATCTCAAGGATTCCCCAGGAACCAAGAGAAACCACAAATGGCGGAGAGCCCCCACCCCAAGATGGCGCCCCCTGAAGACAGCTGCCTGTGGAGACACAAAGACAAAGATGGCGGCTGCCCTCATGGCTCTGCCCACCATGCGTAGAGAGACAGAAAAAAGAGAGCAAGAAAACCCACAGAAACCGAATCTCCACAACTGCAAAACACCCTTTTCCCCCCAAACAACAAGCAACAGAGAACATTGACAAAACAAAAAGTAAACCTGGAGTCCAAAACCAGTCTTATCTCTGTGCTGGCAGCATCTGCATCAACAAATGTGGCTGACACACTCCGGTGGCTGGAACTCAGTCGGTGGCTGGAATTCACTGTGGGACCATGTCTTTTCCTTGTCAGAAATGGCCAGCATCTGGCTGGGCTGATGGCACAGAGTGGGACTGTTCTGCATTTCCTGGCATAAAGCTGCATCGGTAGATAGGCACCTGCAGAATTTGCTTTGGAGCAGCTGAGAACTGCAAGATGCAGCCTCTTGGAAAGCCCACCCAAAGCACCCACCTTGGGGAAAAAAAAAAAAAAAAAAAAACAAAAAAGGGAAAAAAACCAAGGGAAGCCTCCTCCTGCACTGCCTCAGCTCTCTTCCTTTAACAACAGAAGGGAAAAAGCAACAGCCAAGAGGCAAGACAGCTGTGCCTGAGTGATCCTGACTTTAAAAAGAACTGGCACCCCACTCCAGTCCTGCAATTCTGTTTCCAGCTGCAGGGTCTTAGAGAGACAGTAACGATTTTGGGCACAGATAAATATAGAATAGGGTAACATTTTGCGTTTCCGAGGACACCTTCCTATTCTCTTCCCCCTATCCTGCTGGGGGTGGGCAGGAATGAGAGAGAGCTGCAGTTGACATCTGGGATTTAACTACTTGTACTGCATGTCCTCATACTGTTTCATACCTAAAACATTCACTATTGTTGCTCACAAAATTTCTTTTGAGAGAATGAATGCGAAATGTTGAGACACTGCAAAGGGAGTTTCCAGGTCTGAGCGGATCCAGGGTAGATTAGCTGCTCATTTTTGAACTCTGAGAAACACTGGCCGTCAAGGTCTCAGTAAAGGTTTCAGAGACTGAATGTGTTTGTAACCTCTCCACAGCTGTTATTATCAATACTGTAGGGCTGCTGTTATCAGTACTGTAGAGCTGCTGTGGTCTGGCTTTCGATGAAACCAGTACACAAGTGGTTGTTTTGTTAGACAGTGTAAACGTCTGTTTTTAATGCTAAATCTACAGTCAAGTGTTAAAACCAGTTGAAACCTAGGTTTTTATGACCTACATATGGCATGACATGAAAACTGATGCTCAGTCTTTTAGGGAGTAATGTTATAAAAAGTTTTTCTAAAAGAAGTCTTGGTCAAGTTCCATTTCACCTGTGAAATACATGTCTCAGTGGGCAGGATGATGGAGCATATTTTTTAAATTTGGCATTGCTCACCATCACAGCTAAATGATATTGATCTTCCTTTCTGCCTCTATTACACTTCCTAGTCATAAAGATGGTGTTACTACAAAAAATAGTAATTTGGCTTCTATATTTCATTATGCTATGTTGCCTCACTCTTTCCTACTTTCTTCATAACAGCAAGATAAAATGGTTTGTGGTGCTCACTGTTCCCCAGGTGTCAGTGATGAGCAGAAGGAACTGCTTTAAAACATGCTGAAATAATGGTGTGCCTCATGGAAAACTGTCACTCAAAGGATGGACCTAGGAAGCCCCTTCCATTTTAGGACTGTGGAAGCCTCAGTCTGATATTTGATCCATACTTGCTGGAGAGCAGCACTGCAGAAAGATACCTAGAGGTCCTGGTTGATGCCAAGTTGAATATGAGTCAGCAGTGCCATGGCAGCCAGGAGAGCCAATTTGGGTAGTAGCAGGCACAACATCATTCACCCCTCAAAGGAGGTGAATGCCCTGCTTTGCTCTGCACTGGTGAGGCCCCACCTTGAGTGTTGTGTGCAGTTTTGGGTACCACAATATGAAGGATGTAAAGCTGTTAGAGATCATCCAAAGGAGGGCTATGAAAATCGTGAATGGTTTAGAGGGGAAGCTGTATGAAGAGCAGCTGAGGGTCACTATCAGGACTTAAGAAATGGAGCCAATTTATTTCAAAGCACTGTCAAAGGAGGAAGCTCCCACAAGATAAGCCACCACAACAGGCACAGACGGCAAGTAGGAAAGTGTTAATTTCAGGCCTACATGGAGGTGAAAACTTTGGAATTAGCACACCAGACAAGATTCCACTGTGCAGACTGTGAGAAAAGCCTGGATGCAACAAATGGAGGATGCCAGGCCTAGTGAGGCAAATCTGGATAACCTATACAGACAAAAATTCCCATCACAGCAAACCCTGGGAAAGGAAGCAACTGCTTATACACGTGCCATTCCAAGTTGTGGTAACAGCTTGTGCATCTCTAGGTACGCAGGACTTGGACTGTATAAAAGTGGTACCTCCAGAACAACACTCTGGGGACACCCACCACTGCGATGAGCAGAAGAAGGGCCAGTAGGATGCCACAGGAACCCACATGATGGTGACTGTACCCTCCCTCTTCTCTCTCCCTCTCTCTCCCTCATCTCTATCCCTTTCTCTCCCTCTCTTTCCCCCTCTCTCTCCCTCTCTCTCCCTCTCCCTCCTTCTTTTCCCTCTTCTCCCTCCTTCCCTCTCTCTTCTCCCACACCATCTACTATTAAATAAAATCTGTACGATTGACTTTGTCATATGGTCTTGTTTGCACCTTAATTTAGGCAGAGACACCTTTTAATATCAAGACTATAATATTATTTCAGGAGTGGGATCCTAACATTATTCCAGTGGATAATAAAGGTTACTTGACTTGTTCAGCTTAGAGAAGAGGAGACTTACACGAGACCTCTTTGCAGTCTACAGCTGCTGCACAAAGGGAAGTGTAGGAGCAGACACTGATCTCTCTGGTGTCCAGTGACAGGACCTGAGGGAATGACCTGAAGCTCTTCCAGAGGAGGTTTAGGTTGGATACTAGAAAAAGGTTCTTCACACAGAGGGTGGTTGGGCCCTGGAACAGGTTCCCCAGGGAAGCGATCACAGAAACAACCCTCACAGAGTTCAAGAAATATTAGGATAGCACTCTCAGGCTCAGAGGTTGTCCTGTGCAGGGACAGGAGTCAGACTTCAATGATCCTTAAAGGTCCCTTCCAGTTCAGGATATTCTATGATTCTGTTCTATGACACCAGGGCATGAGGCTGGGGATAAGACTGGAAAACTTTTAGCAGGGGTCATGAAAATTCTTGTCTTATTTTTTGTCTTTGATAATGATTTCCTTTGTTCTGCATGCAGAGTAAAGAACATACTGTGAAAATAAGTAGTGCTTCCCTGGGTTCTTCCAAATGAATCTCCATATGGCTTCCAAGATATGGTATTTGAGTAAAAGACTTTTGTGTTTGTAAATTATCTGTTTCCTTCCTAACAGTCTTTTCTGCTTAGAGAGGAAAATACACTACAACTTATTGTATTTGATTCTTTCAAAGAACATGTTTGAATTTATATATGGAATTCTTTAGAAGGTGCTAGTTAAAAAAAAAATCTTTCCTTTGCATTAAACACAGCTTGGATGGTTATTTTTGCAATTAAAGGAATTTCTTGAGGTAGTGTGATATAATGTGTATGACTTGAAATACCACTTTCCTCTCAAAACACCAGGATAAAAACTTCTTTTAACAGTTTCATTTTGGCAAGTGGCAATATTTCAGAAGGGAGACAGAGGGGGAGATTGTAAATTGAAGGTTGTTGCACTGATGCCATAGACCTTCTTCAGCAAATCCTCCTCTTGCTGAACTGCTGGACTACTGTACTCTGTCTGCAGCAATCACGTACTGCTCTTTGGTGTAGGGCTGTTAACATAGACTGGGAGACATGATATTTAGGATCCTGAGAGCACCTCTTCCTCGAAAGATGAAGTCACACCTGATATATTTTTGCTGTTATTCAAAAACAAGTAAAGAAGTATTTTAAGAAAAAAAAGCTCAAGGTTCTTCTGACAGTTATCCACCATAGAGATGACTTCAGGGACATAGAGAAGACCCAGTCTGACGTTCAAGTGGAATTAGAAGAGTCTGAGAAAGCACTGCAGAATGTGAAATGGGATTTAGTGGAAGAAATTACTATTTTTTACTACTTCTTCCCCCACTTTCCCCCTTTCAGGGAATTACATGCCCTAAATAAAGTAAGTCAGAAAAATATCTCATATATATGTATATATATATAAATACACATAAAATATATTGAATATAATAAAGTTCTCTGATCTTTTTGATTGTGTTTTGGAACAGGTCATCTCTGTTTCCACACGTGTAGGCATATGCATCTTTGATTTCATATGACATACTTGCTATCCTATTTCTCATTAGCTGAGGAAACTTACCTGGATAAGAGTAACTTGTAGAAAAACTTCACTCAATAGGAGTGTGAGCATGTACTCTTTCTTCCAGAAGTTTATACTACTCTGACTATTGGAATATGTAGAATGATTATGATATTTTAAAAAAAAAATTTAAAGAGAAGTGTTTAAATAAAATTCTAAGTTGTTTCAAAATGGTATAAAAGGGTTACTGTGAGAAATGACAGCTGTACATAATCCTTTGAATTACTGTAAAGCATGACTTATGGAATTTCTTGCTTGATCTTCTAAATCCTTTTTTAATTCCATGTCCCATGAATGCAAATAGACTTTCATTCTAGACATTCAGTGTCCTACACATTTTCTATAAAATACTTCTAGAAATAATTTTTATGGCTTTTGAATTAATGTAAATGTATCATAACGATTCATTTCTTTAGTATTTATTTATTAATTGTTTGACTATCACTTTTAAGTGGTGCCAAAACTTGACTGAATAACTAAATATTAAGATAGCCATGTGGTTTTGTTGACTTAGAATGCCTATCAAACAATTACTAAGCTTTGGTAACATGTTAGTTTCAGAGTTCTTAGCCACTTTTTAAAATAATTCTTTAGGTATCTTTGATTTTCATACATATTCCTAAGCTAGAACCAGTGTGATTAAAGTTTGACTTTATGCAGTAATATCTTTAGGACTTCTTTATATTAGGTGAGTTTCAGTTAAATTGCTTTTTACCAAAGCATTCATTGTTTTATTAAATAGTTACCAACGTGGTGGTAAATGTATTTAAGCAACAAATAGCCTGTATTTCTTTGATCCTTGTTTTACGGATTTGTTTTCCTAGCTTGTGTTTCTTGCTCCTTGATCTTAGGTACATCAAGACCACTTAACAAGTTACACAGGTACTCTAAATACTTGAATGAACAAACTAGAACACTAGTTCCTCTTTTATTGTGGGACTAATGGATCCTTGTTTTACGGATTTGTTTTCCTAGCTTGTGTTTCTTGCTCCTTGATCTTAGGTACATCAAGACCACTTAACAAGTTACACAGGTACTCTAAATACTTGAATGAACAAACTAGAACACCAGTTCCTCTTCTATTGTGGGACTAATGGACAGCTACACTTCAAAAACAAAACTGCTATAGCGCTCTATTCTGCTTTCATGTAAAAGCCAAAGTAGACAGGATCTGGTTTTGGCATGGATAATGGATGTTTATTAAATTTAAACATAGCACTGTGGGAAGACATTGCCTGCACATTCGGAGTCAAAGTGGTGCTGACAAACTGAAAAGTGTGGGAGTAACTGCTCAGGTATGTAGAGTATGTCTGTAGGATTGCTTGAATTAAGAACCAAGTATGAGTACTGAATGCTGCAGTAAAATGCAAGAATCCAACACTGTGCTAGGGTCCTTATGAAAGGGAGTTTGGACTACAGGATGAAGTAATCTTTATCTTTCCTCCAGCAAACATTATTTTGGGTATTGCACATAGTAAACCTTGCACATGCATGGAAAGGAGCTCAGTGAAACAGCAGGGACAGTTATTTTCTCTAAAATTCATGATTTCTGAGGAAATTTGACTTTAAAGAACAAAGATTGAGATTGTCTTCATTCACAAGATGTGCTGATTCCATGAAGAAGGGAACAGTGTGTTCATTAGCCAAGATAAGATGTGACGTTTTGACAAAAACACCTTTATGACAATTTGAAACACTAGGAAAATATTTTAATAGCAGCTTTAAGAAGAAGTAATGCTTGCAATATGTAATATGCCTTGGGAACCTGTGGTCTCTGTCTTGGAGGAAAGAACTTTCTAGGAACACTATAAACACAAATCTGTAGGAAAAAAAGTCAAGATAATTCCATTTCCAGTTTTCAAAGTTCTTTGATTAACATCTCTTTTGACTAGTTGCTTAATCACAGTACTACAGAGAACACTTCCACATCTGTTATGTTTTTTGGCTGTTCTGAAATTTCTCCATCTATAAAAAACTCAACCAAACCTCTATGCGAATGCTGGAACTGGCAATGTAATTGAAACGCAACAGAGTAAAATGTATGGGTATTATAACCTGCAAAATTATTTTCCTAAGATATATATATACCAGGAAAATATATGCTATCTGGAATAATGTTTAGGTGGCATTTCAGCTTTTTTTTCCATAGTTTGTTCTTTCCAGTAATTCAACCATCTTGTGAATGGATTGTATCTTTCTTTCTGGTTCTGTTGAAAGAAAGCTTGGTACCATGGGGGTAGAGAGAGACTCAGAACTGTCACCTGTCCGAACTCATTATCACAGTCACAATGCGTGTGATGCTTTCAGTAAAGAAAACTTTTGTATAGTACAGCACCAAATAACAACCTCTGGTGAAACTTAGGAAATTACTTTTTTCTTTTAATGTGCAGTTGCACATCTAAGATTCATGAACTAGCTGGTTTAGTCTTTATAATATAACCTGATAACTGTATATCACTCAGAGCACTAAATTGGTATGTCATGCAGTAGCAAGACAAAATGCATTGTAGAAATGTATTGCATTAGCACTGTTATCTAATCAACTAAGCTTGTATTCCCATCAGGGAAAGAAAATCTACTTAATTTGACAAGGTCTGCTTTACCCCAAACCTGTGCTGATTGGCATTATTTATATTAGAGTCATCTAAGTCTGAATCAAACTCTCACTAGCCATCTTGTTATTTTGAGATTTATGTCTTCCTGTAATTACCTTGCTCATCCTATTTGTCCTTTTAAATATTGAATCTTCAGTGAGGTTTCTTCCTGCTCTATTAATTTTTGGTTTTTGTGAACATCTAAGGGCTTGTGGAGAGTAATATTTAGAAGACAGATAGCCGAGGAAAAAAAAGAGGTGGATTACTTAGTTAAAATTTTTTTACATAGTGGGTTTTTCAGAACATATGCTTTACAGTTTAACTTATTTCTAATATGTTCCTCAATTTCTGCAGGGTGGAAAACAATTTACTGTAGTAAGTGTACAAAATTGAAAATGCACAATACCTCTGTTGAGATTTCATTTGTTGTACATGAAGTGGCCAGTACTAGCCATGGGATATAGAAGGAATGAAAAAATTAGTTCCAAAACTAGGCCTATTAGTTCTGCTTCACATCTAAGCAGGGGTGTAACTTTCAGACAGTATAGATTTTTTTTACTTCTGCCTGTGGTCTTGTGGATGTCATATAAAATATTAAAACATTTGAAGAGTTAATTACTCCGTACTTCATCCCTGTCAAGGTTTAAGAACAGCACTGCCCAACTTAGTGCCCCCCATGCCCCTTCCCAAGACTCTCACAAACCAGAAGGTGCTTGCAGTCATACCTCCTTCATGGTTGCCTCCTAGTCCCTGCTTGGGCAGCTATTTGTTTCTTCCCTGCTTGGGGCCCTTGCCCTTCTCTGGGTGAATAGTTCTGCTCCAGCATTTCTCCTGGTCTTTTGTCCATTCTTCCTGTGAGTATTTCTTTTTTCTCCCTTGCTTCTGCTTGGGTGCCCCTCCTGTCCTGCCACTATGGCTTGTGCTGCCTTCATTCCTCAATGTCCTGCCTGCTTAAGTGTGACTTCCTTGTGTCTCCTCCTGAATGTCCTCCTACCCTCATACTGTTTCTTCTTTTTCTTCAAACTCTGGTGGTTTTCTCTTCATTTCCTCTTTTTAAACGATGTTTCTGCAAAGGCTCCACAAACTCCTCTGCCTGGGTCAGGTTTGCATGGTGCATGGTGTGTCTGTTTTGCCCATAGAGGAGCCATGTGGAACTGTGTCTGACATCATCAGAAACAGAAATGTTATGCTTCATGGCTTAAATGTTGTTATGAAGGACTTTTGCCCATTATGGCAAAACTATGTATAAAGAAGCTGTGCCCACTGAAGTCCACTCCTCCTTGAAGATGCCTCCTAAGGGGAACTTCAGACTGTGAGTTAAGCTGCCTAAGGAAACTGGAGATAGAACAAAGGTGACACTATTGTTCAATTATCTTAGGTCTCAGGAGAAGCAAACAAGGCTGAGGGAGAAGAATGCATCCACAAGAAAGCCAAACCCAGCAGCTGTCCTGAAAATCATCCCTGGCTGGGTTAGGGATGGGGAAGGTCATAGCCCACAGAATCACCTGCTGAAGCCAGGTTTGCACACACTCTCCCACAACCAAGGGGAGAGAAGGAGAGTTTTGTGTGTGGCATAACCTCTGGTCAGAGGGATTGAACACCCATCCTTCCTAACACAAACTGGCTCCATCGTAAAACCCCCCACCTCAGGAAGGTCACATGCACACAAGACATTCATGTGAGGGGCAGCTGAGGAGGTTCATAAACTCTCAAATACCCGTGAAGTGTCCCCCAGACTCACTCCTGATGCCTCGCACCACAGCACTGCATGTGATGCAAAGTGATGCAACTGATCCAGAGTATGGTGCAAGAGACAGTGTCAAAGTGGCCCCCCACCAGGAAGGTACCTGGATGTTCCCACCTGGACCAAACATATATTAATTCATTGGACTCTGTGTTTTTTGGGGGACTCTCATTACCAAGAAGACCAGATGGAGAGGATGAACAGGATGCCATTTAGATCCACGTAGTGGTGATATTTTCTACTTAATCTGCTGCTGTCACTCTCTTTCTTGCCCCCGACCTCTTTTTCTATTTCCTTCTCTCTCTCTCTCTCTTTTTCTCATATACTGTTAAATAAAATCCATACTACTGACTTTGGCATATGGTTTTGTTTGGACCTTAATTCAGCCAGAGGAATCTGTCTAAAATCTCCTTCTGCAGATGCCACCCCTGCTGTACCCCACTACCAACATCTAGACAGTTCCACCCTTTGCAATATCATCTCAATATCGGACACTGTTAATATGGTGTTAATTCATTCATATAATGATTTGTGTTGGCTTGCAAGTACTAGGTAAAAGTGAGAATTTCTCTCTGCCTCTGTACACTACTTTCTCTGCTCATCCTCTTGTCTGTTATGTGAGGGTCTTAGTTTTTTGTTCCTGGATTTCTTGAATTATTTGTGTTAATGTTTTGGTTTTAGGGGTTTTTTTTCCAGGCAGCCAGCATGAGGGTTTTCAACCATGTGGGAGAAGTAAGGCGACAGCGAACTGTGACCCTCCTCCCTAGTGCTTTGCAGCTTCATATGCTCTGGCTGGCACCAATGGCTGACCCTGCCACACCCCTTGGTCACTCACAGACTGAGTGCACAGCACAGGTGAGCTGAAAGAAAGACAGGGAGTGTAGGAACTGGAAGAGAGCACAGGAAGGCACAGCATAATTGGGTGGTGGTGGTGCAGAGAAAGGAAGACTTAAGCAATGTGAATTAAATGCCATAGTTTTAGGTATGCATAGTAAAAAATAAAGTTTATATGCCTGATGTGTTTTCTGTGGTAGTATTATCTGGGCTTAGTGGCTATTTGTGTTTATATTTTGTGCCTTTAGTTTTTAATTCCATTGTACTAGACTGAATAACTGTCTATATATGTGCATGTATGTACCATAAATAGATCTTTGCCTGAAAAACTAGAACATAAAATATCTAATATTTACGATTTGATAAAGTGTTGCTACTTTCAAGTTCTCTGCTCTTCTTTAAAAACATCTGACTAATGACTTAAAAATTAAACCAGCCACTTCCTACCCCAACCCATCAGTGGTCGCCTATATAAATGTTTTGAAGATTAAAAAGTTTAATTTTATAAATAAGAAATTAATGCTTAAAAAATAACATACACGTTCAGTTGTTTTGGTTTTTTTTCTAATAACATATCACAGAGGAATAGCTGTAAAACAGGTATTAAGTCTGAAGGAAGCTCTACTGAAACTCTATGCACTGCATACTATATTTCTGTCACCAGCTAGATTTTTATTCACGAAGCTCCGAACTGAAGATGCTAGAGTCAAAAGATTAATAGCGTCTTACTTTTTTACTCTAGAATGATTTTTTTTTACTTTCATAGAATTAACCATACAAACAGAGCAACAAATTACTATTGTAAGTAAACTAATTCACTTTAATGCCTTTTTGTTCAACAATCATGTTCATAAAACTGGAGGAAAGTAAAGCAGAATAAAGTATTCTTTTGCATTTTATACCTTAATGTACTTTTAAAATGCGTTTCCAAAATAAAAAAAAAAAGAAAAACTAATTATTTCTTGCTTGATGGGCAAAATACCTAAGTTTAGTCAAAATCACCCATATTCGTATTACAAACATTCACTTATGAACAAATAGGACATCCAGGAATGGAAAATCTCTTTCTTTTATAATGGGAGGAATAGCAAAAAGCATCAGGTTACTAAGAGTACCTGGTAGTTCAGATACACCTGATCTCTAAAAATTATTAATGAAGAAAAATTAAGTAGACTCCTACTGTTGTGGTGAAGGGCGAGGGGCCAGAAAGCCCTTGTGTAGGAGGGACCTCTTGTTGGTGGGTTAGCTCCGAGGTTTAAGACCACTCCCTGACACAGGATGAAGCGTCTCCCATCAGCCATTGTGGTTTTATGCAGATTTGGCCTGTCTGGTTGGCCTGCTGACCCTACGCCCCCTTCCCTCTCCCCACTGGTTGTTATTGTATCCCCCCGCCTTCTCCCCGATCCTGTATCCTCAGATCATTGGCTGCTGCTGCTCTGCTGGCCCCCTTTCTGTAATCCCTTATAAGTCTGTACCTGAGCCCACCTCGTCCTCTTCTCGCCTCTAGACACCTTTGGATAAAGCTTTCCAGACCTCTACATGAGAGAGCCCTCCACTTCTTGCCTCTGGTGACGCATGAGCCATTCTGGCTTGAGCATGAGCATGTGATTCAGTGCCAAACCAATGGCACGGGTAGGGTAAGTTGCTGCGAGGTGCCAAGGCTGCACCACCGAGGGCACCTGCCAGCCCCAAGGTGCTGTTGGTATAACGCATGCGGCTTGACCCCCCCCGCCACACCGCACAGCGTTATCCTACTTAAGCACTAATCCCAAGATTACATTAAGTCAAACTAGAGAGGAAAACTAATGTGACTTGAATGTGAGTAAATTATCTTTCATAGAACAATTTCTGAGTAACAGAAGTTATTGAGAATTACGTGCTCAGCTATTCAATGAAAAAGAGAAAGGGGCAGAATAAAAAAGTCAACTGGAGATTTACAACATATTTTGAGGCAATTAAACAGTAAGTTGATTTCCTAAAAGAAAAAATAGTAAAGCAAAGGGCTATGATTATTATCTGTGGGAAACAGAGGAGTAGAAACTTCCACAGGCACTAATGAGTTCAATTTACAACCCTGGAAAGAGCTTGGGTTGATGTAATGATAAAGGTATACAGACCTTAAGCAGAAGAATTATAAACCTATGTTTCTATAGTTATAAGTAAGAGTGTGTGTTGGGTGATACGGTGAAGGGTTTTAAAGTGTAGTAATGTGATTTTATAGTTTAAGTTAAGAATTTAGATCTTATAATGGAAGTATATGTGCATACGTGAGTTAACGAGTTATGGGTTAAAAAACAGCCACAATGCAGTAAAAAATACCAAAGGTGATAGGTTATAAAGTCAAAACAAAGCTTCATGTTAATTGCCTATTGGACCAGAAAGTTATAAATTGCCATGTAACTTTGAAACTCGTGACTTTCTTCTGTTATGGCGACTTGTTGCTTAAACCTCGGCCTCTGAGACTGATGCCTTGTTTGGTTTCTCAAGCAATAAATCGTGAATAACCGTGATGGTCCTGGTCTCTTGGATCAGGCTCTGACAATTATCTACACATATATATATATACACATACACATACACACACACACAATTCCATTTCTGATAAGGAAAATAACTATAATCATGGACAGCTCATAAGACTTAAACATATGCTTTAAATCAAGCATATCCATATTAAACTGAAGAGGCATACAGGCTGGTGCTAATGTCATAAATGTCATGGAATAAACCGATTTCTTTTGGGATAGAATATTAAGAGTGAGGAAAAACTATTCAAGTACAGCATTCACATAATATTGTGAAATTTGAATAATTATCACATAATTCAATTTTTCTTGTAACAAGGATGGTTCTTTTTTGCTTGCATTTAGCAACTATTTATTAGAGACTTATACCTTGATTTACTAAATTATAAGTAATGGATATTTTTATTGTTGTTGTTATTATGAATGATTGGTTTTGAGGAAAATATGACGTTTCTGAATTCGAGTTCTGTTGAAATTTATAAGCAGTCCTGCTCCTTTTCTACAATAGTTATGAAAATAAGTTTAAATCTTATTTTGACTGAGGAACTTGGAGCTGTTCACATTCAATATCTTTCATCCCTTAATTTTGGATCTTTTTTGCTGACTTTGAAAAGCTTTTTATAGTTTTTGCAAATATAAACATAGAATTTGTGAAGGTATATCATAATAGTAATGGAATCCTGAGCTAGTGAA
Organism: Edolisoma coerulescens; assembly: GCA_013397115.1. Lineage (NCBI taxonomy): Eukaryota > Metazoa > Chordata > Aves > Passeriformes > Campephagidae > Edolisoma > Edolisoma coerulescens. The sequence goes on from VWZW01004524.1 coordinate 192,720, forward strand.
GTTGCATTTCCAAGTTAATTGACTTGTTATGAAATTTAGACTAGAACCTCACTTTTTAAAAGATTATTTTTCTGCTGTGCAGCTAATGAGTCTGTCACTAAGACTGTTCATTATTTCTGAAGCAATAGGAAAAGTGAGTTGAAGTTGTCATTGTATTAACTATACAGGAGGATCTTCCAGAAACGGTATGCTGTCTATGCCCTCATTCAAAGTGTGTATGGGTTACCACATTCTTAAAAAAACAAGGCATTGGCAATGGCAGCATCACAAACAGAAAGAGGAAGGGTCTTTTCAAGAACGTTCTCAAAAGGGACCAGCAATTGCTTATGTAGCATACATACATCTGTCTTTTCCCTAAAAATTGTAGTTCTTACTATACTATAGCAACATTATATGTGCCATGACATAAAATTAGTCAGCATATCAGTCACATAATTGTAAAAGCACCTGCCAATTAAAAAAATGGTTGCAACCTTTTCTGTAGCTTTATGTTGATTTGTGCTCAGTGCAAGCACAGAGAAGGATAGGATTGCATCTTGGGCAGGAAGGTTGCAGCCTGATAATGCATGGCAATGACTTTGCTAACACCTTTGAAATAGTAGTCAATTACTTGAACTGGGATCTTTCACTATTCATACTATGTTACATCTATTGGAGGTAAGGTTGCCCAAGATGAAATTGATGGAAAACATATTTTAGGTTGAGGAAGATAATCATTGTCTGAAGAATAAGGATATAGGAAAAATCAAATCAACAGATCAAATAAAATAGAATAAAAAGCACATTATGATCCATCCTGACATGCCAAGTGTGGCATCTTTTCTGTACACTAGCAGATGACAGGCCAAGTAACTTAGCAAAGATGTGCAACGAGCAGAAACTGCAATGCTTCCTTATCCATGTCCTGGCAACAGAAGTTTTAATTTTATTCTTAGGCCACGTGAATGAGGGCTGTATTTCATAGGAGCAGAGAGCATCATATCAGATAGAAGTGACACATCTGTAGATGGGCAAATTTGGAAAGAAAGCGTAATGTAATAATCTGATAGTGCCCTAGTATGAACTCTGCAAATGCCAGCTGGTGACTGCCGATTGACAGGAGAACACACTGCCCTTTTCCCATCTTTTGTCAGCTGTTACCTGAGATGTAAGCCCCTTCAGAATAATGTGAAAAGAAAATTTACGAATATTTATGTTACTTAATGTGCCACGGATATTTCAGTTGTTTGGATTTACATGGGTAGTTTTTTTTCTGATTATTGTAACAGTTTTCAGTTGATTATGGTTTCTATTTTATTATGTTTCTTATGGTCTGTAATAAAAGAAAAAAAAAATAAGTTTAAAATACATTTAGTTGTTCAGAGTCTAAGAAGGGACCAGTTGAAAGTCCTGCCTCAGTGGCAGTAGATTGGTTATCAGAAATGTTGTCTATTTTTTCTAATATCCTTGCCTAGGGACATGTAGGGATTTCTCAATTAGCAAAGGTAAAATAAGAGTGACTTCTATCCTCTCCCCTTTTGTTTTGCTTTTTAGTTAATCACAATGTATTGTTTAATCTTGGTATGTATAAAATAGTGTTGTCCTAAGATACAACTCTTTGCAACCATTTTGTACATTTGATAGTACATGCTTAGTAGAACAAATTTTGTGGGCTATGAATTGAAACAAAAACTTTTGCTTCATAAATTCATAAATTAACCAGTTTACATGATGGGGAATCTGTGCTTCCTGATAGGATGCATTATGGCTTGTCTGTATATCAGTGTCCAGATGTCCCATTGTATTGGCTTGGCACAGCCAGGTTTTAGGAGTGGACCCATGTCAGGGAAATTCATGGAGAGCTCTCTCCCGTGGGAGGGACCCCACGGCCTCACAGGAGAAGACTCCTCTCCCGGAGAAGGAAATCTCGGTGATGAACTGACCAAACCCCCATGCCCTGTCTCCCCGCACTGTCAGTGGGAAGGAGGGAGGGGCTGTGGGGGGGAAGGTGTTCTAAGGGCTTATTTTACTTCTCATTATCCTCCTCTGATTCTTTTAGTAATAAATTCACTTTGCAACTTAAGTTGACCCTGTTTCGCCCTTGAGGCGTTTCTCCTGGTCCTTACCTCACTCATGAAGTGTTCATTAATTTTTTTCCTTTTCCCTCCTCTGGGCAGCTGTGGCAGGGAGGGTGAGCAAGTGGCTCTTGTGAGTGCCCGGCATTGGGCCAGAGTCAAACCACGACACCCACTCTCAGAAGTTTTATCACAGATTTAAACCTGCACAGCAGGTCTGTGTGGAATCACGGTTTTAGCATCTTTTAAAATCTGTTATGGTTAAGTTTAGGTGAATTCAGTGCACCTAGGGGAAGTTTTCATCCCCAGTCACCCAGATACCACTCTCAGAAGTTTTATCACAGATTTAAACCTGCACAGCAGGTCTGTGTGGAATCACGGTTTTAGCATCTTTTAAAATCTGTTATGGTTAAGTTTAGGTGAATTCAGTGCACCTAGGGGAAGTTTTCATCCCCAGTCACCCAGATACAAAGTCGGTGCACTCTAGAACAATGCGATCACAGTCCCTCACAGATGTCACAGCCCTCACAGTCCTTCACAGATGGGGAGATGCTGTGGATTCCTAGCCCTGGGTCCTGACAATAGTGAGTCTGGGTACATACTCCCAGTAGGTATATGCACAATATGCAGACTCAGTTTACCATTAACACATCAAAACAGGATTATGATTTTATGGGCATCACATACACATGAATGACACTCACAAAAATGTCAAAAAAACAAGAGCTCATCCTGTTTTCTCACCAATAATTTTGCTAGTAGATCTGTACTGAAGTGTACCCACAGTCTCTTATATGGTTTTTCTCAGGTAGCTAGGCCCTAGGCCTCTACTTCCTTCAGTATACAGTCCTCAGAACTCTTGTTCTACTTGCTGGCAAGTCCAGCTTGAAGTTTTTCTGTGTCTTGCACCCAAACCCTCATGGTAGTCTCTGGCAGCTGGCCTGGACCTATTGTCTGGTTTGCAGGCTAGGTAATAGGTAACTTTGAAGTGCACCAGTATCTTGCACATTTACACAATGAATTGAGACTACAATCAGGAAAAATGTTAAAAATTTTATGAGGTTCAGCAAGGCCAAGTGCCAGGTCCTGCACCTAGGTTACAACAACCCCATGCAGTGTTACAGACTGAGGGTGGAGTGGCTGGAAAACTGCCCAGCAGAAAAGGACCTGGGGCTGCTGTTTGACAGCAGCTGCACATGAGGCAGCTGCGCCCAGGTAACCAAGAAGGCCAATGGCATCCTGGCCTGTATCAGCAATAGTGTAGCCAGCAGGATCAGGGCCTGCTGTGATCATCCCACTGTACTTGGCATTGGTGAAGTTGCACCTCGAGTCCGGTGTCCAGTTTTTTTGTCCACTCACTACAAGGACACTGACATGCTGGAGCATGTCCAGAGAAGGCAATGGAGCTGGTGAAGGGTCTGGAGCATAAGCCTTATGAGAAGCAGATGAGGGATCTGGGGGTGTTTAGGTTGGAGAAAAGGAATCTAAGGAGAGAGATTCATTGCATTTTACAACTGCCTGAAAGGAGGCAGTCGCTTCTCCCAAGTAACAAGAGATACGATAAGAGGACACAGCCTCAAAATGCTCCAAAGCAAGCTTAGACTGCATATTAAGAAAAGTTCTTCAATAAGAGGGCTGTCAAGCTTTGCACCAGGCTTCCCAAGGAAGTGGATGAGTGGTCGAGTAATCACCCCTGGTATTCTGAAATAGAGTCTAATTAGAGCATAGAATAGGCTGTGTCAGTCAGTCACAGATACCAGTCAAACAACAAATACTGACCAGAATCTTGATTATGGGTGAATGGCACCTTTTTAGCCCCTTTGTCTCATATTTTCTGTGCGTACTTTTCTCCCATCCACCTTCTTTTCTCTTCTCTGCTCCACAGCCACTCTACCCCTAATAATTGTTTCCCCACTGGCCCCAGTTTTACTATATTTATACCTAAATATGTTACGACTGTTGTGGTTACTGAGATCTTGTTGGACTAGCAAGGCTCTGCTCCTTAAGCACTCTTCCAATTAACTTTTGAGTAATTTTCCCCTAATTTGATGTTCTGCGAAATCTGGGCATTCCTCCTAACATTGTCATAGCTTTTGTGAGCTTCTAGCTATGCTGCTTTTTAGCACTCACCAATTTCTCATGTCATGTCCAGGAATTTCCCATGTTCTGTCCATTTAGTTAAACCTCAGTCCAAAGCATATTCATCTGACTACATGCTTCAACAGGTACTACAATTCTAAAGGCAGATTTAATGACTTGCTACATATTTCCAGAGGTGGTACAGTTTACTTACATACACAGCATACAATATTTTTTCCTGATTATCTATATGGAGAATTTTCTCTGTCTTTAATTTCACTGAGAAAATCCTTTCCAGAAGGAAAATACATAATTTTGCTTTTACTGTTCTTTTCTTCCCTTTCTCCTCTATTTTCTCCTTTTATCTGAATCCTCATTGGATAGTGTAGTCAGTGTTGTGAAGGTTCATCCTGGTAACATAAATCATGGTCTATCATGTTTAGAATGCTTGACAAACCAAAACAGGGGAAATTTTAATTTTATTTTTCTGACCTGATTTGCAATCGTGCTGTCCCCAAACTGAGAAATACCAAATGTTTCGGTAGTATATATTTGGGAAATATATACTCTTAAAGCATACTTGCAACCCTTACAGGGACTCATAGCTGTAATCTGAACGTTTTTTTCCTGGGTGCACACTTGCAACAAGGATCATGCAATATGGCATTTCAGTAAGTTCTGTTAGGTTCATTATAACTACATCTTTGATGGCTCTGCACTTTGCAGTGCGGCAGGTAAATGATGGTCTCTTTTGTTCCTTGAGATGGGATGGTCCTTCGTCGGGCAGTAGTTGTCTTCCAGCTCTTGTTTCCCTGATTCCTGGTAATTTTCTCTTGAGTTAATATTGATGATTTAACAATTTTGGCCTTATTGCTTGTTTCAACTTTCTTAACTGACACAGTTTAAATTTGTGTTGCTGTATAAGTGAACCTGTCTGTGTAATTAACAAAGTAATGGCCCTTTAGCCCTTCATCAGTTTTTCTCCCCCTGAGTTAAAGTGGGCTGAGTTCACACAATTGAGCCTCATGCAGCTGAGTTGTATCGTGAAGGTGATATTCAGCATTCAGTGGGGTTTGTTCATTCATCTGCTTTATTAATGAATGTACTGGTTCCTTAAAAATAAAACTGCCTTGGTTTTTCTAAAGAAAAAGAAATACAGCAGTATTTACGGACTTGATTAATTATAAATAGTTGAAATTTCTCTTCTTTAGACCTAAGGAAAGTGTGATTGTGTACTGCATGCAAAAAGGTTCACTCACCTCTTGCTTGTAATTATTTTGTTTAAATTAAAATGTCAGTACTTTGTGATTAAAAAGCTGCCTACAGGGAATGTCTGAAATAAAACCTTCCTTCTCTGTCCTCCTCATTTTGATGTTTAGCTTTTGCTTTAAGTTTTAGGGTAAAACAATTAACCTTTAAACAAAAAATAATACTTAAAAGACAGTGAGAATATTCCCTGGGTTCAGTTTTCTCTGCTCAATTAGATTTATACACTAACACTAGCATAACCTTTCAGTATCCTTGCTGGTGAGGTCTTAAGGGTGAAGAAGTCCTCAAAGAAGGCAAGGAAAGATCATCATCACTCTTGCACAGAATATAAAAGTCATCACTCTTTATGTGTTAGCAGTTCACAGTGAGACTTGTAATACCATAATGAACTATCTACAGTTACATGGTATTTATTTATATCGTCATGTAACATGTTAGTATACTAAACCTTCTTTTGCAAGGAAAGCTAATCCAAGTAGACAAAAAATTAACTAACTGGATTCTAAGATGCTTCCATTCAAAAGACACTTTAAAGCAGTTTTGGAAAAAACAACCAGGTAGATTTGGCTTTGCTCTTCTTGGGTGTCACATTGCCTAAATAGGATACAGGAGCATGTGCAAAATAGTTCTTACTTTTTCTTCATGCTTGATACTAACAACAAATCTATTAAGTTATGTATATTTCTTTTAATATATAGTTAAAGTCTTCCAGACTTACGTGTTCTGACTACTCAGAAGTGCATTGTCATGATCAGATGAAAGCAAATGTTATTTTGAATGCTCTTTGTTCCAAATAAAGGTCTAAAGAACAACCTCTGGAAATTTAGTCCTTCACCTGTATAGTGTTGTCAAAGCTGTCATTAATAAGCTGGAGTTGTAAACCTTAAGCGTAGGAAGAAATCAGCAGTGCTAAACTTTTTTTTTTTTTTTGTCCAGTGTTCTTGATACATTACATTTGTCATTCTTCCAAAAAGAGAAGGGATAATTGGAACATGATGGTTATTTCTATGGGCAGTTAGTTGACACAGGGCAATACTAAGGAGAGGTGGCCAAGAAAAGAAATTCAAATATGCAGTCAAATCAATAGTATGTCTAATCTCTCAGCCAAAAATCTCTTCTGCCATGTAATATCAGCTCTGCTTTACACCATTACTTGTTTGTCGGTTTGCAAGATCTTTGAGTTCCACTGCTCACTACATTTGGTTGCCTAGATGACAATTTCTTTCAGGGGGGGAAATTGAGGTGACTTAGGCAAATGGGACTAGTAACATGCTTTGCTTCCAATTGGACTTTTTAATTTTTGGTTCCTCCAGTCCTTCCTGCTCCATGTTGACGGATCTTGTCTCCCTATTGAGTGTGGAGGTCAAGCTAAACTCTCCCTCCTTTGTGAAGGTATTCAGATCATTATCGAAGGTGACATTCACCATCCCAGAGGCTGAAAGGTCCATTCGAGCCCTTCAAATCTTTACGAAAATGTCTTTCAATTATAGGTCTCCATCTCTCCTCCTTGCCCTGTAGCTTAGCTGATCAAAATGAGGGCAAGATTTGCAAGCTGTGCTGTAAGAATTTCTGTTCTGAATTCTGTAACTGAAGAAGTCGAACTCAGCAGGCTTGAGCAGAAAGGAGGAGAGATGAATTGTGTTACAAGATGGCAGATTGCCCTCCTTCCCGTCTAAATTATTACAAAATAACCTTCAAATATATGTTTGAAAAATTCTCTTGCTTCTGCCTTCAAGGAAGTGGTATTAAAGATACAGACAACAGAAAATGAATGCTGTTCTTCACAGTCAGTAACTTCATAAAGATTTAGATATATGAATTAGGTAATACAAGAAAGAAAATTACTTTAAAAAACTTATTAGATATCCTTTATTGTATCAGGCTGGCATTAGCTTTGTGATCTTAGTAAGCAGTTCTGAAGAAAATTCAAGTTTAGAGACTTATGTTACCCATAGAAACAGGTAATAAATTTACCAGCCTCCTTATTGCTCATAAACATCTGCTACTTAGCTCTAGTCAAAACAAAGTTCTTGAGGCAGCAAAGGAAACAGCTGCCACATCAAACACAGTGTTGATATTGCAATGAATTTTATTGATTCCCCTTCTTCATGCTACATATAACTCTTCAAAACCTACAATATACATTTGCCTTTTCAATAATTTACATATTAGATTTGCTTGTCTATGTGAAACATACTGTAAATGCAAAGAAATCAATATATTGACTGGCAGAAAGTTAAACTACATGCTTCTACAATGTCTTTGATAGGAAAACCAGTGTAAGAAGAAATTGAAAGTTTGAGCTGATTTGGGGGAACAGAAATTTTCTTATAACAGTGACCAAGGCAAGTATTTTTTAGTACGTACACTGACTTTTCTTGAAAATTTCCTGAATTGATATTTTTGGTCTGTTAAAAAAAAAACCAAACAAGCATATAAATATAGAAGGTTTCTCTCCTGGAAGCTGTTATTCACATATGAAAGTTCCAAAAAACCACAAATGGGGAAATAAGTTATGAAACATTCTACATGATCAGTCCTTTTTTGTGTCCATAACATACAACACATTTCTGCGTTTCCTATAAAGAGGAAGCTGAGTGCAAAGTCAGAATCATAGAATAATTCAGGCTGGCAAGCACAACATAATGTTGAATTTAGAACATGTTCCTTAGAGTTTTGTCCAGTCAGGTATCTATCTGATCATATGTACTCAAAAGAACCTAAAAAAATCCCTTTTTATTTTTCACTGTGTGTATCAAGGGAATCGGTAGGTGAACCGACAGTTACTGTCACTTGCTACCTTTGTCAGTGTATTTTGAGGAAATACATTACCAGATATTCCATTGTAAAAATGGAAAGAGAATTATTCCCATCTCAACTTATTTTTTTTCCTGTTCAGAGTGAAAATCATTCATTAGTCTCATTAAGTAGGAGATGATTCCTAACTGATCCCTCAAGCCAGACAAGAAGCATTAAAATTCAGCTTCTGTCCAGAGCAGGGAAAGGTTTGTAGTCCGCTGTATGACAGCTTTTTTCTAGATACTTCATAAGAATTTAGGGGACAAAACCTAATGTTAATGACTTTAAAAAATTATGAAATTAAATGCTCAGGAGGTATGCAAAAAAATCTATAAGGTGGAAAAACTTGAGCTGGTCATGAAATTTGAGTCTGAGAAATATGTTCTCTATCTGGGAGCCAGATTTTCTTTTTCAAATTATTCACTCTCCAGAGTATAGAATCATAACAACAAGAGCTAAAGTAAAACTAGTTAATCATCTTGCCTCTCTTCCCCCCAGAGGATAATTTTTCTGAATGCTTCTCAACCCTCCCCTCTTTCCCCTCCAAACCTCCTTATTTGAAATTTCATTTTAATTGTCTAAGGCCTAGCAGGAGGAAATCAGGAGAAGTAATGGAGCTTCTGTGACATCTTAATATAGTCTCATGAGTCCTAGTTAAATTACAACAGTGCTATAATCTATCCCCAGAAAATAGAGCATAGGCCTGATGTAAAGATGTGTTTGCATAAGAATCAAGTGGTTTTGCATTTTGCATGTGAATTTTGTAAGCTAAAAGTTAATTTTTCACGGTGTATAAAATTACCCAGTGGAGCAGGAACATTACCTATAAAACTCTTCCAAATATATGTGGATGTGGTTGAGAGAGAACCACATTTTAGAGCCTTTGAAGTATGTAAACATACATCCTCCGCAAGCCCATTCATATTTGTTCCAGTGTGCAAAGCTAATCAATTGTACTATGGGACCCAAAGACGCCTTTGAAACCTGGCTAATTGAAGCATGTTAATATGTGTATCTCTTGGTGATACCCCTCTATGGGATTTAAAAATCAAGACCCACTGTGTAATTCCATGGCTAATTTCAGAACATATTGGGCTCACGTTCAAGAGAAACTCTATCATGGAATCACAAAAGTTTGGATGTCTCCAATTCCCACAAATGAAAAATCAGTGCTTTGTTGATGTGATGGAATTTGGACGGGCTTGTCCCCAGGTATCTCATAGGACAAAAACATCTACAAAAGCCCGAGGAAAGAGGGTAAATTTACTTTTATGCTCTGAGCTCTTGAATGTTTGGGTAGTCATTGACAAAATGAATTTTCTCTGTCAGTCATGAGAAAATTTGGGAGGAATTGAGGTTTTCAGGGTACAATGTATAAACTAGGTCTACAGCAGGAAACAGTTTCCTGCAATGCAGCATTCTGGCCTGACATTCTAATTTATCTCTCATTTACTCTTTCCTCTATGAATTATCTTTGATACTGTCAGTGAATGTTGTTATCAACAATTAACCTTAACAAAGACAGTGCCAAAATAATTTTATATGCAGCCAATTTACTGAACAAAATAGCCTATCGATTTTCATTGAGGATTTGATGTGATGTGGAAAAGTCTTCAGACTTAACTGATTGTCGTGGTTTGAAGATTTTATGTCTTTTCATTCTTAAATAAAGAGAGAACAAAACTGCAGGAATATTTACTCCATTAAGGCTCAAAATACTTGTTTTTTGGGCATACATTTTCTGTAAGATTGTTCTGGAATAACAACGCAAGATCACGTTTGCTCTTCATCTCAGTATCTGCACCTTGAAGCAGTAACTGGGCTTTAAGAAAAAACAGGCAGTTTTCTAATCACAGTGAGACGTCATGATTCAAGATGCTGGCTGAAAAATGAATCAGGATCTTACTACTGTTTTTTAAACCTCAAGCAATCTTTCAATCTGCTTAATTTCTTTTAATAAGTTGTAATTATTTTCTGTTTTTCTAAATTCAGTGTCCATATTGATTGCCTTAGATGTGCTCAGACATGCTACATATGTTTAGATGTGGTGAAATTTGACACTTTGGAAAGTTGAAAACATGATGTCCAATTGCCAAAAACATAGTTTCTGAGCTCTCCTCCAAACTGTTATAGGAACTGGGATGGGATAGCCATCAGCATTTCAGCAACAGAGCATTTTAGTTCTTAAAAATAACTCTGAATAATGCAGAATGCATCTCCACTATAGTCTGCTTCCTAATTGTTATCTGGGAGGT